>CM038795.1:43338355-43373388 GCA_021764765.1 Vicia sativa
TTAAGAAATTTTGTATTTTGAAAGTGGCAAGATATAAAAATATAAGGAAGAGTTAGTAAATATGGATGAAAAATATTGATAATAAAGGAAATAAGTCCTTTGAAAATTGTTTACGCTATTTGATTACTTCATTTGAATGTGATTATGGAAGTCTCAAACTCAAGAAATTGGTATTGTTGTGTTTCTTAGGCTAGAAATTTCAATCAAAATCTTATAACCTTTTCTATTTTAAATACAAAACTCAAAAAGATATGAAATATTAGAAGTGTCATGATCCATTTTAAGTGATCATGACTATTTGTATTTTTCCTGTTAATACTAATAGCAAAGACAATTTTATAATATCACCATGCCTTTGTTTATAAATTGTACATAATTATAAAATAATTTTTTAGCATATTTAAAGAAATAACTATAGTACTATATAACTTGATTTTTATTGACCATTATATAAAATATCAAAATATAATAAAGTGTTCTAAATTATATTTAATAAAATATATAGTATGTGTTATTCTTTTATTTTTCTTTTTCTTTTTCTTATTTTGATATAAGAGTGATTTTGCATGATTAATATGCATTAATAATAATTAATGGTGTAATAAAAATAAAAATAACGTATTAGATTTGTTAAGGGAATGAAATTAAATATTAAGAAAAATTTACATAAAATTTATAATTTAATTTAAATTATAATTGAAATTCTACAAAATTGAATATTTAGTATAAATGAATGATTGATAAATAGAAATCTATTATTAAACACATCAAACATTTTTATAAATATTTATTATAAATCAATTACAGTAATTTTTGGAAACGTGATTGTAGGTTAAACTATCTTTTTGGCAATTGAAATTAATTGAAAAAAAATTGATACATTTTAAACATTAATTTACGGATACATTTAAAATATTAAAGAATTAATTCAATTTTATTTTGGTTCTTAAAATATGTTTTTAAATTAGAACATTATTTTTTCTACCACTTTTATAATAATTAATCCAATCTATTAAATATGATTTCATTAAACAAATAAATATTATATACTTAATGAAAATGATATTATGACATGATACAAGAAAAATAAAATTGATTTGAAAAAATGTTATCTTTTATGATAAATGTTAATATTTATATTAAATGATTGATACAAATATTTGTTTTTATTAAAAATCATGAGACAATTATGATGGTGAATACACAAATTTTTATGAAAACAAAATTTGTTATTCTTTTTATATTTTATATAATTTTTAACCATCACTATTAGAAAAGTTATGTATGCTATTAATAAAAGACATTTTATAATAAATTATAATCTTATTTTTTTAATTATAATTAGTTTTAAATATATTTTTATTTAAAAATTTTAACGCTTGCCTCGCACGGGTTCTAAAGACTACATTATTTAAATTAAATTTTATATGTTTATTATTAATAATCAAATATATTAAATAATATATTATCATTTTATCATTTTATATTAATAATCAAATAATTTAAGTAAATTTATTATTTTTACATGTTTATCCTGTGTCTCGCACGGGTCTAAAAACTAGTTCTCATTAATATTCAATACTTTTATTTCAGAATTCATGTTCTGCTAATGTTCAATATTTTGATCAATAACTTAATATTTTCGTAATATTCAATATTTTGGTCACTAACTTCGTGTTTCCGTTAATGTTCAATATTTTGATTAATAACTTAATATCTTTGTTTATGTTCAATATTTTGATCAAGAGCTTCATGTTCTCGTAATATTCAATGTTTTGATCAACAACATTATGTTCTTCTAATATTCAATATTCTCGATTATTAACTTCACGCTTCCATTAATATTAAATATTTTGATCAATAATTTTATATCTACTTAGTATATAAAATTAGATGAGTTTTGGCAAGTTTGCCAAGTGTCACTCTCTCATGCATTCTATAATTTTTAATTCAAATATAAATGGAAAGTTTATCTTAATGTATTTCACTTTTCTTTAATATATTTATTAATTAAGTTCAATTAAAACTTTGGGTCATGGAAACGTTCACGCTTAATTAATACAGATTCACATGGTTTTGAAAACAAACAAAATTTCGATCTTTTGATTCCGATGCATAATAATATATATCCTGGGAAGACTAAACAACTAAATCGACCTACTTCCAAAACCAATGAAAGCTTCCTCCTCACTGTAATCTTCTAAATTCTTCAATGTCCCACGCTTTTTGAATTTAATAATACCAATCTAGGGTTTCACCTCCTTCTCCGATGGCTCCTCGATGTTAATCGTGCCGGTAAGATCATGAATCAAGTTTAATTGATTTTGTTTTATGCAAAACTGTATGAATTTCTTCTTCTTCTCTTCCATATCCATTTCAAAGTCGCTGCTGACGCCGTAAGAGGAGAAGCAAGACATGTTATAACTCGAAGCAGTAGAACATCATACCCGCCTCACCGATCTATCACTACGCCACCATCCGTGCATGTCACTATTCGAGCATCGCAACTGAAATTTAAAGTTCTCACGACGTCTTCAAAGAATTAATATAAAGCCTCCGACGACACTCCTTTCCAAAACGGGCCCTTTCTTCGCTCACTTTATTTCTCTTTGTTTTGCAATCATTTTATCAATGATTTTCATTTTTATTTTAAAATTAATAATCTACATTGCATTTTGATATATTTTGTGTAGCTTCAACGCTAATTCATTGAGACATTTTGTTTGAACATGATCCATATCGTTTAGCATAACATTTATTCATATTATATTTCTAATTATATTTAGTTTTGATTTCCATATTCGTGAAAAGAAAAGATGATTGATGATGAAGCTTGGTTATACCTTATCACTGATTATATCTCGATCCCAAATATGTACCTAATTAAATACTATAATTATTTTCTTCATGTATTTATGCATTAAATTTGAGGGACTCATTTTGTTAGATTCATGTATGGATGCATTTAATGGATGTCCGGTGAGGAAGAGAAATTCACTTTGATTATTACATAATATATGGTTATATGGTTTTTTTGTAAGATGCAATTTTGATTATTAAAAGCTTTTGAGTTCTATATCTTATATCCGGTTATAACTATTTATTCTATAATATTTTTGCACTATAGGAGGCAAAGGATCTCGATGGTTCTTCTAGATGGCGACAAATGGTTCTAAAGGTGAGATGTCATGTGTGCATTTTTATTGATGGTAATTTTATTGTTCATTTTTCTTTAGTTTGTTGTCTAGCAATTGAAAATGTTGCAGATGGGGAATTTCAAACTTTATTTTATAGTGAATTTTTGTTTCTAAGTGTCGAAATCTTTCTAATGGTTTTGCAAACTTTTTCTTCCAAATGATACCAAGGCTCTTGTGGGGTGGAGATTCATCCGCTAAGAAAAATCTTCAACAAGTTTCTAATCCACAGTAAAAATATGCACGTGATGTTGTTTATATTTATAGTATAGTAATTAATTTTGCTTAAGATTTACTTACCTTTGAAATTGGATTTGTTTTAGTTAACAATAGTTATACATGTTTTAATTTGTCTACATTGCATTTTGATATAATTTTGTGTAGCTTCAACGCTAATTCATTTGAGACATTTTGTTTGAACATGATCCATATGCTTAGCATAACATTTATTCATATTATATTTCTAATTATATTTAGTTTTGATTTCCATATTCGTGAAAAGAAAAGATGATTGATGATGAAGCTTTGTTATATCTCGATCCAAATATAAAATTTAATTAAATACTATAATTATTTTCTCTCATGTATTCGATGCACAATTTGATGGACTAAATTTTGTTATATTCATGTATGGATGCACGAATGGATATCCGGGTGAGGAAGAGAAATTCACTTTGTTCGTATTGTTGAGTGCTCAAGAAAGGTAATAAGTTAGCAATAAGTAGCTACTATTTAAAAAGAAATTGATAATATTACATATATGTTTATATGGTTTTATTGTCGATGCGATTTTGATTATTACAAACTTTTGAGTTCTATATCTTATATCGGGTTATAACTATTTATTCTATAATATTCTTGCACTATAGGAGGCAAAGGATCCTGATGGTTCTTCTAGATGGCAAACAAACAAGCCTAAAGTGAGATGTCACTTGTGCATTTTTATTGATGAGAATTTTATTGTTGGTATTTTTTTCTTTAATTTGTTGTCGGGCAATTGAAAATGTTGTGATGGGGAATTTCAAATCCTTTATTTTATAGTGAATTTTTTGTTCGATGTACATCTTTCTAATGGTTTTGCAAACTTTTTCTTCCAAATGATACCAAGGGCTCTAGTAAGGAGGAGATTCATCGCTAAGAAAAATCTTCAACAAGTGTCTAATCCTCAAGTAAAAAATATACACATTAACTATGATTTTCTATTGCACGTGGAAAGTTTTTATTTATAGTATAGTAATTAATTTTGCTTAAGATTTACTTATCTTTGAAATTGGATTTGTTTTAGTTCACAATAGTTATACATGTTTTAATTTGTCCTAAGTGCTAAGTGAAGTGTGTTGTTTTATTGATGATGACAATATTGAGTTATGGCGTATAGCACATAAGCTTGGTAGACAACTTGAGAGCTATCATAATGCTTCATCATTTACATTTTGTATCCAAAGAAGTAAATTTATACAAGAGTTTATGACATGTGTTTATTTTATGAATAAGGGAATTTATCAAACCATAGGATGGACCTCATGCTAGCAATCGCCTTTCATGTTGACATCCATTTTTCATAGAAAAAAGTGATTATGTGTTTTAGTAATTGCTTTTTAGTTTCATTTGATGTTATGGATTGTGTGAATGATGCAGATAAATAAAAAGAGAGAGAATTTAAAGAAGCTATATGTGAATATAGAGAGGAAAATAGAGTATTGAATAAATGACACAAAAGGTTTATGATTAAGAAATTTTGTATTTTGAAAGTGGCAAGATATAAAATATATGAAGAGTTAGTAAATGTGGATGAAAAATATTGATAATAAAGGAAATAAGTCCTTTGAAAAATTGTTTACCAAATTTCAATCAAAATTCAAAAGACACGGTACGTCAATAGAAGTGTCATGATCCATTGCAATTTTAAGTGATCATGACTATTTGTATTTTCTCGTGTTAATATAATAGCAAAGACAATTATAATATCACCATGCCTTTGTTTATAAATTGTACATAATTATAAAATAATTTTTTAGCATATTTAAAGAAATAACTATAGTACTATATAACTTGATTTTTATTGACCATTACATAAAATATCAAAATATAATAAAGTGTTCTAAATTATATTTAATAAAATATATAGCATGTGTTATTCTTTATTTTTATTTTTCTTTTTCTTATTTTGATATAAGAGTGATTTTGCATGATTAATATGCATTAATAATAATTAATGGTGTAATAAAATAAAATAACGTATTAGATTTGTTAAGGAATGAAATTAAATATTAAGAAAATTTACAATAAAATTTATAATTTCTAATTTAAATTATAATTGAAATTCTACAAAATTGAATATTTAGTATAAATGAATGATTGATAAATAGAAATCTATTATTAAACACATCAAATATTTATTATAAATCAATTACAAAGTAATTTTGGAAACGTGATCGTAGGTTAAACTATCTTTTGGCAATTGAAATTAATTGAAAAAAATTGATACATTTTAAACATTAATTTTACGGATACATTTAAAATATTAAAGAATTAATTCAATTTTATTTTGGTTCTTAAAATATGTTTTTAAATTAGAACATTATTTTTCTACCACTTTTATAATAATTAATCCAATCTATTAAATATGATTTCAATTAAACAAATAAATATTATATACTTAATGAAAATGATATTATGACATGATACAAGAAAAATAAAATTGATTTGAAAAATGTTATCTTTTTATGATAAAATGTTAATATTTATATTAAATGATTGATACAAATATTTGTTTTTATTAAAAATCATGAGACAATTATGATTGGTGAATACACAAATTTCTATGAAAACAAAAATTTGTTATTCTTTTTATATTTTATATAATTTTAACCATCACTCTATTAGAAAAAGTTATGTATGCTATTAATAAAAGACATTTTATAATAAATTATAATCTTATTATAATCTTATTTTTTAATTATAATTAGTTTTAAATATATATTTTTATTTAAAAAATTTAACGCTTGTTTCGCACGGTCTAAAGACTACATTATTTAAATTAAATTTTATATGTTTACTATTAATAATCAAATATATTAAATAATATATTATCATTTTATCATTTTATATTAATAATCAAATAATTTAAGTAAATTTATTATTTTTACACATGTTTATATCCGGCCTCGCATCGTTAAAAACTAGTTCTCATTAATATTCAATACTTTTATCAGAACTTCATGTTCCCTGCTAATGTTCAATATTTTGATCAATAACTTAATATTTTCGTAATATTCAATATTTTGGTCACTAACTTCGGTTTCCGTTAATGTTCAATATTTTGATTAATAACTTAATATCTTTGTTTATGTTCAATATTTTGATCAAGAGTTTCATGTTCTCGTTAATATTCAATGTTTTGATCAACAATATTATGTTCAAGTAATATTCAATATTCTGATTATTAACTTCACGCTTCCATTAATATTAAATATTTTGATCAATAATTTTATATCTACTTAGTATATAAAATTAGATGAGTTTTTGGCAAGTTTGCCAAGTGTCACTCTCATGCATTCTATAATTTTAATTCAAATATAAATGGAAAGTTTATCTTAATGTATTTCACTTTTCTTTAATATATTTATTAATTGTTAAATCAATTAAAACTTTGGGTCATGGAAACGGTTCACGCTAATTAATAACAGATTCACATGGTTTTTGAAACAAACAAAAATTTCAGATCTTTGATTCCCGATGCATAATAATATATCCGGGAAGACCAAACAACCAAACTGACCACTTACAAAACCAATGAAAGCTTCTCGCCTCATTGTAATTTCTCTTCTAAATTCTTCAATGTCCCATGCTTTTGAATTTAACAATCACCAATCTAGGGTTTCCCACTCCTCCTTCTCTCGATGGCTCGATGTTAATCGCTTGTAAGATCATGATTCAAGTTTAATTGATTTTGTTTTATGCAAAATCCGATGAATTTCTTCTTCATCTCTTCCATATCCATTTCAAAGTCGCCATGACGTTTCGCAAGAGGAGAAGCAAGACATGTTATAACTCTCAAGTAGAACATCATACCGCCTCCGCTCGACTCCATTTACTACGGCCACCATCCTGCATGTCACTATTCAACACCGCTAATCATTTAAAGTTTCACACGACGTCATTCCAAGAATTACGACAAAGCTCCGCCACATACTCCTTTCCAAAACGGGTCATCCTTTCTTCGCTTCACTTTATTTCTCTTGTTTTTGCAATCATTTTATCAATGATTTTTCATTTTTATTTTAAAATTCAATAATCTACATTGCATTTTGGATATAATTTTGTGTAGCTTCAACGCTAATTCATTTGAGACATTTTGTTTGAACATGATCCATATCAGTTTAGCATAACATTTATTCATATTATATTTCTAATTATATTTAGTTTTGATTTCCATTCAGAAAAGAAAAAGATGATTGATGATGAAGCTTGTTTATACCTTATCACTTGATTATATTTGATCCCAAATATGTACCTAATTAAATACTATAATTATTTTCTCTCATGTATTCTATGCACAAATTTGAGGGACTCCATTTTGTTAGATTCATGTATGGATGCACGAATGGATGTCCGGGTGAGGAAGAGAAATTCACTTTGATTATTACATAATATATGGTTATATGGTTTTGTAAGATGCAACTTTTGATTATTACAAAGCTTTTGGAGTTCTATATCTTATATCCGTTATAACTATTTATTCTATAATATTCTTGCACTATAGGAGGCAAAGGATCCTTGATGGTTCTTCTAGATGGCGTATGCTTGGCCCTAAAGGTGAGATGTCACCGTGTGCATTTTTATTGATGGTAATTTTTATTGTTCGTATTTTTTCTTTAGTTTGTTGTTGCAATTGAAAATGTTGTGTATGGGGAATTTCAAACTTTATTTTATAGTGAATTTTTGTTTTGGCCAAATCTTTTTCTTCCAAATGATACCAAGGGCTCAAGGACGTGAGATCTAATCACAAAACTACAAAAATATGCACGTGATGTTGTTTATATTTATAGTATAGTAATTAATTTTGCTTAAGATTTACTTACCTTGAAATTGGATTTGTTTTAGTTAACAATAGTTATACATGTTTTAATTTGTCTACATTGCATTTTGATATAATTTTGTGTAGCTTCAACGCTAATTCATTTGAGACATTTTGTTTGAACATGATCCATATCACTTAGCATAACATTTATTCATATTATATTTCTAATTATATTTAGTTTTGATTTATTCGTGAAAAGAAAGATGATTGATGATGAAGCTTGGTTATAGCTTATCACTTGATTATATCCGATCCCAAATATGTACCTAATTAAATACTATAATTATTTTCTCATGTATTCGATGCACAATTTTGATGGACTAAATTTTGTTATATTCATGTATGGATGCACGAATGGATATCCGGTGAGGAAGAAATTCACTTTGTTCGTATTGTTGAGTGCTCAAGAAAGGTAATAAGTTAGCAATAGAAGTAGCTACTATTTAAAAAGAAATTGATAATATTACATAATATATGGTTATATGGTTTTATTGTCGATGCGATTTTGATTATTACAAAGCTTTTGGAGTTCTATATCTTATATCGGGTTATAACTATTTATTCTATAATATTTGCACTATAGAGGCAAAGGATCCTTGATGGTTCTTCTAGATGGCAAATAGTCAAGGTGATGTCACTGTGCATTTTATTGATGAGAATTTTATTGTTTTATTGTTTATTTTTCTTTAATTGTCTGCAATTGAAAATGTTCAGATGGGGAATTTCAAATTCTTTATTTTATAGTGAATTTTTGTTTCGATGTCGATATCTTTCATTTGCAAACTTTTCTTCCAAATGATACCAAGGGCTCTAGTAAGGAGGAGATCATATCTAAGAAAAATCTTCAACAAGTGTCTAATCCTCAAGTAAAAATATACACATTAACTATGATTTTCTATTGCACGGTGTTGTTTATTTATAGTATAGTAATTAATTTTGCTTAAGATTTACTTATCTTTGAAAATCGGATTGTTTTAATTTTCCTATGCTATGAAGTGTGTTGGTGATGACAATATTGAGTTATGGCGTATAGCACATAAGCTTGGTAGACAACGAGAGCTATCATAATGCTTCATCATTTACATTTGTATCCATAAGTAAATTTATACAAGAGTTTATGACATGTGTGTTTATTTTATGGATAAGGGAATTTATCAAACCATAGGATGGACTTCATGCTAGGCAATCGCCTCATGTTGACATCCATTTTAAAAATGGTGATTATGTGTTTTTAGTAATTCTTTTTTGTTTCATTTGATGTTATGGATTGTGTGTGAATGATGCAGATAAATAAAAGGAGATAGAATTTAAAAGAAGCTTATATGTGGATATAGAGGAAAAATAGGAGTATTAATAAATGACACAAAAGGCAATGATTAAGAAATTTTGTATTTTGAAAGTGGCAAGATATAAAATATATGAAGAGTTAGTAAATGTGGATGAAAAATATTGATAATAAAGGAAATAAGTCCTTTGAAAAATTGTTTACGCCAAATTTCAATCAAAAATTTATAACTCTTTTCTATTTTAAATACAAAACCGAAAAGATACGAAAATTGAATAAGTGTCATGATCCATTGCAATTTTAAGTGATCATGACTATTTGTATTTTTCGTGTTACTACTAATAGCAAAGACAGCTTTATAATATCACCATGCCTTTGTTTATAAATTGTACATAATTAAAAATTAATTTTTAGCATTTAAAGAAATAACTATAGTACTATATAACTTGATTTTTATTGACCATTACATAAAATATCAAAATATAATAAAGTGTTCTAAATTATATTTAATAAAATATATAGCATGTGTTATTCTTTTATTTTCCTTTTTCTTTTCTTATTTTTATATAAGAGTGATTTTGCATGATTAATATGCATTAATAATAATTAATGTGTAATAAAAATAAAATAACGTATTAGATTTGTTAAGGGAATGAAATTAAATATTAAGAAAAATTTACATTAAAATTTATAATTTAATTTAAATTATAATTGAAATTCTACAAAATTGAATATTTAGTATAAATGAATGATTGATAAATAGAAATCTATTATTAAACACATCAAACATTTTTATAAATATTTATTATAAATCAATTACAAAGTAATTTTGGAAACGTGATTGTAGGTTAAACTATCTTTTGGCAATTGAAATTAATTGGAAAAAAATTGGATACATTTTAAACATTAATTTTACGGGATACATTTAAAATATTAAAGAATTAATTCAATTTTATTTTGGTTCTTAAAATATGTTTTAAATTAGAACATTATTTTTCTACCACTTTTATAATAATTAATCCAATCTATTAAAATGATTTCAATTAAACAAATAAATATTATATACTTAATGAAAATGATATTATGACATGATACAAGAAAAATAAAATTGATTTGAAAAAATGTTATCTTTTTATGATAAAATGTTAATATTTATATTAAATGATTGATACAAATATTTGTTTTATTAAAATCATGAGACAATTATGATTGGTGAATACACAAATTTCTTATGAAAACAAAAATTTGTTATTCTTTTATATTTTATATAATTTTTAACCATCACTCTATTAGAAAAAGTTATGTATGCTATTAATAAAAGACATTTATAATAAATTATAATCTTATTATCATCTTATTTTAAATTATAATTAGTTTTAAAATATATTTTTATTTAAAAAATTTAAGGCTTGCTCGCATTTGGTCTAAAGACTACATTATTTAAATTAAATTTTATATGTTTACTATTAATAATCAAATATATTAAACAATATATTATCATTTTATCATTTTATATTAATAATCAAATAATTTAAGTAAATTTATTATTTTACATTATGTTTATATCCGTGCCTCGCATCGGTCTAAAACTAGTTCTCATTAATATTCAATACTTTTATCGGTAACTTCATGTTCCCGTTAATGTTCAATATTTTGATCAATAACTTAATATTTTCGTAATATTCAAAATTTTGGTCACTAACTTCGTGTCGTTAATGTTCAATATTTTGATTAATAACTTAATATCTTTGTTTATGTTCAATATTTTGATCAAGAGTTTCATGTTCTCGTAATATTCAATGTTTTGATCAACAACATTATGTTCCGTTAATATTCAATATTCGATTATTAACTTCACGTTCCATTAATATTAAATATTTTGATCAATAATTTTATATCTACTTAGTATATAAAATTAGGATGAGTTTTTGGCAAGTTTGTCAAGTGTCACTCTCTCATGCATTCTATAATTTTTAATTCAGCTATAAATGGAAATTTTATCTTAATGTATTTCGTTTTTTTTAATATATTTATTAATTAAGTTAAATCAATTAAAACTTTGGGTCATGAAAACGGTTCACGCTTAATTAATAACAGATTCACATGGTTTTTGAAAACAAACAAATATTTCAGATCTTTTGATTCCCGATGCATAATAATATATATCTGGGGAAGACCAAACAACCAAACTGATTCACTTTCCAAAACCAATGAAAGCTTCACCAATTCACTTCTCTCTCTTCTAAATTCTTCAATGTCCCACGTTTTTTGAATTTAACAGTCACCAATCTAGGGTTTCCCACTCCTCCTTCTCTGATGGCTCCTGATGTTAATCGTGCCGGTAAGATCATGAATCACAAGTTTAATTGATTATGTTTAATGCAAAATCCGTATCAATTTCTTCTTCTTCATCTCTTCTGTTGTGAATCAGATGCCTTGAAACAAATATATATAAGCTTGTTGCTCAAGGTAGTGAAAAAGAATGAAGAACACGATGAACACAAGGATTGGTTATTTAACTGATATTCTTTCCTTTATCTTCAAAACAAGATTACAAGTATACAAGAATAACAAATCACCCTCTCACCCTAAATTAGGATTTGCAGTATGCAATGATGAGAGACTAGTATGCTATTTATAATAAACCTAACATACTAAACTAATGGGCTTTTATCACAAATACCCATTACATGCTAACTTAGGGTACAAGTTAACTTAACCAATTGGACATAACAAACAGGCCCAATTCGATGCTAACAATTCTAGCATCCTTCGACAATTAGTTCGACCCAATATCTCACAAATTCACCTTGAACAAACTCTATTATTAACTAACAATTAGTTTTCTTCATGCAGCTTTATCAATCGTATACAATGGAAAACTTATGCAACTAGGCAATGTCTTGGTGATCATATTAGCAGATTATGATCCGTTCGAAACCTTCAAGACTTGGACTTCTCCACGCTCGATTACCCCTCCGACAAAATTCAACTCACATCAATGTGCTTGGTTCGCTCATGATAGCTGAATTCTTGACAGTGTATTGCACTTTGACTATCATATTTAACGTTGATAACTTCCCTGAATTTTCAACTTTTAGCAAAACCTTCAAGCCACAATGCTTCTTTTCACGCTTCGCTAATAATATATTCCGCTCGGTTGATAATGAAACAACCTTCCAAGTGTTGCTTTCCAACTAATAGCTATACCAAACATAGTTAAAATATATACGTAAATAGATTTCTAGAATCCATACAACCCGCATAATCGTAGTTCATATATCCTTTGATTGCCGCTTTACTATCTTCACTAAAAGGCTCCACCATAAATTAAGACTCATTAGAGACCCATTTATGTACCTTAGAATCCACTTCAATGCTTCCAAAGGAGCTTCCTTCCAAGATTCGCCATGTACCTTTACAAGACTTATCGCATATGCTATGTCGGATCTAGTACAAACTATAGCATACATCAAAGAACCTACTACATTAGCATACGGATGCTATTCATATAAGTTCTTTCGACCTTAGTAATCGGGACATTGATCAATACTCAATTTGAATTGAGGGTTTTGGAGTCACAACAGCTCAATCGACATACCAAACTTTTCGAATCCTTCGTAAATATGCCTCTTGAGACAAGCATAATTTTGACGCTTATCTCTTCTCTAATGTCAATTCCAAGAACTCGAAGTCGTCCTAGATCCTTCATTTTAACTCCTTATTGAAGTTTTCACCTCATTACCCTTTGACATTGTTACTTGCTATGAGAATATCATCAACATAAAGTAACAAAACAAATGAATTACTGTGACTAAATCAAGTAAACACGAGGTCGAATCGACTTCAACGAAACTTATGCGTGTCATGAATTTGTCGAATCTCCTATTCCACTGTCGAGGAGATTGTTTCATTCATATAAAGATCTATTCAACTTGCACACATAATCTTCCTTTCCCTTTCAACATACCCTCAGGTTGCCTCATGTGATTGTTTCATCTAGATCACCATACAAGAACTAGCTTCACATCCATCTGTTCCATCAAGATTGACCTGTACCACCATGGCAAGCAACATTCGAATGGACCTATGCTTCACAACAGAGAAAACACATCATTGAAATCTATACCTTCTTTCCGAGGAAACCCTTTGCAACCAACCTTGCTTTGTATCTTTTCGACGCCACTCCTTGATTCCTTCCTTAACTTTGAAAATCCATTTACACTGACTAACCCGGCTCCAGCAGGTTTCTTGATCAATTCCAAGTGTTGTTATCATAAGAGACTTCATCTCATCATCCATGGCCTTCACCATTCAATCTTATTTCGACTCTCAACTTCCTTATGGTCTCTTGGTTCTTCAACCTCACTTGCAGAGATTAAGGCATAAAATTTATAAGATCTGCATACCAACCTTTGGGTTTGATGACTCTTCGTGTCCTATCTCTTGCCAATAGATAGTCATCACAGCTTCCTCAACTTCATCAAGATCATCCGCTTCTTCAATTTATCTAGGATATGCACCAAGATCAACATGCTCCACCTCAACAGGAATCTCTACAATTGCTCCACCGCTAGATACTTCGACTTCGACCAACATCATCCATTTTCTTGAAAGCCACTCAACTTCATTGAAAACAACATCTCGACTAGTGATAATTCTTCGCGACCCCGACTCTAGGCACCATAGCCTATAAGCTTTGACCTTCGAGATATCCCATGAACATGCATTTAAGAGCTCTAGGTTCAACCTTGTCTTGCTAATGTATATTACGCACCAAATACTCGCTTGTCGAGATTTGTGGATGTCCCACCAAACTTCTTCAGTGTCTTCATATCTAACGCAGTGGAAGGACATCGTTTATCGACATGTTGTTGTCTAAACAACCTCAACCAAAACACCTTCTTTAAGCTAGCACTAGTCAACATGCATCTAACTCTCCAAGATGGTTCGATTAAACCTTCTACCAAACCATTTTGTTATGGAGTGTCTGCAGAGTTCGTGCCTTGCAATACCGAGGCAAGACAAAGTCAGTCGAATGCCTATAGCAAAATTCAAGACCATTGTTTGTTCTCAACCTCTGACCTTCGCCATTGTTTTCACCGTAGTCTTCCAACATTTGAAATTCTCAAAGTTTCATCCTTAGTCTTCTCGAATGAATACCCATAACTTTCGGGAAGTCATCTACTATGGATAGAAAATACCTTGCTCCGAATGTGATGGACACCTTGCAGGCCCCCCAAAGATCACATGGATGTAATCAAGGGATCCATGTGTTCTTTGTTTGCCTTTATTGAACTTCACTGCAAGATTTTCCATACACGTGGTTCACAAAACTTGCCTTTCGACTTTGTCTCCACCAAGCAAATTTTGTTTCCCAATTCGACCAAACCCCTTTCACCGACATGGCCTAATCTCATGTGCTGATTTCTCTTTGACAAATATTTCGTGGATGCAACATTTGTCAACCACTATACAACTTCAATAAGGGTATAAAGCCTTGTTTCTTCACGCTCTCAAGACTTCCTTGACCCTTCATAACTCTTAGGATACTTTTCTCCTTGAAAACATATCCTTTCTTGTCGATTCACCAAGAGAAATCAAATTCTCTTCAAATCGTACATACGATTTCACCAATAACCTTATTGACTCATCATGGAGTTGAATCTCAAATCTCACACTCTGCAATCTTGCAAGTTTTGTTGTTTCCAGAATACAGATCCACCATCTTGATCACATAATTCCCGAACAAGTCTTTGTTTGGAGTCATGTGCCAAGTGCACCCAAATCCATAATCCATTCCTTCGACGAGTATCGAAACCACAAGAACATCGGATGAGTCGAAATCATCTTGAATAATCAAATGCATTGCCATTATCCTTTCCTCCATGATTTTTAGCGTTCAGGCACACTTTTCTTGTGTGACCTCCTTCTTACAATGATAGCATCGAATACTAGATGCTTCACCACCGTAAAACTTCTGACTTTTACCTTCTTCTTGTCGAACTTATGATCCTTTCGAAGAATTTTCCTTTAACGGCCAAACCTTCACCAACCGTCAAGGTTTATGCTCCTTTGTTCATTCAAGTCCTTCGAATACATTGATTTGAACCTCTTCAAAGGTCGGACTCCTTCCATACAAGAGAGTTTCTTTGAAGTGGCATGTGATCCGGGCAACGCGCATAAGTAAGAATAACGCTTGATCTTCATCGATCACATCAATATTTTCAAGATCAAGAATCGATTTGTTGAACATATCCATCGCTAATCAACACTTTGTCATCATTCATCTTGAATGAATAAAAGTTTGTGTAGTTCGATTCACCATTTAGTCATGTACAAACTTTTTCACCCATAACCCACCGCCGCCGTCTCCTTTGATAATTGTCAAGAACCTTATCACCAAGGCTCAACAAAATTGCGCTATGGGCCTTCTCTATCATTGCCTTCTTCTCAGCCGTGCTAACGCTCATTCATGGTTGACTCTCCTTCAACGCGCCCAAACAACCTCGCCGAACCAATAGGCTTTCATCTTGCGCCACTAAACAAATCGTCACCCAAAGGAACTTTTCAATCTCATACTTTGTCGAAGGCATCTTCTCCACGCCACCGCACCAATTTGTTGTGAATCGGATGCCTTGAAATATATATAAGCTTGTTGTCAAGGTAGTGAAAAAGAAATGAAGAACACGATGAACACAAGGATTGGTTATTTAACGCTATTCTTTCCTTTATCTTCAAAAACAAGATTACAAGTATGTAAGAACAACCCTCTCACCCTAAATTAGATTTGCAGTATGCAATGATGAGAGACTAGTATGCTATTTATAATAATCCTAATATACTAAAATAAATGGGCTTTATCACAAATACCCATTACAAGCTAACTTAGGGTACAAGCTAACTTAACCAATTGGACATAACAACAGCTCAATTCGATGCTAACAATTCTAGCATCCTTCGACATAATAGAGTTCGACCCAATATCTCACATCTTCCATATCCATTTCAAAGTCGTTGACGTCGCAGAGGAATAAGACATGTTATAACCTCAAGAAGAGAACATCATACTGCCTTTCCCACTCGATCTACTTCATACGGCCACCATCCGTGGTATGTCACTATTCTAAGCCCGCGAATCGAAATTTAAACCGTCACGACGCGGCCCAAGAACCGATAAAAGCCTCCGACGACACTCCTTTCCAAAACGGGTCCTTTCTTCGCTCACTTTATTTCTCTTTGCTTTTGCAATCATTTTATCAATGATTTTCATTTTATTTTAAAATTCAATAGTCTACATTGCATTTTGATATAATTTTGTAGTCAACGCTAATTCATTTGAGACATTTTGTTTGAATATGATCCATATGCTTTAGCATAACATTTATTCATATTATATTTCTAATTATATTTAGTTTTGATTTCCATATTCGTAAAAGAAAAAGATGATTGATGATGAAGCTTGGTTATACCTTATCACTTGATTATATTTGATCCCAAATATGTACCTAATTAAATACTATAATTATTTTCTCTCATGTATTCTATGCACAAATTTGAGGGACTCCATTTTGTTAGATTCATGTATGGATGAACGAATGGATGTCCGGGAAAGAGAAATTCACTTTGATTATTACATAATATATGTTATATGGTTTTTTTGTAAGATGCAACTTTTGATTATTACAAAGCTTTTGGAGTTCTATATCTTATATCCGTTATAACTATTTATTCTATAATATTCTTGCATAGGAGGCAAAGGATCCCTTGATGGTTCTTCTAGATGGCGATAGTTGTTAAAGGTGAGATGTCACTAGTGTGCATTTTATTGATGGTAATTTTTATTGTTCGATTATTTTTCTTTAGTTTGTTGTCGGCAATTGAAAATGTTGCATGGGGAATTTCAAATCTTTATTTTATATGAATTTTGTTTCGTTGAAATCTTTCTAATGGTTTTGCAAACTCTTTCTTCCAAATGATACCAAGGGCTGGTGGAGATTCATCTGCTAAGAAAATCTTCAGCAAGTTTCTAATCCACAGGTAAATAATATGCACGTGATGTTGTTTACATTTATAGTATAGTAATTAATTTTGCTTAAGATTTACTTACCTTTGAAATCAGATGTTTTAGTTAACAATAGTTATACATGTTTTAATTTGTCTACATTGCATTTTGATATAATTTTGTGTAGCTTCAATAATTCATTTGAGACATTTTGTTTGAACATGATCCATATCAGTTTAGCATAACATTTATTCATATTATATTTCTAATTATATTTAGTTTTGATTTCCATATTCAGGAAAAGAAAAAGGTGATTGATGATGAAGCTTGGTTATAGCTTATCACTTGATTATATCTGATCTCAAATATGTACCTAATTAAATACTATAATTATTTTCCTCATGTATTCGATGCACAATTTGATGGACTAAATTTTGTTATATTCATGTATGGATGCACGAATGGATATCCGGTGAGGAAGAAATTCACTTTGTTCGTATTGTTGAGTGCTCAAGAAAGGTAATAAGTTAAATAGAAGTAGCTACTATTTAAAAAGAAATTGATAATATTACATAATATATGGTTATATGGTTTATTGTCGATGCATTTTGATTATTACAAAGCTTTTGGAGTTCTATATCTTATATCGGGTTATAACTATTTATTCTATAATATTCTTGCACTATAGGAGGCAAGGATCCCTTGATGGTTCTTCTAGATGGAAAATAGTTGGCCTAAAGGTGAGATGTCACTTGTGTGCATTTTATTGATGAGAATTTTATTGTTGGTATTTTTTCTTTAATTTGTTGTCGGGCAATTGAAAATGTTTTATGGGGAATTTCAAACCTTTATTTTATAGTGAATTTTTGTTTCGATGCGACATCTTTCTAATGGTTTTGCAAACTTTTTCTTCCAAATGATACCAAGGGCTATAGTAAGGAGGAGATTCATCTACTAAGAAAATCTTCAACAAGTGTCTAATCCTCAAGTAAAAAATATACATTAACTATGATTTTCTATTGCACGGTGCTATTTTTATTTATAGTATAGTAATTAATTTTGCTTAAGATTTACTTATCTTTGAAATTGGATTTGTTTTAGTTCACAATAGTTATACATGTTTTAATTTGTCCTAAGTTCTAAGTGAAGTGTGTTGTTCTGATTGATGATGACAAGATTGAGTTATGGCGTATAGCACATAAGCTTGGTAAACAACTTGAGAGCTATCATAATGCTTCATCATTTACATTTGTATCCCAGTAAGTAAATTTATACAAGAGTTTATGACATGTGTTTATTTTATGAATAAGGGAATTTATCAAACCATAGGATGGACCTCATGCTAGGCAATCAGTTCCTCATGTTGCCATCCATATTTTTCATAGAAAAAATGGTGATTATGTGTTTTTAGTAATTCGTTTTTTTAGTTTCATTTGATGGTATGGATTGTGTGAATGATGCAGATAAATAAAAAGGAGAGAGAATTTAAAAAGAAGCTATATGCATATAGAGGAAAATAGGAGTATTGAATAAATGACACAAAGCTGATGATTAAGAAATTTTGTATTTTGAAAGTGGCAAGATATAAAATATATGAAGAGTTAGTAAATGTGGATGAAAAAATATTGATAATAAAGGAAATAAGTCCTTTGAAAAATTGTTTACGTCATTTGATTTCTGATTATGGAAGTCTCAAACTCAAGAAATTGGTATTGGTGTGTTTCTTAGGCTAGAAATTTCAATCAAAATCTTATAACTCTTTTTCTACTTTAAATACAAAACCTGAAAGATACGAAAACAATAGACGTGTCATGATCCATTGCAATTTTAAGTGATCATGACTATTTGTATTTTTCTGTGTTACTACTAATAGCAAAGACAGTTTATAATATCACCATGCCTTTGTTTATAAATAGTACATAATTATAAAATAATTTTTTTAGCATATTTAAAGAAATAACTATAGTACTATATAACTTGATTTTTATTGACCATTACATAAAATATCAAAATATAATAAAGTGTTCTAAATTATATTTAATAAAATATATAGCATGTGTTATTCTTTTATTTTTATTTTTTCTTTTCTTATTTTGATATAGAGTGATTTTGCATGATTAATATGCATTAATAATAATTAATGGTGTAATAAAAATAAAAATAACGATTAGATTTGTTAAGGGAATGAAATTAAATATTAAGAAAATTTTACAATAAAATTTATAATTTAATTTAAATTATAATTGAAATTCTACAAAATTGAATATTTAGTATAAATGAATGATTGATAAATAGAAATCTATTATTAAACACATCAAACATTTTATAAATATTTATTATAAATCAATTACAAAGTAATTTTTGGAAACGTGATCGTAGGTTAAACTATCTTTTGGCAATTGAAATTAATTGAAAAAAATTGGATACATTTTAAACATTAATTTTACGGGATACATTTAAAATATTAAAGAATTAATTCAATTTTATTTTGGTTCTTAAAATATGTTTTAAATTAGAACATTATTTTTCTACCACTTTTATAATAATTAATCCAATCTATTAAATATGATTTCAATTAAACAAATAAATATTATATACTTAATGAAAATGATATTATGACATGATACAAAAAAATAAAATTGATTTAAAAAATGTTATCTTTTTATGATAAAATGTTAATATTTATATTAAATGATTGATACAAATATTTGTTTTTATTAAAAATCATGAGACAATTATGATTGGTGAATACACAATTTTCTTATGAAAACAAAAATTTGTTATTCTTTTATATTTTATATAATTTTTAACCATCACTCTATTAGAAAAAGTTATGTATGCTATTAATAAAAGACATTTTATAATAAATTATAATCTTATTATAATCTTATTTTTAATTATAATTAGTTTTAAAATATATATTTTTATTTAAAAATTTTAACGCTTGCCTCATACGGTCTAAAGACTACATTATTTAAATTAAATTTTATATGTTTACTATTAATAATCAAATATATTAAATAATATATTATCATTTTATCATTTTATATTAATAATCAAATAATTTAAGTAAATTTATTATTTTACACATGTTTATATCCGTGCTCGCATTTGGTCTAAAAACTAGTTCTCATTAATATTCAATACTTTTATCGGTAACTTCATGTTCCCTCTAATGTTCAATATTTTGATCAATAACTTAATATTTTCGTTAATATTCAATATTTTGGTCACTAATTTGAGCTCGTTAATGTTCAATATTTTGATTAATAACTTAATATCTTTGTTTATGTTCAATATTTTGATCAAGAGCTTCATGTTCTCGTTAATATTCAATGTTTTGATCAACAACATTATGTTCCAGTTAATATTCAATATTCCGATTATTAACTTCACGTTCCATTAATATTAAATATTTTGATCAATAATTTTATATCTACTTAGTATATAAAATTAGGATGAGTTTTGGCAAGTTTGCCAAGTGTCACTCTCATGCATTCTATAATTTTAATTCACTATAAATGGAAAGTTTATCTTAATGTATTTTGCTTTTCTTTAATATATTTATTAATTAAGTTAAATCAATTAAAACTTTGGGTCATGGAACGGTTCACGCTAATTAATAACAGATTCACATGGTTTTGAAAACAAACAAAAATTTGGATCTTTTGATTCCGATGCATTAATATATATCCGGGAAGACCAAACAACCAAACCGACTCACTTGCCAAAACCAATGAAAGCTTCTCGGCCTCACTGTAATTTCTCTCTCTAAATTCTTCAATGTCCCACGCTTTTTGAATTTAATAAATACCAATCTAGGGTTTCCCACCTCCTTCTCCGATGGCTCCTGTTAATCGTGTTGGTAAGATCATGAATCACAAGTTTAATTGATTTTGTTTTATGCAAAATCCAGATCAATTCTTCTTCTTCATCTCTTCCATATCCATTTCAAAGTCGTTGTTGCGCACAAGAGGGAAGCAAGACATGTTATAACCCCAAGTAGAACATCATACTTAGCTTCCTACCGATCTACTTCACTACGGCCACCATCTGCATGTCACTATTCGAGCACCGAATCAAATTTAAAGCTCCGTCACGACGCTGTCCAGAACAAGACAAAGCCTCCACGATAACTCCTTTCCAAACGCCCTTTCTTCGCTCACTTTATTTCTTTGTTTTGCAATCATTTTATCAATGATTTTTCATTTTATTTTAAAATTCAATAATCTACATTGCATTTTGATATAATTTTGTGTAGCTTCAACGCTAATTCATTTGAGACATTTTGTTTGAACATGATCCATATCATTTAGCATAACATTTATTCATATTATATTTCTAATTATATTTAGTTTTGATTTCCATATTCGTGAAAAGAAAAGATGATTGATGATGAAGCTTGGTTATACCTTATCACTTGATTATATTTGATCCCAAATATGTACCTAATTAAATACTATAATTATTTTCTCTCATGTATTCTATGCACAAATTTGAGGGACTCCATTTTGTTAGATTCATGTATGGATGCACGAATGGATGTCCGGGTGAGGAAGAGAAATTCACTTTGATTATTAGATAATATATGGTTATTTGGTTTTTTTGTAAGATGCAACTTTTGATTATTACAAAGTTTTTGGAGTTCTATATCTTATATCTGGTTATAACTATTTATTCTATAATATTCTTGCACGAGGCAAAAGATCCCTTTGATGGTTCTTCTAGATGGAAGACAGTTGGCCCTAAAGGTGAGATGTCAATGGTGTGCATTTTTATTGATGGTAATTTTTATTGTTCGTATTTTTTTCTTTAGTTTGTTGTCGGGCAATTGAAAATGTCTCAGATAGGGGAATTTCAAATCCTTTATTTTATAGTGAATTTTTGTTTCGAAATAACTTTCTAATGGTTTTGCAAACTTTTTCTTCCAAATGATACCAAGGGCTGGTGGAGATTCATCTGCTAAGAAAATCTTCAACAAGTTTCTAATCCATGTGTAAAAAATATGCACGTGATGTTGTTTATATTATAGTATAGTAATTAATTTTGCTTAAGATTTACTTACCTTTGAAATTGGATTTGTTTTAGTTAACAATAGTTATACATGTTTTAATTTGTCTACATTGCATTTTGGATATAATTTGTGTGGCTTCAACGCTAATTCATTTGAGACATTTTGTTTGAACATGATCCATATCAGCATAACATTTATTCATATTATATTTCTAATTATATTTAGTTTTGATTTCCATATTCAGGAAAAGAAAAGATGATTGATGATGAAGCTTGGTTATAGCTTATCACTTGATTATATCTGATCCCAAATATGTACCTAATTAAATACTATAATTATTTTCTCTCATGTATTCGATGCACAATTTTGATGGACTAAATTTTGTTATATTCATGTATGGATGCACGAATGGATATCCGGGTGAGGAAGAGAAATTCACTTTGTTCGTATTGTTGAGTGCTCAAGAAAGGTAATAAGTTAGCAATAGAAGTAGCTACTATTTAAAAAGAAATTGATAATATTACATAATATATGGTTATATGGTTTTATTGTCAGATGCAGATTTTGATTATTACAAAGCTTTTGGAGTTCTATATCTTATATCGGGTTATAACTATTTATTCTATAATATTCTTGCACTATAGGAGGCAAAGGATCCCCTTGATGGTTCTTCTAGATGGCAAACAGTTGGCCCTAAAGGTGAGATGTCACTTGTGTGCATTTTTATTGATGAGAATTTTTATTGTTGGTATTTTTTTCTTTAATTTGTTGTCGGGCAATTGAAAATGTTGCAGATGGGGAATTTCAAATCCTTTGTTTTATAGTGAATTTTTTGTTTCGGTGCTGACATCTTTCTAATGGTTTTGCAATCTTTTTCTTCCAAATGATACCAAGGGCTCTGGTAAGGGTGGAGATTCATCTGCTAAGAAAAATCTTCAACAAGTTTCTAATCCACAGATAAAAAATATGCATGTGATCTGTTTATATTTATAGTATAGTAATTAATTTTGCTTAAGATTTACTATATTTTTGTGTAGCTTCAACGCTAATTCATCTGAGACATTTTGTTTGAACATGATCCATATCAGTTTAGCATAACATTTATTCATATTATATTTCTAATTATATTTAGTTTTGATTTCCATATTCAGGAAAAGAAAAAGATGATTGATGATGAAGCTTGGTTATAGCTTATCACTTGATTATATCTGATCCCAAATATGTACCTAATTAAATACTATAATTATTTTCTCTCATGTATTCGATGCACAATTTTCATGGACTAAATTTTGTTATATTCGTGTATGGATGCACGAATGGATATCCGGGTGAGGAAGAGAAATTCACTTTGTTCGTATTGTTGAGTGCTCAAGAATGGTAATAAGTTAGCAATAGAAGTAGTTACTATTTAAAAAGAAATTGATAATAATATTACATAATATATGGTTATTAGGTTTTATTGTCAGATGCAGATTTTGATTATTACAAAGCTTTTGGAGTTCTATATCTTATATCGAGTTATAACTATTTATTCTATAATATTCTTGTACTATAGGAGGGAAAGGATCCCTTCTTCTAGATGGCAAACAGTGGGCCCTAAAGGTGAGATGTCACTTGTGTGCATTTTTATTGATGCGAATTTTTATTGTTGGTATTTTTTTCTTTAATTTGTTGTCGGGCAATTGAAAATGTTGCAGATTGGGGAATTTCAAATCCTTTATTTTATAGTGAATTTTTTGTTCCGGTGCAGACATCTTTCTAATGGTTTTGCAAACTTTTTCTTCCAAATGATACCAAGGGCTCTAGTAAGGGAGGAGATTCATCTGCTAAGAAAAATCTTCAACAAGTGTCTAATCCTCAAGTAAAAAATATACACATTAACTATGATTTTCTATTGGACGTGGTGTTGTTTTTATTTATAGTATAGTAATTAATTTTGCTTAAGATTTACTTATCTTTGAAATTGGATTTGTTTTAGTTCACAATAGTTATACATGTTTTAATTTGTCCTAAGTGCTAAGTGAAGTGTGTTGTTGATCTTATTGATGACAATATTGAGTTTGTGGTATAGCACATAAGCTTGGTAGACAACTTGAGAGCTATCATAATGCTTCATCATTTACATTTTGTATTCAAGTAAGAATTTATACAAGAGTTTATGACGTGTGTTTATTTTATGAATAAGGGAATTTATCAAACCATAGGATGGACCTCATGCTAGGCAATCAGTTACTCATGTTGACATCCATATTTTTCATAGAAAAAATGGTGATTATGTGTTTTTAGTAATTCTGTTTTTTTAGATTCATTTGATGTTATGGATTGTGTGTGAATGATGCAGATAAATAAAAAGGAGAATATGGAGGATAGAGAGGAAAAATAGGAGTATTGAATAAATGACACAAAAGGCTGATGATTAAGAAATTTTGTATTTTGAAAGTGGCAAGATATAAAATATATGAAGACTTAGTAAATGTGGATGAAAAAATATTGATAATAAAGGAAATAAGTCCTTTGAAAATTGTTTAAGTCAAATTTCAATCAAAATTTTATAACTCGTTTCTATTTTAAATAAAAACCAAAAAGATACGAAAATAATAGTGTCATGATCCATTGCAATTTTAAGTGATCATGACTATTTGTATTTTCTGTTTACTACTAATAGCAAAGACAATATAATATCACCATGCCTTTGTTTATAAATTGTACATAATTATAAAATAATTTTTTAGCATATTTAAAGAAATAACTATAGTACTATATAACTTGATTTTTATTGACCATTACATAAAATATCAAAATATAATAAAGTGTTCTAAATTATATTTAATAAAATATATAGCATTAGTTATTCTTTATTTTTATTTTTTTCTTATTTTGATATAAGAGTGATTTTGCATGATTAATATGCATTAATAATAATTAATGGTGTAATAAAAATAAAATAACATATTAGATTTGTTAAGGAATGAAATTAAATATTAAGAAAAAATTTACAATAAAATTTATAATTTAATTTAAATTATAATTGGAAATTCTACAAAATTGAATATTTAGTATAAATGAATGATTGATAAATAGAAATCTATTATTAAACACATCAAATATTTTTATAAATATTTATTATAAATCAATTACAAAGTAATTTTTGGAAACGTGATTGTAGGTTAAACTATCTTTTGGCAATTGAAATTAATTGAAAAAAAATTGATACATTTTAAACATTAAGTTTACGGGATACATTTAAAATATTAAAGAATTAATTCAATTTTATTTTGGTTCTTAAAATATGTTTTTAAATTAGAACATTATTTTTTTACCACTTTTATAATAATTAATCCAATCTATTAAGTATGATTTCAATTAAACAAATAAATATTATATACTTAATGAAAACTGATATTATGACATGATACAAGAAAAAATAAAATTGATTTGAAAAAAATGTTATCTTTTTTATGATAAAATGTTAATATTTATATTAAATGATTGATACAAATATTTGTTTTTATTAAAAATCATGAGACAATTATGATTGGTGAATACACAAATTTCTTATGAAAACAAAAATTTGTTATTCTTTTTATATTTTATATAATTTTTAACCATCACTCTATTAGAAAAAAGTTATGTATGCTATTAATAAAAAGACATTTTATACTAAATTATAATCTTATTATAATCTTATTTTTTAATTATAATTAGTTTTAAAATATATATTTTTATTTAAAAAAATTTTAACGCTTGCCTCGCACGGTCTAAAGACTACATTATTTAAATTAAATTTTATATGTTTACTATTAATAATCAAATATATTAAATAATATATTATCATTTTATCATTTTATATTAATAATCAAATAATTTAAGTAAATTTATTATTTTACATATGTTTATATCGCGTTTCTATACGGTCTAAAAACTAGTTCTCATTAATATTCAATACTTTTATCGGTAACTTCATGTTCCGTTAATGTTCAATATTTTGATCAATAACTTAATATTTTCGTTAATATTCAATATTTTGGTCACTAACTCTGTGTCTGTTAATGTTCAATATTTTGATTAATAACTTAATATCTTTGTTTATGTTCAATATTTTGATCAGTAGCTTCATGTTCTCGATAATATTCAATGTTTTGATCAACAACATTATGTTCCCGTTAATATTCAATATTCTGATTATTAACTTCACGCTTCCATTAATATTAAATATTTTGATCAATAATTTTATATCTACTTAGTATATAAAATTAGATGAGTTTTGGCAAGTTTGCCAATGTCACTCTCTCATGCATTCTATAATTTTAATTCAGATATAAATGGAAAGTTTATCTTAATGTATTTCACTTTTCTTTAATATATTTATTAATTAAGTTAAATCAATTAAAACTTTGGGTCATGGAAACGGTTCACGCTTAATTAATAACAGATTCACATGGTTTTTGAAAACAAAAAATTTCGATCTTTTGATTCCCGGCATAATAATATATATCCGGGAAGACCAACAACCAAACGACTCACTTGCCAAACCAATGAAAGCTTCTCACCATCAGTAATTTCCTCTTCTAAATTCTTCAATGTCCCACGTTTTTGAATTTAACAATACCAATCTAGGGTTTCCCACTCCTCCTTCTCTCGATGGCTCCCGTGTTAATCGTGCCGTAAGATCATGATTCACAAGTTTAATTGATTTTGTTTTATGCAAAATGTATGAATTTATTCTTCTTCATCTCTTCCATATCCATTTCAAAGTCGCCGCTGACGCTTCGCAAGAGGAGAAGACATGTTATAACCAAGGAAACATACCTCCCGTTATCACTACGGCCACATCCAGGCATGTCACTATTGACACCGCTAACTGAAATTTAGCCACGCGCCATTCCCCGACCTCCTTTCCAAAACGATCCTTTCTTCGCTCACTTTATTTCTTTGTTTTTGCAATCATTTTATCAATGATTTTTATTTAAAATCAATAATCTACATTGCATTTTGGATATAATTTTGTGTAGCCAAGCTAATTCATTTGAGACATTTTGTTTGAACATGATCCATATCGCTTTAGCATAACATTTATTCATATTATATTTCTAATTATATTTAGTTTTGATTTATATTCGTGAAAGAAAAGATGATTGATGATGAAGCTTGGTTATAGCTTATCACTTGATTATATCCATCAAATATGTACCAATTAAATACTATAATTATTTTCTCCATGTCACCACAATTTTGATGGACTAAATTTTGTTATATTCATGTATGGATGCCGAATGGATATCCGTGAGAAGAGAAATTCACTTTGCTATTTGAGCTCTGGTAATATTTTTGTAGAAGCAACTTATTGATTATTTATAACAAGCTTTGGAGTTCTATATCTTATATTGTTTAACTATTTATTCTATAATATTCTTGTACCTATAGGAGGAAAGGATCCCTTCTTCTAGATGGAAGACAGGCCCTAAAGGTGAGATGTCACTGGTGTGCATTTTTATTGATGGTAATTTTTGTTGTTCGTATTTTTTTCTTTAATTTGTTGTCGGGCAATTGAAAATGTTGCAGATGGGGGAATTTCAAATCCTTTATTTTATATTGAATTTTTTGCTTCGGTGCTGAAATCTTTCTAATGGTTTTGCAAAATTTTTCTTCCAAATGATAACAAGGGCTCTAGTAAGGGAGGAGATCATCTCTAAGAAAATCTTCAACAATGTCTAATCCTCAAGTATAATATATACACATTAACTATGATTTTCTATTGCACGTGGTGCTGTTTTTATTTATAGTATAGTAATTAATTTTGCTTAAGATTTACTTATCTTTGAAATTGGATTTGTTTTAGTTCACAATAGCTATACATCTTTTAATTTGTCCTAAGTGCTAAGTGAAGTGTGTTGTTGATCTTATTGATGATGACAATATTGAGTTATGGATAGACATAAGCTATAGACAACTTGAGAGCTATCATAATGCTTCATCATTTACATTTTGTATCCAAAAAGTAAATTTATACAAGAGTTTATGACATGTGTTTATTTTATGAATAAGGGAATTTATCAAACCATAGGATGGACCTCAGCAATAAGTTCCTCATGTTGACATCCATATTTTCATAGAAAAATGGTGATTATGTGTTTTTAGTAATTCTGTTTTTTAGTTTAATTTGATGTTATGGATTGTGTGAATGATGCAAAATAAATAAAAGGAGAGAATATAGTGGATATAGAGAGGAAAAATAGGAGTATTGAATAAATAACACAAAAGGAATGATTAAGAAATTTGTATTTTGAAAGTGGCAAGATATAAAATATATTAAGAGTTAGTAAATGTGGATGAAAAAATATTGATAATAAAGGAAATAAGTCTTTGAAAAATTGTTAACGTCTTAAATTTCAATCAAAAATTTTATAACTCTTTCTATTTTAAATACAAAAACTGAAAGATATTTGAAAACATAGAAGTGTCATGATCCATTGCAATTTTAAGTGATCATGACTATTTGTATTTTTTGTGTTACTACTAATAGCAAAGATGTTATAATATCACCATGCCTTTGTTTATAAATTGTACATAATTATAAAATAATTTTTAGCATATTTAAAGAAATAACTATAGTACTATATAACTTGATTTTTATTGACCATTACATAAAATATCAAAATATAATAAAGTGTTCTAAATTATATTTAATAAAATATATAGCATGTGTTATTCTTTTATTTTTATTTTTATTTTTCTTATTTTGATATAAGAGTGATTTTCATGATTAATATGCATTAATAATAATTAATGGTGTAATAAAATAAAAATAACTATTAGATTTGTTAGGGAATGAAATTAAATATTAAGAAAAAATTTACAATAAAATTTATAATTCTAATTTAAATTATAATTGAAATTCTACAAAATTGAATATTTAGTATAAATGAATGATTGATAAATAGAAATCTATTATTAAACACATCAAACATTTTTATAAATATTTATTATAAATCAATTACAAAGTAATTTTTGGAAACGTGATTGTAGGTTAAACTATCTTTTGGCAATTGAAATTAATTGAAAAAAATTGGATACATTTTAAACATTAATTTACGGATACATTTAAAATATTAAAGAATTAATTCAATTTTATTTTGGTTCTTAAAATATGTTTTAAATTAGAACATTATTTTTCTACCACTTTTATAATAATTAATCCAATCTATTAAATATGATTTCAATTAAACAAATAAATATTATATACTTAATGAAAATGATATTATGACATGATAAAATATTTGAATATTTATGATAAATGTTAATATTTATATTAAATGATTGATACAAATATTTGTTTTTATTAAAATCATGAGACAATTATGATTGGTGAATACACAAATTTCTTATGAAAACAAAAATTTATTATTCTTTTTATATTTTATATAATTTTTAACCATCTCTATTAGAAAAAGTTATGTATGCTATTAATAAAAGACATTTTATAATAAATTATAATCTTATTATAATCTTAATTTTTAATTATAATTAGTTTTAAAATATATATTTTTATTTAAAAAATTTAACGCTTTTCGCACGGGTCTAAAGACTACATTATTTAAATTAAATTTTATATGTTTACTATTAATAATCAAATATATTAAATAATATATTATCATTTTATCATTTTATATTAATAATCAAATAATTTAAGTAAATTTATTATTTTTACACATGTTATATCTCGGCCTGTCGACGTCTAAAACTAGTTCTCATTAATATTCAATATTTTATCGGTAACTTCATGTTCCTAAGTATGTTCAATATTTTGATCAATAACTTAATATTTTCATATTCAATATTTTGGTCACTAACTTGTGTTTCATTAATGTTCAATATTTTGATTAATAACTTAATATCTTTGTTTATGTTCAATATTTTGATCAAAGTTTCATGTTCTCGTTAATATTCAATGTTTTGATCAACAACATTATGTTCGTTAATATTCAATATTCGATTATTAACTTCACGCTTCCATTAATATTAAATATTTTGATCAATAATTTTATATCTACTTAGTATATAAAATTAGGATGAGTTTTGGCAAGTTTGCCAAGTGTCACTCTCTCATGCATTCTATATTTTTTAATTCAAATATAAATGGAAAGTTTATCTTAATGTATTTCACTTTTCTTTAATATATTTATTAATTGTTAAATCAATTAAAACTTTGGGTCATGGAACGGTTCACGCTTAATTAATAACAGATTCACATGGTTTTTGAAACAAAAAAATTTCGATCTTTTGATTCCGATGCATAATAATATATATCTGGGAAGACCAAACAACCAAACTCGACTCACTTGCCAAAACCAATGAAAGCTTCTCAGTCTCACTGTAATTTCACTCTCTTCTAAATTCTTCAATGTCCCACGTTTTTTGAATTTAACAGTCACCAATCTAGGGTTTCCTACCTCCTCTATGGCTCCTCATGTTAATCGTGCTTGTAAGATCATGATTCACAAGTTTAATTGATTTTGTTTTATGTAAACTATGAATTTATTCTTCTTCATCTCTTCCATATCCATTTCAAAGTCGCTGGACGCTTTCGCAAGAGGAGAAGCAAAGACATGTTATAACTCAAGTAGAACATCATACTCAGCCTTCCCCGCCTGATCACTTTCACTACGGCCACCATCTGTGCATGTCACTATTCTCAACACCGCGAATCTAAAATTAAAATTGCCACGACGCCCAAGAATTGGCAGACAAAGCCTCCCGATTTACACTCCTTTCCAAAAATATTCTTTTCTTCGCTTTCACTTATTTCTCTTGTTTTTGCAATCATTTTATCAATGATTTTTCATTTTTATTTTAAAATTCAATAATTCTACATTGCATTTTGATATAATTTTGTAGCTTCAACGCTAATTCATTTGAGACATTTTGTTTGAACATGATCCATATCATTAGCATAACATTTATTCATATTATATTTCTAATTATATTTAGTTTTGATTTGCATATTCGTGAAAAGAAAAGATGATTGATGATGAAGCTGGTTATACCTTATCACTTGATTATATTCGATCCCAAATATGTACCTAATTAAATACTATAATTATTTTCTCATGTATTCTATGCACAAATTTGATGGACCCATTTTGTTAGATTCATGTATGGATGCACGAATGGATGTCCGTGAGGAAGAGAAATTAACTTTGATTATTACATAATATATGGTTATATGGTTTTTTTGTAAGATGCAACTTTTGATTAACAAAGCTTTGGAGTTCTATATTTATATCCGGTTATAACTATTTATTCTATAATATTCTTGCACTATAGGAGGAAGGATCCCTTGATGGTTCTTCTAGATGGAAGACAACAGTCTTAAAGGTGAGATGTCACCGTGTGCATTTTTATTTGGTAATTTTATTGTTGGTATTTTTCTTTTAATTTGTTGTCGGGCAATTGAAAATGTTGCGTATGGGGAATTTCAAATCCTTTATTTTATAGTGAATTTTGTTCGTGTCGAAATCTTTCTAATGGTTTTGCAAAATTTTCTTCCAAATGATACCAAGGGCTCTAGTAAGGAGGAGATTCATCTAAGAAAAATCTTCAACAAGTGTCTAATCTCAAGTAAAATATACACATTAACTATGATTTTCTATTGCACGTGGTGCTGTTTTTATTTATAGTATAGTAATTAATTTTGCTTAAGATTTACTTATCTTTGAAATTGATTTGTTTTAGTTCACAATAGTTATACTGTTTTAATTTGTCCTAAGTGCTAAGTGAAGTGTGTTGTTGATCTTATTGATGATGATAATATTGAGTTATGGCGATAGCACATAAGCTTGGTAGACAACTTGAGCTATCATAATGCTTCATCATTTACATTTTGTATCCCAAGAAGTAATTTATACAAGAGTTTATGACATGTGTTTATTTTATGAATAAGGGAATTTATCAACAAACCAGGATGGACCCGCCAACAAGTCTTCATGTTGACATCCATATTTTCATAGAAAAAATGGTGATTATGTGTTTTAGTAATTCGCTTTTTTAGTTTCATTTGATGTTATGGATTGTGTGAACAATGCAGTATAAATAAAAGGAGAGAGAATTTAAAAAGAAGCTATATGACATAGAGAGAAAAAATAGGAGTATTGAATAAATGACACAAAAGACCTATGATTAAGAAATTTTGTATTTGAAAGTGGCAAGATATAAAATATATTAAGAGTTAGTAAATGTGGATGAAAAATATTGATAATAAAGGAAATAAGTCCTTGAAAATTGTTAACGCTATTTGATTACTCATTTGAATACTCCATTATGGAAGTCTCAACTCAAGAAATTGGTATTGGTGTGTTTCTTAGGCTAGAAATTTCAATCAAAAATCTTATAACTCTTTTTCTATTTTAAATACAAAAACTGAAAAGATACGAAAACAATAGAAGTGTCATGATCCATTGCAATTTTAAGTGATCATGACTATTTGTATTTTTTGTTACTACTAATAAAGAGCTTTATAATATCACCATGTTTTGTTTATAATTGTACATAATTATAAATAATTTTTTAGCATATTTAAAGAAATAACTATAGTATATAACTTGATTTTTTATTGACCATTACATAAAATATCAAAATATAATAAAGTGTTCTAAATTATATTTAATAAAATATATAGCATGTGTTATTCTTTTATTTTTATTTTTTATTTTTCTTATTTTGATATAAGAGTGATTTTGCATGATTAATATGCATTAATAATAATTAATGGTGTAATAAAATAAAAATAACGTATTAGATTTGTTAAGGAATGAAATTAAATATTAAGAAAAATTTACAATAAAATTTATAATTTAATTTAAATATAATTGGAAATTCTACAAAATTGAATATTTAGTATAAATGAATGATTGATAAATAGAAATCTATTATTAAACACATCAAACATTTTTTAAAAATATTATTATAAATCAATTAAAGTAATTTTTAAACGTGATTGTAGGTTAAACTATCTTTTGGCAATTGAAATTAATTGAAAAAATGATACATTTTAAACATTAATTTTACGGATACATTTAAAATATTAAAGAATTAATTCAATTTTATTTTGGTTCTTAAAATATATTTTTAAATTAGAAATTATTTTTCTACCACTTATAATAATTAATCCAATCTATTAAATATGATTTCAATTAAACAAATAAATATATACTTAATGAAAATGATATTATGACATGATAAATGTTAATATTTATATTAAATGATTGATACAAATATTTGTTTTATTAAAATCATGAGACAATTATGATTGGTGAATACACAAATTTCTTATGAAAACAAAATTTGTTATTCTTTTTATATTTTATATAATTTTAACCATCACCTATTAGAAAAAGTTATGTATGCTATTAATAAAAAGACATTTTATAATAAATTATAATCTTATTATAATCTTAATTTTTAATTATAATTAGTTTTAAAATATATATTTTTATTTAAAAAATTTAACGCTTTGCCTCGCACGTCTAAAGACTACATTATTTAAATTAAATTTTATATGTTTATTATTAATAATCAAATATATTAAATAATATATTATCATTTTATCATTTTATATTAATAATCAAATAATTTAAGTAAATTTATTATTTTTACATTATGTTTATATCCGTGTCTCGCACGGGTCTTAAAACTAGTTCTCATTAATATTCAATACTTTTATCGGTAATCATGCCTCTAATAATGTTCAATATTTTGATCAATAACTAATATTTTCATATTATTCAATATTTTGGTCACTAATCGTGTTCGTTAATGTTCAATATTTTGATTAATAACTTAATATCTTTGTTTATGTTCAATATTTTGATCAAGAGCTTCATGTTCTCGTTAATATTCAATGTTTTGATCAACATTATGTCTCTGTTAATATTCAATATTCGATTATTAACTTCACGCTTCATTAATATTAAATATTTTGATCAATAATTTTATATCTACTTAGTATAAAATTAGATGAGTTTTTGGCAAGTTTGCCATGTCACTCTCTCATGCATTCTATAATTTTAATTCAAATATAAATGGAAAGTTTATCTTAATGTATTTCACTTTCTTTAATATATTTATTAATTGTTAAATCAATTAAAACTTTGGGTCATGGAAACGGTTCACGCTTAATTAATAACAGATTCACATGGTTTTGGAAACAAAAAAATTTCATCTTTTGATTCCGATATAATAATATATATCTGGGAAGACTAAACAACCAAACCGACTTACTCAAAAACCAATGAAAGCTTTTCTCACCCACTTACCTTCTAAATTCTTCAATGTCCCATTTTTTGAATTTAATACCACCAATCTAGGGTTTCCACCTCCTTCTCCGATGGCCTCGATGTTAATCGTGCTTTAAGATCATGATTCACAAGTTTAATTGATTTTGTTTTATGCAAAAT
>CM038795.1:43373488-43447821 GCA_021764765.1 Vicia sativa
TCCTCAAGTAAAAATATACACATTAATTATGATTTTCTATTGCACGTGGTGCTTTTTATTTATAGTATAGTAATTAATTTTGCTTAAGATTTACTTATTCTTTTGAAATTGGATTTGTTTTAGTTCACAATAGTTATAAATGTTTTAATTTGTCCTAAGTGCTAAGTGAAGTGTGTTGTTGATCATGATGACAATATTGAGTTATGGCGATAGTTAAGCTTGGTAGACAACTTGAGAGCTATCATAATGTTCATCATTTACATTTTGTATTCTAAAGAAGTAAATTTATACAAGAGTTTATGACATGTGTGTTTATTTTATGAATAAGGGAATTTATCAACCATAGGATGGACCTCATGCTAGGCAATCAGCTCATGTTGATATCTATTTTTTATAGAAAAATGGTGATTATGTGTTTAGTAATTTTTTTAGTTTCATTTGATGTTATGGATTGTGTGAATGATGCGTATAAAGAAAAGGTGGAAAATAGGAGTATTGAATAAATGACACAAAAGGTCGATGATTAAGAAATTTTGTATTTGAAAGTGGCAAGATATAAAATATATGAAGAGTTAGTAAATGTGGATGAAAAAAATATTGATAATAAAGGAAATAAGTCTTTAAAATTGTTTACGTCAAATTTCAATCAAAAATTTTATAACTTTTTCTATTTTAAATACAAAAACTAAAAATAATACGAAAATATAGAAGTGTCATGATCCATTGCAATTTTAAGTGATCATGACTATTTGTATTTTTCTGTTACTATTAATAGCAAAGACAATTTATAATATCACCATGCCTTTGTTTATAAATTGTACATAATTATAAAATAATTTTTTAGCATATTTAAAGAAATAACTATAGTAATATATAACTTGATTTTTATTGACCATTACATAAAATATCAAAATATAATAAAGTGTTCTAAATTATATTTAATTTATATAGTATGTGTTATTCTTTATTTTATTTTTCTTTTTCTTATTTTGATATAAGAGTGATTTTGCATGATTAATATGCATTAATAATAATAATTAATGGTGTAATAAAATAAAAATAACGTATTAGATTTGTTAAGGGAATGAAATTAAATATTAAGAAAATTTACAATAAAATTTATAATTTAATTTAAATTATAATTGAAATTCTACAAATTGAATAAATATTTAAAATAAATGATGATTGATAAATAGAAATCTATTATTAAACACATCAAAATATTTTATAAATATTTATTATAAATCAATTACAAAGTAATTTTTGGAAACGTGATTGTAGGTTAAACTATCTTTTGGCAATTGAAATTAATTGGAAAAAATTGATACATTTAAACATTAATTTTACGGATACATTTAAAATATTAAAGAATTAATTCAATTTTATTTTGGTTTTAAAATATGTTTTTAAATTAGAATATTATTTTTTTCTACCACTTTTATAATAATTAATCCAATCTATTAAATATGATTTCAATTAAACAAATAAATATTATATACTTAATGAAAAATGATATTATGACATGATACAAGAAAAATAAAATTGATTTGAAAAAATGTTATCTTTATGATAAAATGTTAATATTTATATTAAATGATTGATATAAATATTTGTTTTTATTAAAATCATGAGACAATTATGATTGGTGAATACACAAATTTCTTATGAAAACAAAATTTGTTATTCTTTTATATTTTATATAATTTTTAACCATCACTCTATTAGAAAAGTTATATGCTATTAATAAAAAGATATTTATAATAAATTATAATCTTATTTTTAATTATAATTAGTTTTTAAAATATATTTTATTTAAAAGTTTAACGCTTGCCTCGCATTTGGTCTAAAGACTACATTATTTAAATTAAATTTTATATGTTTATTAATAATCAAATATATTAAATAATATATTTATCATTTTATATTAATAATCAAATAATTTAAGTAAATTTATTATTTTTACATAGTTTATATCCGTGTCTCGCAGTCTAAAAACTAGTTCTCATTAATATTCAATACTTTATATCAGAATTCTATTCCTTAATGTTCAATATTTTGATCAATAACTTAATATTTTCGTTAATATTCAATATTTTGGTCACTAACTTGTGTTTCCAAGTATGTTCAATATTTTGATTAATAACTTAATATCTTTGTTTATGTTCAATATTTTGATCAAGAGTTCATGTTCTCGTTAATATTCAATGTTTTGATCAACAACATTATGTTCTTAATGTCAATATTCTCATTATTAACTTCACGCTTTCCATTAATATTAAATATTTTGATCAATAATTTTATATCTACTTAGTATATAAAATTAGGATGAGTTTTTGGCAAGTTTGCCAAGTGTCACTCTCTCATGCATTCTATAATTTTAATTCACTATAAATGGAAAGTTTATCTTAATGTATTTCACTATTCTTTAATATATTTATTAATTGTTAATCAATTAAAACTTTGGGTCATGGAAACGTTCACGCTTAATTAATAATAAATTCACATGGTTTTGAAAACAAACAAAATTTCTGATCTTTTGATTCTCGATGCATAATAATATATATCTGGGAAGACCAAACAACTAAACCGACTACTTGCAAAACCAATGAAAGCTTCTACCTCATTAATTTCTCTTCTAAATTCTTCAATGTCCCACGTTTGAATTTAAATACCAATCTAGGGTTTCCCTCCTCTCTCTCGATGGCTCTCGATGTTAATCGTACGTAAGATCATGATTCACAAGTTTAATTGATTTTGTTTTGCAAACTAGATGAATTTTCTTCTTCATCTCTTCCATAACCATTTCAAAGTCATTGACGCTTTCGCAATAGAAGCACCACATGTTATAACTATGAAGCAGAACATCATACTAGCTTCCCCGCTCCGATCACTTCACTACGCCACCATCTTGCATGTCAATACTATTCGAGCATCGCAACTGAAATTTAAAGTCATTACGACGCTGGGTCTCGTAATTTGCCGTTATAAAGCTCCAACGATAATTCTTTTAAAAACGGGTCATTCTTTCTTCGCTTACTTTATTTCTCTTTGTTTTTGCAATCATTTTATCAATGATTTTTCATTTTTATTTTAAAATTCAATAATCTACATTGCATTTTGATATAATTTGTGTAGCTTCAACGCTAATTCATTTGAGACATTTTGTTTGAACATGATCCATACAGTTTAGCATAACATTTATTCATATTATATTTCTAATTATATTTAGTTTTGATTTATATCGTGGAAAAGAAAAAGATGATTGATGATGAAGCTTGGTTATACTTTATCACTGATTATATCTCGATCCCAAATATGTACCTAATTAAATACTATAATAATTTTTTCTCATGTATTCTATGCACAAAATTGAGGGACTCCATTTTGTTAGATTCATGTATGGATGCACGAATGGATGTCCCGTGAGGAAGAGAAATTCACTTTGATTATTATATAATATATGGTTATATGTTTTTTGAAGATGCAACTTTTGATTATTACAAAGCTTTTGGAGTTCTATATCTTATATCTCGTTATAACTATTTATTGTATAATATTCTTGCACTATAGGAGGCAAAGGATCCCTGATGGTTCTTCAGATGGCGTATAGTTGGTCCTAAAGGTGAGATGTCACTGTGCATTTTATTGATGGTAATTTTATTGTTCATTTTTTTCTTTTAGTTTGTTGTCGGGAATTGAAATGTTGCGTATGGGGGAATTTCAAACTTTATTTTATAGTGAATTTTTGTTTTGGCATGAAATCTTTCTAATGGTTTTGCAAACTTTTTCTTCCAAATGATTCCAAGGGATCTGTTATGGTGGAGATTCATCTCGCTAAGAAAAATTCAACAAGTTTCTAATCCACAGTAAAAATATGCACGTGATTTGTTTATATTTATAGTATAGTAATTAATTTTGCTTAAGATTTACTTACCTTGAAATTGGATTTGTTTAGTTAACAATAGTTATACATGTTTTGTCTTACATTGCATTTTGATATAATTTTGTGTAGCTCAACGCTAATTCATTTGAGACATTTTGTTTGAAATATGATCCATATCATTAGCATAACATTTATTCATATTATATTTCTAATTATATTTAGTTTTGATTTATATTCGTGAAAAGAAAAGATGTTTGATGATGAAGCTTGGTATAGCTTATCACTTGATTATCCGATCCCAAATATGTACCTAATTAAATACTATATAATTATTTTCTCATGTATTCGATGCACAATTTTGATGGACTAAATTTTGTTATATTCATGTATGGATGCACTAATGGATATCTGGTGAGGAAGAGAAATTCACTTTGTTCTATTGTTGAGTGCTCAAAGGTAATAAGTTAGCAATAGAAGTAGCTACTATTAAAAAAGAAATTGATAATATTACATAATATATGGTTATATGGTTTTATTGTCGATGTATTTTGATTATTACAAGCTTTTGGAGTTCTATATGTTATATCAAGTTATAACTATTTATTCTATAATATTCTTGCACTATAGAGTAAGGATCCCTTGATGGTTCTTCTAGATGGCAAATAGCTTGTCTTAAAGGTGAGATGTCACTTGTGTGCATTTTATTGATGAGAATTTTATTGTTGGTATTTTTTCTTTAATTTGTTGTCGGGCAATTGAAAATGTTGTTAGATGGGGAATTTCAAATCCTTTATTTTATAGTGAATTTTGTTTCTGTAGACATCTTTCTAATGGTTTTGCAAACTTTTTCTTCCAAATGATATCAAGGGCTCTAGTAAGGGAGGAGATTCATCCTACAAAATCTTCAAGAAGTGTCTAACTCAAGTAAAAATATATACATTAATTATGATTTTCTATTGCACGTAGTCGCTTTTATTTATAGTATAGTAATTAATTTTGCTTAAGATTTACTTATCTTTGAAATTGGATTTGTTTTAGTTCACAATAGTTATACATGTTTTAATTTGTCCTAAGTGCTAAGTGTGTGTTGATCATGATGACAATATTGAGTTATGGCGATACATATGCTTGGTAGAAAACTTGAGAGCTATCATAATGCTTCATCATTTACATTTTGTATCCCGGAAGTAAATTTATACAAGAGTTTATGACATGTGTGTTTATTTTATGAATAAGGAATTTATCAAACCATAGGATGAACCTCATGCTAGGCAATCCGCCTCTATGTTGACATCCATATTTTTATAAAAATGGTGATTATGTGTTTTAGTAATTTGCTTTTTTTTAGTTTCATTTGATGTTATGGATTGTGTGTGGAATTGAATAAATGATACAAAAGGTCAGATGATTAAGAAATTTTGTATTTTGAAAGTGGCAAGATAAAAAATATGAAGAGTTAGTAAATGTGGATGAAAATTGATAATAAAGGAAATAAGTCCTTTAAAATTGTTTACGTAGCTAAATTTCAATCAAAAATTCTTATAACTCTTTTTCAATTTTAAATACAAAAACTAAAAATATTTAAAATAATAGAAGTGTCATGATCCATTGCAATTTTAGTGATCATGACTATTTGTATTTTTCTTGTTACTACTAATAGCAAAGACAATTTATAATATCACCATGCCTTTGTTTATAAATTGTACATAATTATAAAATAATTTTTTAGCATATTTAAAGAAATAACTATAGTACTATATAACTTGATTTTTATTGACCATTATATAAAATATCAAAATATAATAAAGTGTTCTAAATTATATTTAATAAAATATATAGCATGTGTTATTCTTTATTTTATTTTTCTTTTCTTATTTTGATATAAGAGTGATTTTGCATGATTAATATGCATTAATAATAATTAATGGTGTAATAAAAATAAAAATAACATATTAGATTTGTTAAGGAATGAAATTAAATATTAAGAAAAATTTACAATAAAATTTATAATTTAATTTAAATTATAATTGAAAATTTACAAAATTGAATATTTAGTATAAATGAATGATTGATAAATAAAATCTATTATGAAACACATCAAACATTTTTATAAATATTTATTATAAATCAATTAAAGTAATTTTTGAAACGTGATTGTAGGTTAAACTATCTTTTGGCAATTGAAATTAATTGGAAAAAAAATTGATACATTTTAAACATTAATTTTACGGATACATTTAAAATATTAAAGAATTAATTCAATTTTATTTTGGTTCTTAAAATATGTTTTAAATTAGAACATTATTTTTCTACCACTTTATAATAATTAATCCAATCTATTAAATATGATTTCAATTAAACAAATAAATATTATATACTTAATGAAAATGATATTATGACATGATACAAGAAAAATAAAATTGATTTGAAAAAATGTTATCTTTTTTTAGATAAAATGTTAATATTTATATTAAATGATACAAATATTTGTTTTATTAAAAATCATGAGACAATTATGATTGGTGAATACACAAATTTCTTATGAAAACAAAAATTTGTTATTCTTTTTATATTTTATATAATTTTTAACTATTAGAAAAAGTTATGTATGCTATTAATAAAAAGACATTTTATAATAAATTATAATCTTATTATAATCTTATTTTTAATTATAATTAGTTTTAAATATATATTTTTATTTAAAAAAAGTTTAACGCTGCTCTCGCACGGGTCTAAAGACTACATTCTTTAAATTAAATTTTATATGTTTATTATTAATAATCAAATATATTAAATAATATATTATCATTTTATCATTTTATATTAATAATCAAATAATTTAAGTAAATTTATTATTTTTATTGTTTATATTCGGTGTCTTCGCTTCAGTCTAAAAACTAGTTCTCATTAATATTCAATACTTTTTATCAGAATTTCATGCCTAAGTATGTTCAATATTTTGATCAATAACTTAATATTTTCGTTATTATTCAATATTTTGGTCACTAATTTCGTGTTTAATGTTCAATATTTTGATTAATAACTTAATATCTTGTTTATGTTCAATATTTTGATCCAGGTTTCATGTTCTCGTTAATAATCAATGTTTTGATCAACATTATGTTCCCGTTAATATTCAATATTCTGATTATTAACTTCACGCTTCCATTATTAAATATTTTGATCAATAATTTTATATCTACTTAGTATATAAAATTAGATGAGTATTTGGCAAGTTTGCCAAGTGTCACTCTCTCATGCATTCTATAATTTTTAATTCAAATATAAATGGAAAGTTTATCTTAATGTATTTACTATTCTTTAATATATTTATTAATTGTTAAATCAATTAAAACTTTGGGTCATGGAAATGGTTCACGCTTTAATTAATAACAAATTATGGTTTTGAAAACAAACAAAAATTTTATCTTTTGATTCTTATGCATAATAATATATAACTGGGAAGATTAAACAACTAAATCACCACTTGCCAAAACCAATGAAAGCTTCTCGGCCTCATGTAATTTCTCTCTTCTAAATTCTTCAATGTCCCACGCTTTTTGAATTTACGATACCAATCTAGGGTTTCTACCCCTCCTCCGGATTCTCGATGTTAATCGTGCTTGTAAGATCATGATTCACAAGTTTAATTGATTTTGTTTTATGCAAAATCCGTATGAATTCTTCTTCATCTCTTCCATATCCATTTCAAAGTCGCCGTTGATTTCGCAATAGTAGAAGCAAGACATGTTATAACTATGAAGCGTGAGAACATCATACTTAGCTTCCTCATCGACCATTTTACTACAGCCACCATCCTGCATGTCACTATTCGAGCACCGCAAATCTGAAATTTAAAGCTCGCACGACGCGCCCTAATTTGCCCAAGACAAAGCCTCCGATTATACACTCCTTTCAAAAACGGGCCGTCCTTTTCTTCGCCACTTTATTTCTTTTGTTTTTGCAATCATTTTATCAATGATTTTTCATTTTTATTTTAAAATTCAATAATCTACATTGCATTTTGATATAATTTTGTGTAGCTTCAACGCTAATTCATTTGAGACATTTTGTTTGAATATGATCCATATCAGTTTAGCATAACATTTATTCATATTATATTTCTAATTATATTTAGTTTTGATTTCATATTCGTAAAAAGAAAAGATGATTGATGATGAAGTGGTTATACCTTATCACTTGATTATATCTCGATCCCAAATATGTACCTAATTAAATACTATAATTATTTTCTCTCATGTATTCTATGCATAAAATTTGAGGGACTCCATTGTTAGATTCATGTATGGATGTACTAATGGATGTCCCGTGAGGAAGAGAAATTCACTTGATTATTACATAATATATGGTTATATGTTTTTTTTTTGTAAGATGCAACTTTTATTATTACAAAGCTTTTGAGTTCTATATCTTATATCTCGTTATAACTATTTATTCTATAATATTCTTAACTATAGGAGGCAAAGGACCCCTTGATGGTTCTTCTAGATGGCGCATGTTGGTCCTAAAGGGAGATGTCACTGTGTGCATTTTATTGATGTTAATTTTTATTGTTCATATTTTTTTTCTTTAGTTTGTTGTCGGGCAATTGAAAATGTTGCAGATGGGGGAATTTCAAATCCTTTATTTTATAGTGAATTTTTTGTTTCGGTGCTGAAATCTTTCTAATGGTTTTGCAAACTTTTTCTTCCAAATGATACCAAGGGCTGGTGGAGATTCATCTGCTAAGAAAAATCTTCAACAAGTTTCTAATCCATGTTAAAAATATGTGATGTTTTTATTTATAGTATAGTAATTAATTTTGCTTAAGATTTACTTACCTTTGAAATTGAATTTGTTTTAGTTAACAATAGTTATACATGTTTTAATTTGTCTACATTGCATTTTGATATAATTTTGTGTAGCTTCAACGCTAATTCATTTGAGTTTATTTTGTTTGAACATGATCCATATCATTAGCATAACATTTATTCATATTATATTTCTAATTATATTTAGTTTTGATTTATATTGTGAAAAGAAAAGATGATTGATGATGAAGCTTGGTTATAGCTTATCACTTGATTATATCTGATCCCAAATATGTACCTAATTAAATACTATAATTATTTTCATCCATGTATTCGATGCACAATTTTGATGGACTAAATTTTGTTATATTCATGTATGGATGCACGAATGGATATCCTAAGAGGAAGAGAAATTCACTTTGTTCGTATTGTTGAGTGCTCAAGAAAGGTAATAAGTTAGAAAGAAGTAGCTACTATTTAAAAAGAAATTGATAATATTACATAATATATGGTTATTATGGTTTTATTGTCGGATGCATTTTGATTATTACAAAGCTTTTGGAGTTCTATATCTTATATTTATTCTATAATATTCTTGCACTATGAGGCAAAGGATCCCTTGATGGTTCTTCTAGATGGCAAATAGTTACTAAAGATGACGTGTGTGTGCATTTTTATTGATGAGAATTTTATTGTTGGTATTTTTTCTTTAATTTGTTGTCAGCAATTGAAAATGTTGTATGGGGGAATTTCAAATCCTTTATTTTATAGTGAATTTTTGTTTCGATGTGACATCTTTCTAATGGTTTTGCAAACTTTTCTTCCAAATGATACCAAGGGCTATAGTAAGGAGGAGATTCATCCGCTAAGAAAAATCTTCAAGTGTCTAATCCTCAAGTAAAAATATACACATTAACTATGATTTTCTATTGCACGTGGTCTGTTTTTATTTATAGTATGTAATTAATTTTGCTTAAGATTTACTTATCTTTGAAATTGGATTTGTTTAGTTCACAATAGTTATACATGTTTTAATTTGTCCTAAGTGCTAAGTGAAGTGTGTTGTTGATCTGATTGATGATGACAATATTGAGTTATGGCGTATAGCACATAAGCTTGGTAAACAACTTGAGAGCTATCATAATGCTTCATCATTTACATTTTGTATCCCGTAAGTAAATTTATACAAGAGTTTATGACATGTTTATTTTATGAATAAGGAATTTATCAAACCATAGGATGGACTCTCATGCTAGGCAATCAGTTACTCATGTTGACAGCCATATTTTTCATAGAAAAAATGGTGATTATGTGTTTTTAGTAATTGGTTTTTTTAGTTTCATTTGATGTTATGGATTGTGTTTGAATGATGCAGATAAATAAAAAGGAGAGAGAATTTGAAAGAAGCTATATGGATATAGAGAGGAAAAAGAATAAATGACACAAAAGACTCATGATTAAGAAATTTGTATTTTGAAAGTAGATATAAAATATATGAAGAGTTAGTAAATATGGATGAAATATTGATAATAAAGGAAATAAGCTTTGAAAAGTTGTTAACGTTATTTGATTACTATTTATTTAATATAAGTCTAAACTCAGAAATTGATTGGTTGTTTCTTAGGCTAGAAATTTCAATCAAAAATTTTATAACTCTTTTTCTATTTTAAATACAAAATCAAAAGATATGAAATAATAGAAGTGTCATGATCCATTGCAATTTTAAGTGATCATGACTATTTGTATTTTTTCTGTTACTACTAATATAAAGACAATTATAATATCACCATGCTTTGTTTATAAATTGTACATAATTATAAAATAATTTTTTATATTTAAAGAAATAACTATAGTACTATATAACTTGATTTTTATTACCATTATATAAAATATAATAAAGTGTTCTAAATTATATTTAATAAAATATATATGTTATTCTTTTTATTTTTTTTTTTTCTTATTTTATAAGAGTGATTTTGTAATATTTAAATTAATAATAATTAATGGTGTAATAAAATAAAAATAACGTATTAGATTTGTTAAGGGAATGAAATTAAATATTAAGAAAAATTTACATAAAATTTATAATTTAATTTAAATTATAATTGAAATTCTACAAAATTGAATATTTAGTATAAATGAATGATTGATAAATAAAATCTATTATTAAACACATCAAACATTTTTATCATTTATTATAAATCAATTACAAAGTAATTTTTGGAAACGTGATTGTAGGTTAAACTATCTTTTTGCAATTGAAATTAATTGAAAAAAAAATTGATACATTTTAAACATTAATTTTATACATTTAAAATATTAAAGAATTAATTCAATTTTATTTTGTTCTTAAAATATGTTTTAAATTAGAACATTATTTTTCTACCACTTTATAATAATTAATCCAATCTATTAAATATGATTTCAATTAAACAAATAAATATTATATTTAATGAAAAATGATATTATGACATGATACAAGAAAAATAAAATTGATTTGAAAAAATGTTATCTTTTTATGATAAAATGTTAATATTTATATTAAATGATTGATACAAATATTTGTTTTATTAAAAATCATGAGACAATTATGATTGGTGAATACACAAATTTTATGAAAACAAAAATTTGTTATTCTTTTATATTTTATAATTTTTTAACCTCACTATTAGAAAAAGTTATGTATGCTATTAATAAAAGACATTATATAATTATAATTAATTATAATTAGAAAAATATATTTAATGCATTTACGGGTTTAAAGACTAAATTATTTAAATTAAATTTTATATTAATAATCAAATATATTAAATAATATATTATTATTATCATTTTATATTAATCAAATAATTTAAGTAAATTTATTATTTTTTATAGTTATATTTTGTTTTCGCATGGGTTCTAAAATAGTTCTCATTAATATTTTACATTTTATTTGTAATTTTCATGTTTTCGCATGTTTCAATATTTTGATTAATAATTCGTTATTTTTTATTATTGGCCACTTTCGTGTTTAATGTTTTGATTAATAATTAATATCTTTGTTTATGTTCAATATTTTGACTTCAGTTATGTTTCTCATGTTTTGATTATTATGTTTCCTATTATTCAATATTTTGATTATTAATTCACGTTTTATTAAATATTTTGATCAATAATTTATATCTACTTAGTATATAAAATTAGATGAGGTTTTGCAAGTTTGCAATGTCACTTTCTTTGCATTTTATTTTTTTAATATAATGGAAAGTTTATTTTTGTATTTTTTTTAATATATTTATTATTAAGTTTAATTAAATGTTTTTAATAATATTATGAAAATATTTTTTTATTTTATATATTCGGGGAATTAAATTTACTACTTTTCCAAAATAATGAAAGTTTTCGCTTTCATTGTATTTTTCAATTCTTCAATGTCTTTATTACTAATTTGGGTTTTTTACTTTCTTTGATGGTTTCGATGTTAATCGTAAGCGGTGACATGAATTAAGTTTAATTGATTTTGTTTATGCCAAATTGTATGGTCTTTTTCTATCCTTTCATATTTGTTACTATGGATATTTAGTAGCATAATTTCGAGAACATCATATTTTGCTTTTCTCATGGCCAATACGGCCACTATTCGGCATGTCATTATTTATAAAGTTTACGATGCTGGGTTTCATTTTGCCAAGAAAGTTTTACGATATTTTTTCTAAATTTTTCGCTTACTTTTCTTTTTTTTGTTTTTAAATTTTTATATTTTTAAATTAATAATTACATTGCATTTTGATATAATTTTGTGTAGCTTATTTAATTCATTTGAGACATTTTGTTTGAACATGATCCATATACGCTTAGTATAACATTTATTCATATTATATTTCTAATTATATTTAGTTTTGATTTATATTGTGAAAAGAAAAGATGATTGATGATGAAGCTTGTTATACTTATCACTTGATTATATTCATCCCAAATATGTACCTAATTAAATACTATAATTATTTTCTCTCATGTATTCTATGCATAATTTGAGGACTCCATTTTGTTAGTATGTATGCATTTAATGGATGTCCGTGAGGAAGAGAAATTCACTTTGATTATTACATAATATATGGTTATATGGTTTTTTGTAAGATGCACTTTTGATTATTAAAAAGCTTTTGGAGTTCTATATCTTATATCCGTTATAACTATTTATTTATAATATGAACTAGGAGTGGATTCCTTGATGGTTTTTCTAGATGGTAGATGTTGCCTAAAGGTGAGATTTTGGTGTGCATTTTTATTGATGGTAATTTTATTGTTCGTATTTTTTTTTAGTTTGTTTGGGCAATTGAAAATGTTGTATGGAATTTCAAATTTTATTTTATATTGAATTTTTGTTTTTGGTATGAAATCTTTCTAATGGTTTTGCAAATTTTTCTTCCAAATGATATAGTTTTTGTGGAGATTCATTCATAAGAAAAATTTACAAGTTTTAATGTGTAAAAATAAGCAATATGTTGTTTATTTTTATAGTATAGTAATTAATTTTGTAAGATTTACTTATCTTTTGAAATTGATTTGTTTAGTAAATAATATACATGTTTTAATTTGTCTACATTTATTTTTTGATATAATTTTGTGTAGCTTCAATTAATTATTTGAGACATTTTGTTTGAACATGATCCATAATGTTTAGTAACATTTATTCATATTATATTTCTAATTATATTTAGTTTTATTTGTTATTCAGTAAAAGATTGAAGTATTGGAAGTTGGTTATATTCATCCCAAATATGACCTAATTAAATACTATAATTATTTTTCTCTATTATTCGATGGCATTTTGATACTAAATTTTGTTATATTCATGTATGGATGCACGAATGGATATCTGGTGAGGAAGAGAAATTCACTTTGTTTGGATATGTTCAAGAAAGGTAATGTTAGCAATAGAAGTAGCTACTATTTAAAAGAAATTGATAATATTACATATATGGTTAGTTTTATTGTCGATGCAGATTTGATTATTACAAAGCTTTTGGAGTTCTATATCTTATATCGTTATAAATTTTTATTATATTCTATATTTCTTGTATATAGGAGGTAAAGGATCCCTGATGGTTCTTCTAGATGGCAAATAAAGGGCCTATAAAGGTGAGATGTCATTGTGTGCATTTTTATTGATGAGAATTTTTATTGTTGGTATTTTTTCATTTGTTGTTGCAAGCAATTGAAAATGTTATATTGGGGAATTTCAAACCTTTATTTTATAGTGAATTTTTTGCATTTTTCTAATGGTTTTGCAAACTTTTTCTTCCAAATGATACCAAGGGCTCTAGTAAGGGAGGAGATTCATTAATATTTAAAAATGTGTCTAATCTAGTAAAAATATACACATTAAAGATTTTCTATTGACGTGGTGTTGTTTTTATTTATAGTATAGTAATTAATTTTGTTAAGATTTACTTATCTTTGAAATGGATTTGTTTTAGTTCACAATAGTTATACATTTTTAATTTGTCCTAAGTGCTATAAGTGTGTTGTTAATTTTATTTACATAATATTGTTATGGAGTATAGTATGTTGTTTGGTGTATATTTATAATGTTCATTACATTTGTATTCTGGTAAATTTATACAAGAGTTTATGACATGTGTGTATTTTTATGAATATGGAATTTATCAAACCATATTGGACTGCTAGGTAAATTTATTTTGTTGATATCCATATTTTCTTTGTTAGAAAATGGTGATTATGTTTAGTATTCTGTTTTTTAGAATAAGGGATTGTGGAATATAATAGAGAATTAAAGAATATAGAGAGGAAAATAGATATTAAATAAATGTATAATATGATGTTTTGAAAGTGGCAAGATATAAAATATATGAAGAGTTAAATGTGATGAAAAATATTGATAAAGGAAAAAGTCTTTGAAAATTAATCAAATTAGATAATGAAAATAGTGTTATGGATCCATTTTAATTGCTTAATAGTAAAGATATATTATCACCATGTTTTTGTTTATAAATTGTACATAATTATAAAATAATTTTTTAGCATATTTAAGAAATAACTTAGTATTTATATAATTGAATTTTTTGACCTATTACATAAAATATCAAATATAATAAAGTGTTCTAAATTATATTTAATAAAATATATAGCATTGTTATTCTTTTATTTTTATTTTTCTTTTCTTATTTTGATATAAGAGTGATTTTGCATGATTAATATGTTAATAATTAATGGTGTAATAAAATAAAAATAACGATTAGATTTGTTAAGGGAATGAAATTAAATATTAAGAAAAATTTATGTAAAATTTATAATTCTAATTTAAATTATAATTGAAATTGTACAAAATTGAATATTTAGTATAAATGAATGATTGATAAATAGAAATCTATTACAAAACACATCAAATATTTATTATGTCAATTACAAAGTAATTTTTGGAAACGTGATTGTAGGTTAAACTATCTTTTGGCAATTGAAATTAATTGGAAAAAATTGATACATTTTAAACATTAAGTTACGGGATACATTTAAAATATTAAAGAATTAATTCAATTTTATTTTGGTTCTTAAAATATGTTTTTAAATTAGAACATTATTTTTCTACCACTTTATAATAATTAATCCAATTTATTAAATATGATTTCAATTAAACAAATAAATATTATATACTTAATGAAAATGATATTATGACATGATATAAGAAAAAATAAAATTGATTTGAAAAATGTTATCTTTTTATGATAAATGTTAATATTTATATTAAATGATTGATACAAATATTTGTTTTATTAAAATTCAGAGACAATGATTGGTGAATACACAAATTTTTATGAAAACAAAATTTGTTATTTTTTTATATTTTATATAATTTTTAACATCACTCTATTAAAAAAGTTATGTATGCTATTAATAAAAAGACATTTTATAATAAATTAAATCTTATTATAATCTTATTTTTTAATTATAATTAGTTTTAAAATATATATTTTTATTTTAAAAATTTAACGCTTGCCTCGCATTTGGTCTAAAGACTACATTATTTAAATTAAATTTTATATGTTTATTAATAATCAAATATATTAAATAATATATTATCATTTTATCATTTTATATTAATAATCAAATAATTTAAGTAAATTTATTTTTTTACACATGTTTATATCGTGCTCTCGCATTTGGTCTAAAAACTAGTTCTCATTAATATTAATACTTTTATCGTAATTCATGTTCCTGTTAATGTTCAATATTTTGATCAATAACTTAATATTTTCGTTAATATTCAATATTTTGGTCACTAACTTCGTGTTTCGTTAATGTTCAATATTTTGATTAATAACTTAATATCTTTGTTTATGTTCAATATTTTGATCTGTATTTATTCTCGTTAATATTCAATGTTTTGATCAACAACATTATGTTCACGTTAATATTCAATATTCTGATTATTAACTTCACGTTTCCATTAATATTAAATATTTTGATCAATAATTTTATATCTACTTTATATAAAATTAGATGAGTTTTTGCAAGTTTGCCAGTGTCACTCTCTCATGCATTCTATAATTTTAATTCACTATAAATGGAAAGTTTATCTTAATGTATTTCACTTTTCTTTAATATATTTATTAATTAAGTTAAATCAATTAAAACTTTGGGTCATGGAAACGGTTCACGCTTAATTAATAACAAGATTCACATGGTTTTTGAAAAACAAATTTTGGATCTTTGATTCCCGATGCATAATAATATATCTGGGAAGACCAAACAACCAAATGACTACTTACAAAACCAATGAAAGCTTTCTCAGCTTCATTGTAATTTCTCTCTTCTAAATTCTTCAATGTCCCACGTTTTGAATTTAACAATACCAATCTAGGTTTCCTACTCCTCCTTCTCCGATGGCTCGATGTTAATCGCTTGCAGATCATGATTACAAGTTTAATTGATTTTGTTTTATGCAAAATCCAGATGTATTTCTTCTTCTTCATCTCTTCCATATCCATTTCAAAGTCGTCGCTGACGTTTACAAGAGGAGAACAAGACATGTTATAATCACAGAGAACATCATACTACCTACCGATTCATTTTACTATGGCCACCATCTCTGCATGTCACTATTCGAACATCATGAATCTAAAATTTAAAGCCTTGCCACGACGCTGGCCCAAGATTTGCCGCACAAAGCCTCCGACGACACCTTATCCTTCCAAACGTCAGTCCTTTCTTCGCTTCACTTTATTTCTCTTTTTTTGCAATCATTTTATCAATGATTTTTCATTTTTATTTTAAAATTCAATAATAACATTGCATTTTGGATATAATTTGTGTAGTTTAAATTAATCATTTGAGACATTTTTTTGAACATGATCCATATGTTTAGCATAACATTTATTCATATTATATTTCTAATTATATTTAGTTTTGATTTTAATTAAAAGAAAAAGATGATTGATGATGAAGCTTGTTATACTTATCATTAGATTATATTGATCCAAATATGTACCTAATTAAATACTATAATTATTTTCTCTCATGTATTCTATGCACAAATTTGAGGGACTATTTTGTTAGATTCATGTATGGATGCATGAATGGATGTCCGGTGAGGAAGAGAAATTCACTTTGATTATTACAAAATATATGGTTATATGGTTTCTTGTAAGATGCAACTTTGATAATTACAAAGCTTTTGGAGTTCTATATCTTATATCTCGGTTATAACTATTTATTCTATAATATTCTTAACTATAGGAGGCAAAGGATCCTGATGGTTCTTCTAGATGGCGTATAGCTGGTCCCTAAAGGTGAGATGTCACTGTGTGCATTTTATTGATGGTAATTTTATTGTTCGTATTTTTTTCTTTAGTTTGTTGTTGGGCAATTGAAAATGTTGCAGATGGGGTTTAATTTAAACTTTATTTTATAGTGAATTTTGTCGGGAAATCTTTCTTCCAAATGATACCAAGGGCTCTTAAAGGATGGAGATTCATCTCAAGAAAATCTAAAAATATGCACGTGATGTTGTTTATATTTATAGTATAGTAATTAATTTTGCTTAAAATTTACTTACCTTGAAATTGGATTTGTTTAGTTAACAATAGTTATACATGTTTTAATTTGTCTACATTGCATTTTGGATATAATTTTGTGTAGCTTCAACGCTAATTCATTTGAGACATTTGTTTGAACATGATCCATATCATTTAGCATAACATTTATTCATATTATATTTCTAATTATATTTAGTTTTGATTTCATATTCGTGAAAAGAAAAGATGATTGATGATGCTTGGTTATAGCTTATCACTTGATTATATTCGATCCCAAATATGTACCTAATTAAATACTATAATTATTTTCTCATGTATTCCATGCACAATTTTGATGGACTAAATTTTGTTATATTCATGTATGGATGCATTTAATGGATATCCGGTGAGGAAGAGAAATTACTTTGTTCGATTGTTGAGTGCTCAAGCTAATTAGTTAGCAATAGAAGTAGCTACTATTTAATAAGAAATTGATAATATTACATAATATATGGTTATATGGTTTTATTGTCGATTTGATTTTGATTATTACAAAGCTTTGGAGTTCTATATTATATCGGTTATAACTATTTATTCTATAATATTCTTGCACTATAGGAGGCAAAGGATCCCTTGATGGTTCTTCTAGATGGCAAATAGTTGTTCTAAAGGTGAGATGTCACTTGTGTGCATTTTTATTGATGAGAATTTTTATTGTTTTATTGTTGGTATTTTTTCTTTAATTTGTTGCGGGCAATTGAAAATGTTGCATGGGGAATTTCAAATTCTTTATTTTATAGTGAATTTTTGTTTCGATGTCGATATCTTTCTAATGGTTTTGAAAACTTTTTCTTCCAAATGATACCAAGGGCTCTAGTAAGGGAGGAGATTCATCTCTAAGAAAAATCTTCAACAAGTGTCTAATCTCGTAAAAAAATACACATTAACTATGATTTTCTATTGACGTGGTGTTGCTTGTATTATAGTATAGTAATTAATTTTGCTAAGATTTACTTATCTTTGAAAATCGGATTTGTTTTAATTTTTCCTATGCAAGTGAAGTGTGTTTGATGACAATATTGAGTTATGGGCGTATAGCACATAAGCTTGGTAGACAACTTGAGAGCTATCATAATGCTTCATCATTTACATTTTGTATCCAAAGAAGTAAATTTATACAAGAGTTTATGACATGTGTGTTTATTTTATGGATAAGGAATTTATCAAACCATAGGATGGACTTATGCTAGCAATCAGTTTTCATGTTGACATCCATATTTTTTTTAGAAAATGGTGATTATGTGTTTTTAGTAAGTCTGTTTTTGTTTCATTTGATGTTATGGATTGTGTGAATGATGTATAAATAAAAGGAGATAGAATTTAAAGAAGTATATGTGGATATAGAGAGAAAATAGAGTATTAATAAATGATAAAGGTCGATGATTAAGAAATTTTGTATTTTAGTGGCTAGATATAAATATAATAAGAGTAAATGTGGATGAAAAATATTGATAATAAAGGAAATAAGTCCTTTGAAAAATTGTTTACGCAAATTTCAATCAAAAATTTATAACTTTTTCTATTTTAAATACAAAACCTAAAAGATATTTAAACAATAGAAGGTGTGATCCATTGCAATTTTAAGTGATCATGACTATTTGTATTTTTCTGTTATTACTAATAGCAAAGATACATTTTATAATATCACCATGCCTTTGTTTATAAATTGTACATAATTAAAAATAATTTTTTGCATATTTAAAGAAATAACTATAGTACTATATAACTTGATTTTTATTGACCATTACATAAAATATCAAAATATAATAAAGTGTTCTAAATTATATTTAATAAAATATATAGCATGTGTTATTCTTTATTTCTTTTTCTTTTTCTTATTTTATATAAGAGTGATTTTGATTAATATGCATTAATAATAATTAATGGTGTAATAAAATAAAAATAACGATTAGATTTGTTAAGGAATGAAATTAAATATTAAGAAAAATTTATTAAAATTTATAATTTAATTTAAATTATAATTGGAAATTCTACAAAATTGAATATTTAGTATAAATGAATGATTGATAAATAGAAATCTATTATTAAACACATCAAACATTTTTATAAATATTTATTATAAATCAATTACAAAGTAATTTTTGGAAACGTGATTGTAGGTTAAACTATCTTTTGGCAATTGAAATTAATTGGAAAAAATTGGATACATTTTAAACATTAATTTTACGGGATACATTTAAAATATTAAAGAATTAATTCAATTTATTTTGGTTCTTAAAATATGTTTTTAAATTAGAACATTATTTTTCATACCACTTTTAATAATAATTAATCCAATCTATTAAATATGATTTCAATTAAACAAATAAATATTATATACTTAATGAAAAATGATATTATGACATGATACAAGAAAAATAAAATTGATTTGAAAAATGTTATCTTTTATGATAAAATGTTAATATTTATATTAAATGATTGATACAAATATTTGTTTTTATTAACAATCATGAGACAATTATGATTGGTGAATACACAAATTTCTTATGAAAACAAAAATTTGTTATTCTTTTATATTTTATATAATTTTAACCATCACTCTATTAGAAAGTTATGTATGCTATTAATAAAAGATATTATAATAATTATAATCTTATTATCATCTTATTTTTAATTATAATTAGTTTTAAATTATATATTTTATTTAAAAATTTAACGCTTAATTAAGATTCGGTCTAAAGACTACATTATTTAAATTAAATTTTTATATGTTTATTAATAATCAAATATATTAAATATATTATCATTTTATCATTTTATATTAATAATCAAATAATTTAGTAAATTTATTATTTTTAATATGTTTATATCCGTACTGCATTTGTCTAAAATCTATTCTCATTAATATTCAATTTTTATCGGTTTCATGTTCTAATGTTCAATATTTTGATCAATAACTTAATATTTTGTTAATATTCAAATATTTTGGTCACTAACTGTGTTTTGTTAATGTTCAATATTTTGATTAATAACTTAATATCTTTGTTTATGTTCAATATTTTGATCAAGAGTTTCATGTTCTTTAATATTCAATGTTTTGATCAACAACATTATGTTCCCAATATTCAATATTCGATTATTAACTTCACGCTCCATTAATATTAAATATTTTGATCAATAATTTTATATCTACTTAGTATATAAAATTAGGATGAGTTTTGGCAAGTTTGTCAAGTGTCACTTCATGCATTCTATAATTTTTAATTCAATTATAAATGGAAATTTATCTTAATGTATTTCGTTTTTTTTAATATATTTATTAATAAGTTAAATCAATTAAAACTTTGGGTCATGAAAACGGTTCACGCTTAATTATTGCAGTTCACATGGTTTTTGAAAACAAACAAATATTTCGGATCTTTGATTCCCGATGCATAATAATATATATTCTGGGAAGACTAAACAACCAAACCGATCACTTTCCAAAACCAATGAAAGCTTCTTTACCAATTGCACTTCTCTCTTCTAAATTCTTCAATGTCCTAATGCTTTTTGAATTTAATACCACAATCTAGGGTTTCCACTCCTCCTTCTCTCGATGGCTCGATGTTAATCGTGCTTGTAAGATCATGAATCAAGTTTAATTGATTATGTTTTAATGCAAAATCAGATTAATTTCTTCTTTCATCTTCTTTCACAGAATCGTATGCCTTGAAACAATATATATATAAGTTTGTCAAGCCAAGGTAGTGAAAAGAATGAAGAACACGATGAACACAAGGATTATTATTAACTCCATATTCTCTTTATCTCTAAACAAGATTACAAGTATACAAGAATACAAATCACCTCTCACCCTAAATTAGATTTCATAAAGATGCAATGATGAGAGACTAGTATGTTATTTATAATAAACCTAATATACAAACTAATGGGCTTTTATCACAAATACTCATTACATGCTAACTTAGGGTACAAGTTAATGTAACTTAATTGATACATAACAAATAGTGCCCAATTCGATGTTAACAATTCTAGTATCCTTCGACACAATAGAGTTCTTCACCCAATATTCTGGCACAAATCTCCACCTTGAATAAACTTCATTATTAATCTAACGAATAGTTTTCTTCATGCAAATTTTATCAACTCGTGACACAAGGAAAAACTTGCAACTAGGCAATGTCTTTGGTGATCATATTAGCGCATTATGATCCGTCGAACCTTCAAAGACTTGGATTTCACTACGCTTACATTCTTCCTATTGTGTATCAACTCACATCAATGTGCTTGTTGCTGGGCGATAGGGCTCTAATTTCTTCATACAGGTATTGCACTTGACTATCATATTTATCATGATAACTTCCCTTGAATTTTCAGCCTCCTTAGCAAAACCTTCTTCTGTCAATGCTTCTTTCACAAATCAGTTTAAAGCATATATTCGCTTCAATGGTTGATAATGAAACAACTCAAGTGTTGCCTAACCAATAGCTATACCAAACATAGTTAAAATATATACAGAAATAGATTTTCAGAATCCACAACCTGCATATAATCGTAGTCGATATATCCTTTTGATTGTCGCTTACTATCTCACCAAATCTTACCATGTATTAAGACTGCTTAGGAGACCTAATATGTACCTTAGAATCCACTTCAATGCTTCTTCCAAAGGAGCTTCCTTCCAAGATTCGCCATGTACCGCTTTTTTACAAGACTTACCGTATATACAGGTCGGATCTAGTACAACTATAGTATACATCAAAGAACCTACTACATTAGTATATGGGATGCTATTCATATAAGTTCTTTTCGACTCAAGATCGGGATATTGATCAATACCAATTTGAATTGAGGGTTTGTCAGAGCTAACAAAGCCAATTCACATACCAAATTTTTCTGAGAATCAGAATATGCCTCTGAGACAAGCATAATTTTGATCGCCATCTCTTGAATGTCAATTCCAAGAACTCGAAGTCGGTCCTAGATCCTTCATTTTAACTCCTTATTGAAATTTCATTTCTTCACCCTCATTACTCTTTGACATTGTTATTGCTATGAGAATATCATCAACATAAAGTACAACAAATGAATTACTGTGACCAAATCTAAGTAAAACACAGTTGGTCGAATCGATTTCTAACGTAAAACTTTATGCTATCATGAATTTGTCGAATCTCTATTCCAATCGCCGAGGAGATTGTTTTTACGGTAAAGATTTATTAATATATAATTTTTTTGGGTTATAGCTTTTTTCAAAGCGTTACGGGATGTTTTGGTTTTGGATTGCCATACGAAGAAATGTGAAGTTACATTTATTGCCGGGCAAGATGTATTGCATACGGCGGTGTGTTATTTAATGGACTATGCGGCATTGTGAGAAAACACATATTGAAATGGTATTTTTTTAGTGAAATTTTGTAACGGTGGTTGACGCGGCTTTCGGTTTTTACGGAAAATGATGGCTGGATAATTAAGTAAGCGATTAATATGGTAAAGAGTTTTATTGTCGGTGGTTTATGGCGGATAATTTTGCGGTTTTTTGGAAAGTATAATTTTGCCGGTGTAGTAGATGGGCGTATGTTGGTAAGATTTTATACGTAAATTTTGAGGTGGTTATGACTTTTTTCGTGTTTTGGTTTTGGCAATAGTTGGCTGCCGTTTTCAATGGCGTGATGGCCGCCATTATTTAGGGAGGGCCAGACAATATGCATTTTTGGGCGAATTTTGGCCGCGGATGTTTTATGGCCAATATTGGTTTTACGGCGAAAAGCGGTTTTATTGGTGATGGCTTTTTCGTGACGGACGTAGGTGGCCATAGTGAAAGCATTTTCGTGGTGGCGGTGAGCATAGGTTTAAATTTCTTGTTTTGCCATGTGGTGGTGGCGGGGTTACGGGGTTGTCGTGATTGTGGATGTTTCACTAAATTTTTGTGTGTTTTTGTACGGGCTGGCGGATATTTTATTAAGCGTAAAATAAATACTTTTTGCTGGTGGCTAGTTAATATGTATTTAATTTTCAAGATGGTTTGGATAACGGGCGTAAAATGGTTGGTGGTAGTGTTGTGTAGTTTGTGTTTTAAAGCGCGGTAGGTGGTATAAAGCGGGACGATTGTTTTTGTTAACGGATTTTTCGCGGCGGAAAGTGGTAGTTTTCTAACATGGAAATTTTTAAAAGTTTTGAAGTTTTACGAATACGGCAATTTCGGTAGTTGTCGGGCTGGTGGAAAGGGCTGTTTCGAACGTGATGGATATTGGTGGTGTTTTGTGACGCGGGATGGGGCTGCGGGACGGTGTGTTTTTGGCTTGTTTTGCGTGAACTTTTACGTAAGATGGCATGTGTTTGTGCCGGTTTTTTGGCTGTTTTACGGCAATTGCTTTTGGCCAAATTTTTTGGCGTTTAATGGTGTGATGGATGTCAATTACGGTAAAGTGGTGCGGTGGCGGCATTGTTTACGAGGCATTTTTTACTCAATGGAGAAAGCATATTTTTTGGCGACGGCCAAGAGAAATCCAGTATGGCGGCAATGGTTGGCTTATGGAGTTGAATGGCGTATTTTGGCATTGCACGGTTTTGTTGTTTTTAATACCATTATTTTGATCACATTTCAATGTTTTTGTTTTCGGAGCGGTGTACCAAATTTATAATGATTTTTCGGCGAAAGCTTTAAAACGCGTAATATGAAAGCGAATGTGGAATAAGAAGCGGTATTGCATATTTTTCTGCGATAGGGTGTGGGTGGTTATTGTGTGACGGTGGGTCGATAGTACGGTTATTGTGATTGGCCATTGTGTTTTCACATGGCTTTTTTGTAATGGCGACGGCATAAATTTTTACGCAATTGCTGGCGGTGTTTTTTTGCTTGTTTAAGTTTCGGCTGGCAGGTTATGAATTTTGTGGTTGTGGATTTTACAAGAAAGTTGGTGGGTATGGATTGGTAATGTGGTGTATAAAGAATAATGCGGATTTTTACGGCATTCAGATGAATGGTTGAATATATTTAATGCATACGGTTGCCGGTTTGCCGGAAGCTAAGGCAAGTTGTGGAAGCGATTTACAATGATGAAGTGGCACGGCTCCTTTGATAAGCGAAGAATTTGCCGGTTAACAAAATTGGTGTGCGGCGGTTTTTATTGGCGGCACGCTTGTTTTGGTGGTTATTTTTAATGTAAAATAAATTTCGGGCCTGTTGTGGGCTTGGTTTTTGCGGTGGCCAACAAGTTACGGTGAATTTTTTGCATGTTAAGGTATTTACGCCGTATTAATGGTTGTGAATGGATGCTGAAACAATTATGGTAAGCGTTAAGTGAAAGAAATGAAGAATACGATGAATAAGGTGATGGTTTAATGCGATTTTTTATTTTAAAATAAGATATGGGTATATGAATAAATAAATTTTCAATTTTAAATTAGGACGGTGTATGCAATATGAGAGACTAGTATGCTATGGTATAATATTAAAATAAAATGGGTGGCTTAAGTAATTAGGGTATAAGTAATGTAACGCATGGGATATAAAGCCACGGCGCATAATAGTATTTTTATAAGTGACATAATATTTGGCATTATTTTATCATTTCCTTTTAAAGCGTTGCGGATGCAGCAGGTGTATATGTTAAATTTCGGCAGAGAATATTGGTACGGGCGATGGCTTATGGCAATATTCGTGTATGTTATTGTTTTGCGAAGCTTTTAAATATGTTTAAGAACACAGATAAAGTTTATATTTTTCTTAAAATAACTTTATTTTTTGCTTTTGCAATCATTTTATCAATGATTTTTTTTTATTTTAAAATTCAATAGTTTTGCATTTTGATATAATTTGTAGCTTCAACGCTAATTCATTTGAGACATTTTGTTTGAACATGATCCATGCTTAGCATAACATTTATTCATATTATATTTCTAATTATATTTAGTTTTGATTTCATATTCGTAAAAAGAAAAGATGATGATGATGAAGCTTGTTATACCTTATCACTTGATTATATTTGATCCCAAATATGTACCTAATTAAATACTATAATTATTTTCTCTCATGTATTCTATGCAAAATTTGAGGACTTATTTTGTTAGATTCATGGATGAACGAATGGATGTCCGGTGAGGAAGAGAAATTACTTTAATTATTACATAATATATGGTTATATGGTTTTTATAAGATGCAACTTTTGATTATTACAAAGCTTGGAGTTCTATATTTATATCCGTTATAACTATTTATTCTATAATATTCTTGCACTATAGGAGGCAAAGGATCCTTTGATGGTTCTTCTAGATGGCGATAGTTGGCCTTAAAGGTGAGATGACACTAGTGTGCATTTTATTGATGGTAATTTTATTGTTTTATTTTTTTTTAGTTTGTTGTCGGGCAATTGAAAATGTTGCATGGGGAATTTCAAATCCTTTATTTTATATGAATTTTTGTTTCGGTGTTGAAATCTTTCTAATGGTTTTGCAAACTTTTTCTTCCAAATGATACCAAGGGTTGGTGGAGATTCATCTCGCTAAGAAAAATCTTCAAAAGTTTCTAATCCATGTGTAAATATGCACGTGATGTTGTTTATATTTATAGTATAGTAATTAATTTTGCTTAAGATTTACTTACCTTTGAAATCGATGTTTTAGTAATAGTTATACATGTTTTAATTTGTCTACATTGCATTTTGGATATAATTTTGTGTAGCTTCAACGCTAATTTATTTGAGACATTTTGTTTGAACATGATCCATATCGCTTTAGCATAACATTTATTCATATTATATTTCTAATTATATTTAGTTTTGATTTCCATATTCGTGAAAAGAAAAGATGATTGATGATGAAGCTTGGTTAGCTTATCACTGATTATATCTCGATCCCAAATATGTACCTAATTAAATACTATAATTATTTTCCCTCATGTATTCGATGCACAATTTTGATGGACTAAATTTTGTTATATTCATGTATGGATGCACGAATGGATATCCGGGTGAGGAAGAGAAATTCACTTTGTTCGTATTGTTGAGTGCTCAAGAAAGGTAATAAGTTAGCAATAGAAGTAGCTACTATTTAAAAAGAAATTGATAATATTACATAATATATGGTTATATGGTTTTATTGTCAGATGCAGATTTTGATTATTACAAAGCTTTTGGAGTTCTATATCTGATATCGGGTTATAACTATTTATTCTTTAATATTCTTGCACTATAGGAGGCAAACGATCCCCTTGATGGTTCTTCTACATGGAAAATAGTTGGGCCTAAAGGTGAGATGTCACTTGTGTGCATTTTTATTGATGAGAATTTTTATTGTTGGTATTTTTTTCCTTTAATTTGCTGTCGGGCAATTGAAAATGTTTTGTATGGGGAATTTCAAATCCTTTATTTTATAGTGAATTTTTTGTTTCGATGCTGACATCTTTCTAATGGTTTTGCAAACTTTTTCTTCCAAATGATACCAAGGGCTATAGTAAGGGAGGAGATTCATCTACTAAGAAAAATCTTCAACTAAGTGTCTAATCCTCAAGTAAAATATATACACATTAACTATGATTTTCTATAGCACGTGGTGCTATTTTTATTTATAGTATAGTAATTAATTTTGCTTAAGATTTACTTATCTTTGAAATTGGATTTGTTTTAGTTCACAATAGTTATACATGTTTTAATTTGTCCTAAGTTCTAAGTGAAGTGTGTTGTTCTGATTGATGATGACAAGATTGAGTTATGGCGTATAGCACATAAGCTTGGTAAACAACTTGAGAGCTATCATAATGCTTCATCATTTACATTTTGTATCCCAGTAAGTAAACTTATACAAGAGTTTATGACATGTGTGTTTATTTTATGAATAAGGGAATTTATCAAACCATAGGATGGACCTCATGCTAGGCAATCAGTTCCTCATGTTGCCATCCATATTTTTCATAGAAAAAATGGTGATTATGTGTTTTAGTAATTCGCTTTTTAGTTTCATTTGATGGTATGGATTGTGTGAATGATGCATAAATAAAAGGAGAGAGAATTTAAAAAGAAGCTATATGTGCATATAGAGGAAAATAGGAGTATTGAATAAATGACACAAAAGGTCGATGATTAAGAAATTTTGTATTTTGAAAGTGGCAAGATATAAAATATATGAAGAGTTAGTAAATGTGGATGAAAAATATTGATAATAAAGGAAATAAGTCCTTTGAAAAATTTTACGTCATTTGATTTCGATTATGGAAGTCTCAAACTCAAGAAATTGGTATTGTGTGTTTTTAGGCTAGAAATTTCAATCAAAAATCTTATAACTCTTTTTCTACTTTAAATACAAAACTAAAAGATATTTAAAATAGAGTGTCATGATCCATTGCAATTTTAAGTGATCATGACTATTTGTATTTTTCTGTACATTACTAATAGCAAAGATTTATAATATCACCATGCCTTTGTTTATAAATAGTACATAATTATAAAATAATTTTTAGCATATTTAAAGAAATAACTATAGTACTATATAACTTGATTTTTATTGACCATTACATAAAATATCAAAATATAATAAAGTGTTCTAAATTATATTTAATAAAATATATAGCATGTGTTATTCTTTATTTTTATTTTTCTTTTTCTTATTTTGATATAAGAGTGATTTTGCATGATTAATATGCATTAATAATAATTAATGGTGTAATAAAAATAAAATAACGTATTAGATTTGTTAAGGGAATGAAATTAAATATTAAAAAATTTTACAATAAAATTTATAATTTAATTTAAATTATAATTGAAATTTACAAAATTGAATATTTAGTATAAATGAATGATTGATAAATAGAAATCTATTATTAAACACATCAAACATTTTTATAAATATTTATTATAAATCAATTACAAAGTAATTTTGGAAACGTGATCGTAGGTTAAACTATCTTTTGGCAATTGAAATTAATTGAAAAAATATTGATACATTTTAAACATTAATTTTACGGGATACATTTAAAATATTAAAGAATTAATTCAATTTTATTTTGGTTCTTAAAATATGTTTTAAATTAGGACATTATTTTTTCTACCACTTTTATAATAATTAATCCAATCTATTAAATATGATTTCAATTAAACAAATAAATATTATATACTTAATGAAAATGATATTATGACATGATACAAGAAAAATAAAATTGATTTAAAAAATGTTATCTTTTTATGATAAAATGTTAATATTTATATTAAATGATTGATACAAATATTTGTTTTTATTAAAAATCATGAGACAATTATGATTGGTGAATACACAAATTTCTTATGAAAACAAAAATTTGTTATTCTTTTTATATTTTATATAATTTTTAACCATCACTCTATTAGAAAAATTTATGTATGCTATTAATAAAAGACATTTTATAATAAATTATAATCTTATTATAATCTTATTTTTAATTATAATTAGTTTTAAAATATATATTTTTATTTAAAAATTTTAACGCTTGTCTCGCATTCGGTCTAAAGACTACATTTTTAAATTAAATTTTATATGTTTACTATTAATAATCAAATATATTAAATAATATATTATCATTTTATCATTTTATATTAATAATCAAATAATTTAAGTAAATTTATTATTTTTACATGTTTATATCTCGTGCCTCGCACGGGTCTAAAAACTAGTTCTCATTAATATTCAATACTTTTATCGGTAGAATCATGTTCTTAATGTTCAATATTTTGATCAATAACTTAATATTTTCGTTAATATTCAATATTTTGGTCACTAATTTCTGTGTTTAATGTTCAATATTTTGATTAATAACTTAATATCTTTGTTTATGTTCAATATTTTGATCAAGTAGTTTCATGTTCTCGTAATATTCAATGTTTTGATCAACAACATTATGTCTCAAATATTCAATATTCGATTATTAACTTCACGCTTCCATTAATATTAAATATTTTGATCAATAATTTTATATCTACTTAGTATATAAAATTAGATGAGTTTTGGCAAGTTTGCCAAGTGTCACTCTCTCATGCATTCTATAATTTTTAATTCATAAATGGAAAGTTTATCTTAATGTATTTTGCTTTTCTTTATATTTATTAATTAAGTTAAATCAATTAAAACTTTGGGTCATGGAAACGGTTCACGCTTAATTAATAACAGATTCACTTGGTTTTTGAAAACAAACAAAATTTCTGATCTTTGATTCCGATGCATAATAATATGTATCTGGGGAAGACCAAACAACCAAACCGACTCACTTGCCAAAACCAATGAAAGCTTCTCGCCTCACTGTAATTTCTCTCTCTCTAAATTCTTCAATGTCCCACGCTTTTTGAATTTAATGTACCAATCTAGGTTTCCTACCTCCTTCTCTCGATGGCTCCCGATGTTAATCGTGTAAGATCATGAATCACAAGTTTAATTGATTTTGTTTTATGCAAAATCCGTATCAATTTCTTCTTCTTCATCTCTTCCATATCCATTTCAAAGTCGTTGTTGACGTTTCACAAGAGGAGAAGCAGCACATGTTATAACCCTGAAGCAGAGAACATCATACTTAGCTTCCCCGCCCGATCTACTTACTACGCCACCATCCGTGCATGTCACTATTCTAACCAAATCTGAAATTTAAAGCCTCACACGACGCTAGAATTGGCCACAAAGCCTCCGACGATACTCCTTTCCAAACGGGTCAGTCTTTTCTTCACTTTATTTCTCTTTGTTTTTGCAATCTTTTATCAATGATTTTTCATTTTATTTTAAAATTCAATAGTCTACATTGCATTTTGATATAATTTTGTGTAGCTTCAACTTAATTCATTTGAGACATTTTGTTTGAACATGATCCATATCAGTTTAGCATAACATTTATTCATATTATATTTCTATTTATATTTAGTTTTGATTTCCATATTCAGGAAAAGAAAAAGATGATTGATGATGAAGCTTGGTTATACCTTATCACTTGATTATATTTGATCCCAAATATGTACCTAATTAAATACTATAATTATTTTCTCTCATGTATTCTATGCACAAATTTGAGGGACTCCATTTTGTTAGATTCATGTATGGATGCACGAATGGATGTCCGGGTGAGGAAGAGAAATTCACTTTGATTATTAGATAATATATGGTTATTTGGTTTTTTTGTAAGATGCAACTTTTGATTATTACAAAGTTTTTGGAGTTCTATATCTTATATCTGGTTATAACTATTTATTCTATAATATTCTTGCACGAGGCAAAAGATCCCTTTGATGGTTCTTCTAGATGGAAGACAGTTGGCCCTAAAGGTGAGATGTCAATGGTGTGCATTTTTATTGATGGTAATTTTTATTGTTCGTATTTTTTTCTTTAGTTTGTTGTCGGGCAATTGAAAATGTCTCAGATAGGGGAATTTCAAATCCTTTATTTTATAGTGAATTTTTTGTTTCGGTGCTGAAATCTTTCTAATGGTTTTGCAAACTTTTTCTTTCAAATTATACCAAGGGCTGGTGGAGATTCATCTGGTAAGAAAAATCTTCAACAAGTTTCTAATCCACAGGTAAAAAATAAAAAATATGCACGTGATGTTGTTTATATTAATAGTATAGTAATTAATTTTGCTTAAGATTTACTTACCTTTGAAATTGGATTTGTTTTAGTTAACAATAGTTATACATGTTTTAATTTGTCTACATTGCATTTTGGATATAATTTGTGTGGCTTCAACGCTAATTCATTTGAGACATTTTGTTTGAACATGATCCATATCATTAGCATAATATTTATTCATATTATATTTCTAATTATATTTAGTTTTGATTTCCATATTCGTGAAAAGAAAAGATGATTGATGATGAAGCTTGGTTATAGCTTATCACTTGATTATATCTCGATCCCAAATATGTACCTAATTAAATACTATAATTATTTTCTCTCATGTATTCGATGCACAATTTTAATGGACTAAATTTTGTTATATTCATGTATGGATGCACGAATGGATATCCGGTGAGGAAGAGAAATTCACTTTGTTCGTATTGTTGAGTGCTCAAGAAAGGTAATAAGTTAGCAATAGAAGTAGCTACTATTTAAAAAGAAATTGATAATATTACATAATATATGGTTATATGGTTTTATTGTCGATGTATTTTGATTATTACAAAGCTTTTGGAGTTCTATATCTTATATCGGGTTATAACTATTTATTCTATAATATTCTTGCACTATAGGAGGCAAAGGATCCCTTGATGGTTCTTCTAGATGGAAAATAGTTGGGTGAGATGTGACTTGTGCATTTTATTGATGAGAATTTTATTGTTGGTATTTTCTTTAATTTGTTGTCGGCAATTGAAAATGTTGTATGGGGAATTTCAAACCTTTATTTTATAGTGAATTTTTGTTTCGATGCGACATCTTTCTAATGGTTTTGCAAACTTTTCTTCCAAATGATACCAAGGGCTATAGTAAGGAGGAGATTCATCTAAGAAAATCTTCAACAAGTGTCTAATCCTCAAGTAAAAAATATACACATTAACTATGATTTTCTATTGCACGTGGTGTTGTTTTTATTTATAGTATAGTAATTAATTTTGCTTAAGATTTACTTATCTTTGAAATTGGATTTGTTTTAGTTCACAATAGTTATACATGTTTTAATTTGTCCTAAGTGCTAAGTGAAGTGTGTTGTTGATCTGATTGATGATGACAATATTGAGTTATGGCGTATAGCACATAAGCTTGGTAAACAACTTGAGAGCTATCATAATGCTTCACCATTTGCATTTTGTATCCCAGTAAGTGAATTTATACAAGAGTTTATGACCATGTGTGTTTATTTTATGAATAAGGGAATTTATCACACCATAGGATGGACCTCATGCTACGCAATCAGTTACTCATGTTGACATCCATATTTTTCATAGAAAAAATGGTGATTATGTGTTTTTAGTAATTGGTTTTTTTAGTTTCATTTGATGTTATGGATTATGCGTGAATGATGCAGATAAATAAAAAGGAGAGAGAATTTAAAAAGAAGCTATATGTGGATATAGAGAGGAAAAATAGGAGTATAGAGTAAATGACACAAAAGACTGATGATTAACAAATTTTGTATTTTGAAAGTGGCAAGATATAAAATATATGAAGAGTTAGTAAATGTGGATGAAAAAATATTGATAATAAAGGAAATAAGTCCTTTGAAAAATTGTTAACGTCATTTGATTACTCATTTGAATGCTGATTATGGAAGTCTCAAACTCAAGAAATTGGTATTGGTGTGTTTCTTAGGCTAGAAATTTCAATCAAAAATTTTATAACTTTTTCTATTTTAAATACAAAACTAAAAGATATTTAAAATAGAAGTGTCATGATCCATTGCAATTTTAAGTGATCATGACTATTTGTATTTTTCTCTGTTACTACTAATAGCAAAGATGTTTATAATATCACCATGCCTTTGTTTATAAATTGTACATAATTATAAAATAATTTTTTTAGCATATTTAAAGAAATAACTATAGTACTATATAACTTGATTTTTTATTGACCATTACATAAAATATCAAAATATAATAAAGTGTTCTAAATTATATTTAATAAAATATATAGCATGTGTTATTCTTTATATATTTTTCTTTTTCTTATTTTGATATAAGAGTGATTTTGCATGATTAATATGCATTAATAATAATTAATGGTGTAATAAAATAAAAATAATGTATTAGATTTGTTAAGGGAATGAAATTAAATATTAAGAAAAATTTACAATAAAATTTATAATTCTAATTTAAATTATAATTGGAAATTCTACAAAATTGAATATTTAGTATAAATGAATGATTGATAAATAGAAATCTATTATTAAACACATCAAATTTTTTATAAATATTTATTATAAATCAATTACAAAGTAATTTTGGAAACGTGATTGTAGGTTAAACTATCTTTTGGCAATTGAAATTAATTGAAAAAATTGGATACATTTTAAACATTAATTTTACGGATACATTTAAAATATTAAAGAATTAATTCAATTTTATTTTGGTTCTTAAAATATGTTTTTAAATTAGAACATTATTTTTCTACCACTTTTATAATAATTAATCCAATCTATTAAATATGATTTCAATTAAACAAATAAATATTATATACTTAATGAAAATGATATTATGACATGATACAAGAAAAATAAAATTGATTTGAAAAAATGTTATCTTTTTATGATAAAATGTTAATATTTATATTAAATGATTGATACAAATATTTGTTTTTATTAAAAATCATGAGACAATTATGATTGGTGAATACACAAATTTCTTATGAAAACAAAATTTGTTATTCTTTTTATATTTTATATAATTTTTAACCATCACTCTATTAGAAAAAGTTATGTATGCTATTAATAAAAGACATTTTATAATAAATTATAATCTTATTTTTAATTATAATTAGTTTTAAAATATATATTTTATTTAAAAAATTTTAACGCTTGTCTCGCACGGTCTAAAGACTACATTATTTAAATTAAATTTTATATGTTTACTATTAATAATCAAATATATTAAATAATATATTATCATTTTATCATTTTATATTAATAATCAAATAATTTAAGTAAATTTATTATTTTTACACATGTTTATATCTTGCTCGCACGGGTCTAAAAACTAGTTCTCATTAATATTCAATACTTTTATCGGTAACTTCATGTTCTAATGTTCAATATTTTGATCAATAACTTAATATTTTCGTTAATATTCAATATTTTGTCACTAACTTCGTGTTTAATGTTCAATATTTTGATTAATAACTTAATATCTTTGTTTATGTTCAATATTTTGATCAAGAGTTTCATGTTCTCGTTAATATTCAATGTTTTGATCAACAACATTATGTTCCTGCTAATATTCAATATTCGATTATTAACTTCACTTCCATTAATATTAAATATTTTGATCAATAATTTTATATCTACTTAGTATATAAAATTAGATGAGGTTTTGGCAAGTTTGCCAAGTGTCACTCTCTCCTACATTCTATAATTTTTAATTATATAAATGGAAAGTTTATCTTAATGTATTTCGCTTTTCTTTAATATATTTATTAATTAAGTTCAATTAAAACTTTGGGTCATGGAAACGGTTCACGCTTAATTAATAATGATTCACATGGTTTTAAAACAAACAAAATTTCGGATCTTTTGATTCCGCATAATAATATATATCTGGGAAGACCAAACAACCAAACCGACTCACATTCCAAAACCAATGAAAGCTTCTCGTTCTCACTGTAATTTCTCTTCTAAATTCTTCAATGTCCCATGCTTTTTGAATTTAATAGTCACCAATCTAGGTTTCCTACCCTCCTTCTCGATGGCTCGATGTTAATCGTGCTTGAAGATCATGATTCACAAGTTTAATTGATTTTGTTTTATGCAAAATCAGTATGAATTTCTTCTTCTTCATCTCTTCCATATCCATTTCAAAGTCGCTGACGTTGCAAGAGGAGAAGAAAGATATGTTATAACTCAAGGTAGAACATCACACTCTTTCCTTACCGATCTATTTCACTACGGCCACCATCTCGTGTATCAATATCAACGCTAATCAAATTTAAAGATCTACGACGCCAGCCCAAGACCACAGACAAAGCCTCCGACGATAACTCCTTTCCAAAACGGGTCGTCCTTTCTTCGCCACTTTATTTCTCTTTGTTTTTGCAATCATTTTATCAATGATTTTTCATTTTTATTTTAAAATACAATAATCTACATTGCATTTTGATATAATTTTGTGTAGCTTCAACGCTAATTCATTTGAGACATTTTGTTTGAACATGATCCATATGCTTTAGCATAACATTTATTCATATTATATTTCTAATTATATTTAGTTTTGATTTCCATATTCGTGAAAAGAAAAGATGATTGATGATGAAGCTTGGTTATAGCTTATCACTTGATTATATTCGATCCCAAATATGTACCTAATTAAATACTATAATTATTTTCTCATGTATTCGATGCACAATTTTGATGGACTAATTTTGTTATATTCATGTATGGATGCACGAATGGATATCCGGGTGAGGAAGAGAAATTCACTTTGTTCGTATTGTTGAGTGCTCAAGAATGGTAATAAGTTAGCAATAGAAGTAGTTACTATTTAAAAAGAAATTGATAATAATATTACATAATATATGGTTATTAGGTTTTATTGTCAGATGCAGATTTTGATTATTACAAAGCTTTTGGAGTTCTATATCTTATATCGAGTTATAACTATTTATTCTATAATATTCTTGTACTATAGGAGGGAAAGGATCCCTTCTTCTAGATGGCAAACAGTGGGCCCTAAAGGTGAGATGTCACTTGTGTGCATTTTTATTGATGCGAATTTTTATTGTTGGTATTTTTTTCTTTAACTTGTTGTCGGGCAATTGAAAATGTTGCAGATTGGGGAATTTCAAATCCTTTATTTTATAGTGAATTTTGTTCCGTGTGACATCTTTCTAATGGTTTTGCAAACTTTTTCTTCCAAATGATACCAAGGGCTCTAGTAAGGAGGAGATTCATCGCTAAGAAAAATCTTCAACAAGTGTCTAATCCTCAAGTAAAAATATACACATTAACTATGATTTTCTATTGACGTGGTGTTTTTATTTATAGTATAGTAACTAATTTTGCTTAAGATTTACTTATCTTTGAAATTGGATTTGTTTTAGTTCACAATAGTTATACATGTTTTAATTTGTCCTAAGTGCTAAGTGAAGTGTGTTGTTGATCTTATTTATGACGACAATATTGAGTTATGGCGTATAGGACATAAGCTTGGTAGACAACCTGAGAGCTATCATAATGCTTCATCATTTACATTTTGTATTCCAGTAAGTAAATTTATACAAGAGTTTATGACATGTGTGTTTATTTTATGAATAAGGGAATTTATCAAACGATAGGATGGACCTCATGCTAGGCAATCAGTTACTCATGTTGACATCCATATTTTTCATAGAAAAAATGGTGATTATGTGTTTTTAGTAATTCTGTTTTTTTAGATTCATTTGATGTTATGGATTGTGTGTGAATGATGCAGATAAATAAAAAGGAGAGAATATAGGAGGATAGAGAGGAAAAATAGGAGTATTGAATAAATGACACAAAAGGCTGATGATTAAGAAATTTTGTATTTTGAAAGTGGCAAGATATAAAATATATGAAGACTTAGTAAATGTGGATGAAAAAATATTGATAATAAAGGAAATAAGTCCTTTGAAAAATTGTTTAAGTCAAATTTCAATCAAAAATTTTATAACTCGTTTCTATTTTAAATAGAAAAATTGAAAAGATACGAAAACAATAGAAGTGTCATGATCCATTGCAATTTTAAGTGATCATGACTATTTGTATTTTTCTGTGTTACTACTAATAGCAAAGACAGTATATAATATCATCATGCCTTTGTTCATAAATTGTACATAATTATAAAATAATTTTTTTAGCATATTTAAAGAAATAACTATAGTACTATATAACTTGATTCTTTATTGACCATTACATAAAATATCAAAATATAATAAAGTGTTCTAAATTATATTTAATAAAATATATAGCATTAGTTATTCTTTTATTTTTATTTTTTCTTTTTCTTATTTTGATATAAGAGTGATTTTGCATGATTAATATGCATTAATAATAATTAATGGTGTAATAAAAATAAAAATAACATATTAGATTTGTTAAGGGAATGAAATTAAATATTAAGAAAAATTTACAATAAAATTTATAATTTAATTTAAATTATAATTGAAATTGTACAAAATTGAATATTTAGTATAAATGAATGATTGATAAATAGAAATCTATTATTAAACACATCAAATATTTTATAAATATTTATTATAAATCAATTACAAAGTAATTTTTGGAAACGTGATTGTAGGTTAAACTATCTTTTGGCAATTGAAATTAATTGGAAAAAATTGGATACATTTTAAACATTAAGTTTACGGATACATTTAAAATATTAAAGAATTAATTCAATTTTATTTTGGTTCTTAAAATATGTTTTTAAATTAGAACATTATTTTTCTACCACTTTTATAATAATTAATCCAATCTATTAAATATGATTTCAATTAAACAAATAAATATTATATACTTAATGAAAAATGATATTATGACATGATACAAGAAAAAATAAAATTGATTTGAAAAAAATGTTATCTTTTTTATGATAAAATGTTAATATTTATATTAAATGATTGATACAAATATTTGTTTTTATTAAAAATCATGAGACAATTATGATTGGTGAATACACAAATTTCTTATGAAAACAAAAATTTGTTATTCTTTTTATATTTTATATAATTTTTAACCATCACTCTATTAGAAAAAAGTTATGTATGCTATTAATAAAAAGACATTTTATAATAAATTATAATCTTATTATAATCTTATTTTTTAATTATAATTAGTTTTAAAATATATATTTTTATTTAAAAAAAATTTAACGCTTGCCTCGCACGGGTCTAAAGACTACATTATTTAAATTAAATTTTATATGTTTACTATTAATAATCAAATATATTAAATAATATATTATCATTTTATCATTTTATATTAATAATCAAATAATTTAAGTAAATTTATTATTTTTACACATGTTTATATCCGTGCCTCGCACGGGTCTAAAAACTAGTTCTCATTAATGTTTAATATTTTTATCGGTAACTTCATGTTCCCGTTAATGTTCAATATTTTGATCAATAACTTAATATTTTCGTTAATATTCAATATTTTGGTCACTAACTTCGTGTTTCGTTAATCTTCAATATTTTGATTAATAACTTAATATCTTTGTTTATGTTCAATATTTTGATCAAGAGCTTCATGTTCTCAATATTCAATGTTTTGATCAACAACATTATGTTCCCGTTAATATTCAATATTCTGATTATTAACTTCACGCTTCCATTAATATTAAATATTTTGATCAATAATTTTATATCTACTTAGTATATAAAATTAGGATGAGTTTTTGGCAAGTTTGCCAAGTGTCACTCTCTCATGCATTCTATAATTTTTAATTCAGCTATAAATGGAAAGTTTATCTTAATGTATTTCACTTTTCTTTAATATATTTATTAATTAAGTTAAATCAATTAAAACTTTGGGTCATGGAAACGGTTCACGCTTAATTAATAATGATTCACATGGTTTTGAAAACAAAAAATTTCAGATCTTTTGATTCCCGATGCATAATAATATATATCTGAGGAAGACCAAACAACCAAACTGACTCACTTGCCAAAACCAATGAAAGCTTCTCAGTCTCACTGTAATTTCACTCTCTTCTAAATTCTTCAATGTCCCACGTTTTTTGAATTTAATACCAATCTAGGGTTTCCTACCCTCCTTCTCCGATGGTTCTCGATGTTAATCATGCCGGTAAGATCATGATTCACAAGTTTAATTGATTTTGTTTTATGTAAAATCCGTATGAATTTCTTCTTCTTCATCTCTTCCATATCCATTTCAAAGTCGCCGCTGACGCTTTCGCAAGAGGAGAAGCAAGACATGTTATAACTCAAGAGAACATCATACTCAGCCTTCCCCGCCTGATCTACTTCACTACGGCCACCATCCTGCATGTCACTATTCGAACACCGCGAATCTAAAATTTAAAGCCCATCACGACGTCCCAAAGACCAAGACAAAGCCTCCGACGATACTCCTTTCCAAAACGGGCCATTCTTTCTTCGCTCACTTTATTTCTCTTTGTTTTTGCAATCATTTTATCAATGATTTTTCATTTTATTTTAAAATTCAATAATCTACATTGCATTTTGATATAATTTTGTGTAGCTTCAACGCTAATTCATTTGAGACATTTTGTTTGAACATGATCCATATCGCTTTAGCATAACATTTATTCATATTATATTTCTAATTATATTTAGTTTTGATTTCCATATTCGTGAAAAGAAAAGATGATTGATGATGAAGCTTGGTTATACCTTATCACTTGATTATATCTCGATCCCAAATATGTACCTAATTAAATACTATAATTATTTTCTCTCATGTATTCTATGCACAAATTTGAGGGACTCCATTTTGTTAGATTCATGTATGGATGCACGAATGGATGTCCGGGTGAGGAAGAAAAATTAACTTTGATTATTACATAATGGATGGTTATATGGTTTTTTTGTAAGATGCAACTTTTGATTAATAAAAAGCTTTTGGAGTTCTATATCTTATATCTGGTTATAACTATTTATACTATAATATTCTTGAACTATAGGAGGTAAAGGATCCCCTTGATGGTTCTTCTAGATGGAAGACAATGGTCTAAAGGTGAGATGTCTGTGTGCATTTTTATTGATGGTAATTTTTTTGTTCGTATTTTTTTCTTTAATTTGTTGGGCAATTGAAAATGTTGTATGGGGAATTTCAAATCCTTTATTTTATATTGAATTTTTTGCTTCGGTGCTGAAATCTTTCTAATGGTTTTGCAAAATTTTTCTTCCAAATGATAACAAGGGCTCTAGTAAGGGAGGAGATTCATCTGCTAAGAAAAATCTTCAACAACTGTCTAATCCTCAAGTATAATATATACACATTAACTATGATTTTCTATTGCACGTGGTGCTGTTTTTATTTATAGTATAGTAATTAATTTTGCTTAAGATTTACTTATCTTTGAAATTGGATTTGTTTTAGTTCACAATAGCTATACATCTTTTAATTTGTCCTAAGTGCTAAGTGAAGTGTGTTGTTGATCTTATTGATGATGACAATATTGAGTTATGGCGTATAGCACATAAGCTTGGTAGACAACTTGAGAGCTATCGTAATGCTTCATCATTTACATTTTGTATCCCAGTAAGTAAATTTATACAAGAGTTTATGACATGTGTGTTTATTTTATGAATAAGGGAATTTATCAAACCATAGGATGGACCTCAAGCAATAAGTTCCTCATGTTGACATCCATATTTTTCATAGAAAAAATGGTGATTATGTGTTTTTAGTAATTCTGTTTTTTTAGTTTAATTTGATGTTATGGATTGTGTGTGAACAACGCAGATAAATAAAAAGGAGAGAATTTAAAAGAAGCTATATGTGGATATAGAGAGGAAAATAGAGTATTGAATAAATAACAAAAAGACTGATGATTAAGAAATTTTGTATTTTGAAAGTGGCAAGATATAAAATATATTAAGAGTTAGTAAATGTGGATGAAAAAATATTGATAATAAAGGAAATAAGTCCTTTGAAAAATTGTTAACGTCATTTGATTACTCATTTGAATACTGATTATGGAAGTCTCAAACTCAAGAAATTGGTATTGGTGTGTTTTTAGGCTAGAAATTTCAATCAAAATCTTATAACTTTTTTCTATTTTAAATACAAAACCGAAATGATATTAAAATAGAAGTGTCATGATCCATTGCAATTTTAAGTGATCATGACTATTTGTATTTTTTTGTGTTACTACTAATAGCAAAGACAGTTTATAATATGACCATGCCTTTGTTTATAAATTGTACATAATTATAAAATAACTTTTTTAGCATATTTAAAGAAATAACTATAGTACTATATAACTTGATTTTTTATTGACCATTACATAAAATATCAAAATATAATAAAGTGTTCTAAATTATATTTAATAAAATATATAGCATGTGTTATTCTTTTATTTTTATTTTTTATTTTTCTTATTTTGATATAAGAGTGATTTTTCATGATTAATATGCATTAATAATAATTAATGGTGTAATAAAATAAAATAACGTATTAGATTTGTTAAGGGAATGAAATTAAATATTAAGAAAAATTTACAATAAAATTTATAATTCTAATTTAAATTATAATTGGAAATTTACAAAATTGAATATTTAGTATAAATGAATGATTGATAAATAAAATCTATTATTAAACACATCAAACATTTTTAAAATATTTATTATAAATCAATTACAAAGTAATTTTTGGAAACGTGATTGTAGGTTAAACTATCTTTGTGGCAATTGAAATTAATTGGAAAAATTGGATACATTTTAAACATTAATTTTACGGGATACATTTAAAATATTAAAGAATTAATTCAATTTTTTTGGTTCTTAAAATATATTTTAAATTACATAATTATTTTTCTACCACTTTTATAATAATTAATCCAATCTATTAAATATGATTTCAATTAAACAAATAAATATTATATACTTAATGAAAATGATATTATGACATGATAAAATGTTAATATTTATATTAAATGATTGATACAAATATTTGTTTTATTAAACATCATGAGACAATTATGATTGGTGAATACACAAATTTCTTATGAAAACAAAATTTAAAAATTTTTTATATTTTATATAATTTTTAACCATCACTCTATTAGAAAAAAGTTATGTATGCTATTAATAAAAAGACATTTTATAATAAATTATAATCTTATTATAATCTTAATTTTTAATTATAATTAGTTTTAAAATATATATTTTTATTTAAAAAATTTAACGCTTGCTCGCACGGGTCTAAAGACTACATTATTTAAATTAAATTTTATATGTTTATTATTAATCAAATATATTAAATAATATATTATCATTTTATCATTTTATATTAATAATCAAATAATTTAAGTAAATTTATTATTTTTACACATGTTTATATCCGTGTTTCGCACGGGTCTAAAACTAGTTCTCATTAATATTCAATATTTTATCAGTAACTTCATGTTCTCTAATGTTCAATATTTTGATCAATAACTTAATATTTTCATAATATTCAATATTTTGGTCACTAACTTCGTGTTTCCTAATCTTCAATATTTTGATTAATAACTTAATATCTTTGTTTATGTTCAATATTTTGATCAAGAGTTTCATGTTCTCGTTAATATTCAATGTTTTGATCAACAACATTATGTTCTTAATATTCAATATTCGATTATTAACTTCACGCTTCCATTAATATTAAATATTTTGATCAATAATTTTATATCTATAGTATATAAAATTAGGATGAGTTTTTGCAAGTTTGCCAAGTGTCACTCTCTCATGCATTCTATCATTTTAATTCACTATAAATGGAAAGTTTATCTTAATGTATTTCACTTTTCTTTAATATATTTATTAATTGTTAAATCAATTAAAACTTTGGGTCATGGAAACGGTTCACGCTTAATTAATAATGATTCACATGGTTTTGAAAACAAAAATTTCTGATCTTTTGATTCCCGATGCATAATAATATATATCTGGGAAGACTAAACAACCAAACCGACTCACTTGCCAAAACCAATGAAAGCTTCTCGGCCTCACTGAATTTCACTTCTTCTAAATTCTTCAATGTCCCACGCTTTTTGAATTTAATAAATACCAATCTAGGGTTTCCCACTCCTTCTTCTCTGATGGCTCCTGATGTTAATCGTGCCGGTAAGATCATGATTCACAAGTTTAATTGATTTTGTTTTATGCAAAATCCGTATAAATTTCTTCTTCTTCATCTCTTCTGTTGTGAATCGGATGCCTTGAAACAAATATATATATATAAGCTTGTTGCTCAAGGTAGTGAAAAAGAATGAAGAACACGACGAACACAAGGATTGGTTATTTAACTGCTATTCTTTCCTTTATCTTCAAAACAAGATTACAAGTATACAAGAATAACAAATCATCCTCTCACCCTAAATTAGGATTTGCAGTATGCAATGATGAGAGACTAGTATGCTATTTATAATAAACCTAACATACTAAACTAATGGGATTTTATCACAAATACCCATTACAAGTTAACTTAACCAATGGACATAACAAACAGCCCAATTGATGCTAACAATTCTAGCATTCTTCGACAATAGAGTTCGACCAATATCTCACAAATCTCACCTTGAACAAACTCTATTATCAACTAACGAATTAGTTTTCTTCATGGAGCTTTATCAATCGTGACAATGGAAAAACTTGCAACTAGGCAATGTCTTGGTGATCATATCAAAGAAGATTATGATCCTGTCAAACCTTCAAGACTTGGACTTCTCCACGCTGGATTCCTCTAAAAATGCAACTCACATCAATGTGCTTGGTTCGCTCATGATAGGCTGAATTCTTCGACAGTGTATTGCACTTTGACTATCATATTTAATGTTGATAACTTCCCTTGAATTTTCAAATGCTTGCAAAACCTTCAAGCCACAATGCTTATTTCATGCCTTCGCTAAAGTAAATATATTCCGCTCAAATTGATAATGAAACAAATTTCAAGTGTTGCTTTCCAACTAATAGCTATACCAAACATAGTGAAAATATATCCGTAAATAGATTTTCCGAATCCATAACCCGCATAATCGAGTCGATATATCCTTCGACCGCTTACTATCTTCACCAAAGGCTCCACCATAAATTAAGACTGCTTAGAGACCCATTTATGTACCTTAGAATCCACTTCAATGCTTGCCAGTTGAGCCTTTCCAAGATTCGCCATGTACCCGCCACAAGACTTATCGCATATGCTATGTTCGGATCTAGTACAAACTATAGCATACATCAAAGAACCTACTACATTAGCATATGGATGCTATTCATATAAGTTCTTTCGACCTCAAGATCGACATTGATCAATACTGACATTCACCTTATTTCGACTCTCATAACTTCCTTATGGTCTCTTGGTTCTTCGTCCGTAACCTCACTTGCAGAGATTAAGGCATAAGCTATAAGATCCGCATACCCAAACCTTCGAGGTGGTTTGATGACTTTCTGTCCTATCTCTTGCCAATAGATAGTCATCACAGCTTCTCAACTTCATCAAAGATCATCCGCTTCTTCGACTTTATCTAGGATATGCACCAAAGATCAACATGCTCCACCTCAACAGAATCTCTACTGCTCCAAATTTTCTCAGACATTGCACTTCGACCAACATCATCCATTTTCTTGAAAGGCATTTCACTTCATTGAAAACATCTCGACTGGTGATAATTCTTCTGTGACCTGACTCTAGGCACCATAGCGTATAAGCTTTGACTCCTTCAGGATATCCCATGAACATGCATTTAAGAGCTCTAGGTTCAACCTTGTCTTGCCTAATGTGAGCATAGGCTACGCAGCCAAATACTTCTCTTTGTCGAGATTTGTGGATGTCCCGACCAAACTTCTTCTGTGTCTTTCATATCTAACGCAATGAAGGACATTTGTTTATCGATATGTTGTCAAACAAATTTCGCACCAAAACACCTTCTTTAAGCTAGCACTAGTCAACATGCATCTAACTCTCTCCAAGATGGTTCGATTAAACCTTTCAGCCAAACCATTTTGTTATGGAGTGTCTGCAGTAGTTCTGTGCCTTGCAATACCGTAGGCAAGACAAAAGCCCGAATGCCTCATAGCAAAGTTCAGACCATTGTCTGCTTCTCAACCTCTTGACCTTTTGTTTCGACCGCAGTCTTCCAACCTTGAAATTCTCAAAAGTTTCATCCTTAGTCTTCTCGAATGAATACCCATAACTTTCGAGTAGTCATCTACTATGGATAGAAAATACCTTGCTCCCGAATGTGATGGACACCTTGGTGCCCCCAAAGATCGCATGGATGTAATCAAGGGATCCATGTGTTCTTTGTTTGCCTTTGTTGAACTTCACTGCAAGATTTTCCATACACAGGTTCACAAACTTCCTTTTCGACTTTGTCTCCACCAAGCAAATTTTGTTTCCAATTCGACCAAACCCTTTCACTGACATGGCCTAATCTCATGTGCCAGATTTCTGTCTTCGACAAAGATTTCGTGGATGCAACATTTGTCGAACCACTTACAACTTCAGCCACAATGGTATATAAGCCTTGTTTCTTCACGCCTCTCAAGACTTCCTTCACCCTTCATAACTCTTAGGATACTTTTCTCCTTGAAAACATATCCTTTCTTGTCGAATTCACCAAGAGAAATCAAATTTCTTTCAAATCGTACATACCGACTTCAATAATAACCTTATTGACTCATCATGGAGTTTGAATCTCACGATCCCACACCGCAATCTTGCAAGTTTTGTTGTTTCCCAATACAGATCCACCATCTTGATCACATAATTCTCAAGTCTTTGTTTGAGTCATGTGCCAAGTGCACCCAAAATCCATAATCCATTCCTTCGACGAGTCATTGAAACCACAAGAACATCGATGAGTCGAAATCATCTTGAGCAATAGCTGCATTGCCATTATCCTTTCCTCCATGATTTTCAGCGCTCATGGCACACTTTTCTGTGACCTCCTTCTTACAATGATAGCATCGAATACTAGATGCTTCACCACTGTAAAACTTCTGTTGACTTTTACCTTTCTTCTTGTCGAAATTATGATCCTTTCGCAAGAATTTTCCTTTAACGGCCAAACCTTCACCAACCGTTGAAGGTTTATGCTCCTTTCGTTCATTCAAGTCCTTCGAATACAAGGCTGATTGAACCTCTTCAAAGGTCAGGGACTCCCTTCCATACAAGAGAGTTTCTTTGAAGTGGGCATTGTTCGCATTAAAAGGTGACGCGCTAGAGGATTTGAACGTGAATTCAGATTCTCTAGCTCGTAACGATTTACTCTTTTGATTAGTTTATAAAGATGCCGCGAGCATCAAGCTTTATTATTTTCAACACAAGAAAGATGATTTAATGATTATGAAAAAGGGGAAAGCTGTAATACCCTCAATTGATATTGATATGCGTAATCGACTAGCAAACTAGATTTAACGCTGGGGAGATTCTGAGTAAGGGGGATTGTTATATAAAGGGAATAGATGGAGCACCCTAAATATATATAGTTATCTATAGCTTTATATATGAATATATTTGATATGTTTGTGTGTTTTAATTGCTATTTCTATGATTGGGAAAGTTTCTCCTTTGGATTTTAAGAATGATAGATTATGTGGGATCCTAGTGTTTGTTATTATTGTGCTCGCAAAGATCTGTGGATCTTTCTCGCATATATCCCTAGTGGGAATCAGAGCATTTGTAGCTCGGATCTCTGTGATCTATGGTTTGTTTGGTCCGAGGGAGAAAGAAATTTGCTCGGCAAGGATGAGACCAGGCCTACGTATTCCCAAAAGGATGTCGAGAAAGTCGAGCAATCGTAGTTCCCACTTATGCTAGTGGAAAGCAACGGATGTTAGTAAGAGACATAAATGTCATCTTAATGAAAATGTATCTAATCTATTTCATCACATACATTTTGAAAAGTTTGTTTGATTGAAATCTTTCATCGTAAGTTATAGGTGTTTTGCTTGAGTGTAAGCGCTACTACTTACATGTTTAAGAAAGATGTTTGAAAAGATTGAATCTTTAACTGTATATTGGGTGTTTTGCTTGAGTATACAAGCGCTACCACTTACAATTAAGAGATGTTTTGTTTGAAAAGAGTTTGAAAAGTTTTTGACTCGTATGTGATGTGATAGATGAGATACTTCTTCCATAGAGATGATAGATGTCTAAATCTCAAGGAGAAATTGATTGATTAAAGGGATGCTTTTAAGAAGCCCATGGGTCCTTGTATTGTAAGCCCAAGAGAAGGCATCTCGAGGGTCATCGAGGGTCATCGAGGGTCCTTGTATGAAGCTCAAGAGGAAGCTATGGTATATTGGCTTTGTGTTAAAAGGATTTCACCGGAAACCATCCTTTTGAATTAAGAGCAATTTCACCGGAATTATACTGGTTCTATCCTAACGCTGGTAATTCTTGTATTGGAAGCCCAATAGGAGGTCAAGAGATTTCCTATCTCTTTCATTGTATGATGCCCAAGAGAAGGCTAAACTCAATGAGGAGTTCTTTTGAACGAAGCCCAAGAGGAGGTCGACTCAACAGGAGTGATGTCTTATATGAAGCCTAAGCGGAGGCTAAACTCGATGAATGAGTTTCTTTGTACAAAGCCCAAGAGAAGGCTAACTCTATGGGGAAAGTTATCTTGAATGAAGCCAAGCGAGGCTAAATTCATGTGTGGATGAATTATCTTGTATAAAGCCCAAGTGAGGCTACAACCGTGGGAACCTATTGGTTAGACTAATTGTTATGTTATAATTAGACAGCTTGTATAAACAAGTGTGTGTGTGTGTGTGATATGTTTTCACAGGAGTTTATGAAGGAAATATAAACAATGCATGATGTTTATTTACGTAAGTTTATGAAGGAAATATAAACAAGTTCCGAAACGAACGCTTAAAACGAGCGAACTTGGTTATTTACAAGTTTGAATTGTGTACAAGGAAGTGAATATGTACACGAACGAGTATTTATGTACAGAGAAAGATGGATGTACATAGGGGTTGGGACTACACCATAAGGGAGGCCCATTGGTTAGAAAGGCCATTGTGATAATGCTCTTTCAATACCAATGGTATTCAAGGTATATGTATGCATTTAAATGTAAACGAACGATCAAAGTTTATTCAGAAAAGGTATCTCGTATTATGTATGATAAAAGTTTGTATGAAAATAAATTGATATGTACAAGGAAAAAGTATGTACATAAAAGAATGTTGGTTTGTGTATACACAAGGAAATAAAACAAACGATCAAGTTTGTCTATACTGAGTATAAAAAGTATCTGTGTTATGTATAGATGAAAATTTTTATGTGTTTGGAAATGATTTGATATGTACAAAGAAATATTATGTACACAAAAGAATGTTTATGGGACTTACACCGTGAGGGAGGCCCATTGGTTTAAAAGAAGTTTCATCGGGAATAATTCTTCTTCTAGAACCAATGGATTCGGTGTATAAACAAACGAATGAAAACAAACGAAAGAAATTTGTTTATGTTTGAATATTAACAATGATGATTTGAGTATGTACAAGAAAAATTGAATATGTACATAAAAGGATTGGGACTTACACCGTAAGGGAGGCCCATGATCGATTGAGAAATTCGAGAGAAAACGAATTCGGTTTTATCGTTTAAATCGGATCGATCATGGTAAAAGATGTAAGTTTGATGAAATGTTTTGAAAAATGATTTTGAAAGTATTTTGAAATGTGAAGTTGATTTATGAGAAGTTTTGAAAAGAATCGGGAGTCGAAAACTTGAAAAAATTCACCTTTAAAAGGTGTTTTGAAAAGTGCTCGTAACGTCTGCTGCCCGATTAAAATATAATCGATGAAATTTTTTCTGAAAATTTTGCACAATCATAAAATAGATACATTTATTGACAAGTGTACAAAAATAACCTCAAAATGAGGAGTTTTGATTGGTTAAAATGTGAAAGTTTTGTAAAAACATGAAAAATGGAAAAGTTTGAAAAGAATGGTCTGAAGGATCAACTCATGACCATTGGGTGGCTACGTGGCGTAAAACCTTAAGGGCAAGCTAGCTACCACCGGGACAAACGCTTTAGTGTTAATGGATCCAGAGCACGTGTTGATAAAACATTGGAGAATTTAAATTGAAAAATTCAAGAACACGCCAAGATCCATGTTCTTCATGTTTGATCTTCGATTCTCAAATCATGCTAAAATCTTCATTTCAATGAAATTGAATGAAGTAAAATCAAAATTGCTCGGTTTTTCATCACGAACACGAAGGTGGATGTTAATTGCATTTATTTTCAACCTAGCATGCTTAAATTTATGGAATCGCGATGAACCCTAAAACCGAATTTTTCAAATTAAATGTTGGTAGTTAATGATTCTTTGATTTTTTGAGGGCTTATGATCGTGATGAGTGCAAAAGAGATTGGCCAAGAGCTTTTATTTAAGTTCAAGAAATTATGATATCCAAGTTCATGTTCATACCGTGCAAGTGGGATCGAATTTAGTGCAAGAGTGTTTCCAACTTGTCAGATCATTTGAGCTCCAGCCGCCTCTATAAGGTGTATGGTCTGCACTTCTTGAATCAACTCGAACTCTCCAGCCAAGTCCACCGCATCAACTGAAAATAGAAACTCAAATTCGTGTTTTGAGTTGTTACGATTGTTGTAATGGATCCGATCATGTCTATGGGGTACATGGAAGGTGTTAGGATGATTAGAACACAACTTGATCAAACCTAGAATGGAATTTGAAAGTTATGGCGCTTGACAATTTTGAAAGCATGGCATGTGATTTCTGATTTTACTTGTTCTTGTTATGATTTTAAGTTCTAAACAAGTTTGATAGTGATATTAGAGCATGTTTGACACCAAAGATTTCAAAGTTTTTCACAAATTTTCAAAATGCAAAGTTTCCCAAATATCACTATGTTTCTTGATTTTCAAGTAAGAGAGAAAGCATGATTTTGCATTTGCTTTGGTGTAGTTTTGAACTTGAAATTGTGATCCATTTATAGGCCAATGTCTCTAAATTGTTAGGCAAGAGTACAAGCTTTTGGTAAATCAAAGTTAACTTAAGGGGTAAGAAATGTATTTTGTAAAGAAAAGGAAGTTTCCTTTTACCATGTGTTATTCTTTCCAACTTGATCCAATCCTCAATTATTACTTCTCACTGATTTTATCATTCTTATCCTAATTTGGCAAGGTGGCAAGTGTTCTAGATGAGAAAATCACAAAATGACCTATAACTTGAAATTTTGATTTTGAAATCAAGTTCATGGAGCCTTATGTTTCAATTCAAAACGTATAGCTAGACTCCATGGATTTGTGAGTTCTTGGACATTTTGGAAAGCTTGTTTCACAAGCTACAACTTTCATGTTTTTAGTTTTTTCCAATTCAAATTGGAACTAGGTGAAAATGGCATGAAGTTTGAAAAATAAGAAATTTCAACACTTAGAAATTTTCTAAGTATAGAAACTTTTGACTTTTGTTGACTTTTTCAAATTCTTTGATTTTCTATGATCATGATGGATCATTTGAAGTATTTTGATGATTGAAAAGTTTTGTTTTGAAAATTTTGACCAAAAGTCAAAGTTTGACTTTTCTCAGTATGAATTTTCATCGATGTTTAAATTGATCGATGAAGTCTGTGATCTTTGTGATATTTTGAATCCGTAAATTAGGTCAAGATGTTGTATCTAAGATATAATGACCAATCTCTATCCAAAAAGTCATTTCTTGCTCAAAAGTCGAGAATACCATGCCCGATCAAACCCTAATTGGTCGATCCTCGATCGATCTATGAGAAAAATGGATATCCGATGATCGGTTGATGATTTGATCAAGATAGATCAAATGAGGTGAGAAAACTCAAACCCTAATTGGTTGCCTCTTGAATCGATGAAAATCGATGAAACCCTAATTTTGACTCGTGAATGCTACACCCGACACGTCCTCGAATCTGCTTAGTGATGCAATGATGCAAATGTAAGGTGGTATATTAGGTCAAAAATTGGGGTATGACATGTGATCCGGGCAACACGCACAACAACAATAATGCTTGATCTTCATCATCGATCTTCACATCAATATTTTCAAGATCAAGAATCAATTGTTGAACATATCCAATCGTCAACCAACACTTTGTCATCATTCATCTTGAATGAATACAAAGCTTGCTTTTAGGTAGAGTCGATTCACCAACGATTTAGTCATGTACAAACTTTCAAGTTTCACCCATAACCCTACCGTCTCCTTTGATACCGTCAAGAACCTTATCACCAAGGCTCAACAAAATTGCGCTGGCCTTTCTATCATTGCTTCTTCAGCTGCCGTTAACGCTTCATTCATGGTCGACTCTCCTTCAATGCTTCCAAACAACCTGAACCAATAGGGCTTTCATCTTCAACCACAGATCAAATCGCTCACTCCAAAGGAACTTTTCAATCTCATACTTTGTCGAAGGCATCTTCTCCACGCCACCGCACCAATTTGTTGAATCGGATGCCTTGAAACAAATATATATAAGCTTGTTGCTCAAGGTAGTGAAAAAGAATGAAGAACACGATGAACACAAGGATCGGCTATTTAACTGCTATTCTTTCCTTTATCTTCAAAACAAGATTACAAGTATACAAGAATAACAAATAACCCTCTCACCCTAAATTAGGATTTAAAGATGTAATGATGAGAGACTAGTATGCTATTTATAATAAACCTAACATACTAAACAAATGGGCTTTTATCACAAATACCCATTACAAGTTAACTTAGGGTACAAGCTAACTTAACCAATTGGACATAACAAACAGGCCCAATTCGATGCTAACAATTCTAGCATCCTTCGACACAATAGAGTTCGACCCAATATCTCACATCTTCCATATCCATTTCAAAGTTTTCGTTGACTTGCAAGAGGAGAAGCAAAGACATGTTATAACCTCAAGGTAGAACATCATACTCAATTTCATTGATCTACTTCACTACGGCCACCATCTGCATGTCACTATTCTAAGCACCGCAATGAATTTAAACTCACACGACGCGTCCCAGAATTCGCAAGACAAAGCTCCGATTACACTTTTCCAAACGGGTCATTCTTTCTTCGCTCATTTTATTTTCTTTTGCTTTTGCAATCATTTTATCAATGATTTTTCATTTTTATTTTAAAATTCAATAGTCTACATTGCATTTTGATATAATTTTGTGTAGCTTCAACACTAATTCATTTGAGACATTTTGTTTGAACATGATCCATATCATTTAGCATAACATTTATTCATATTATATTTCTAATTATATTTAGTTTTGATTACCATATTCGTGAAAAGAAAAGATGATTGATGATGAAGCTTGGTTATACCTTATCACTTGATTATATTTGATCCCAAATATGTACCTAATTAAATACTATAATTATTTTCTCTCAAGTATTCTATGCACAAATTGAGGGACTCCATTTTGTTAGATTCATGTATGGATGAACGAATGGATGTCCGTGAGGAAGAGAAATTCACTTTGATTATTACATAATATATGGTTATATGGTTTTTTGTAAGATGCAACTTTTGATTATTACAAAGCTTTTGGAGTTCTATATCTTATATCCGGTTATAACTATTTATTCTATAATATTCTTGCACTATAGGAGGCAAAGGATCCCTTGATGGTTCTTCTAGATGGCGTATACTGGTCCTAAAGGTGAGATGTCACTAGTGTGCATTTTATTGATTGTAATTTTTATTGTTCGTATTTTTTCTTTAGTTTGTTGTCGGCAATTGAAAATGTTGCAATGGGGAATTTCAAATCCTTTATTTTATATGAATTTTTGTTTCGAGTTGAAATCTTTCTAATGGTTTTGCAAACTCTTTCTTCCAAATGATACCAAGGGTCGGTGGAGATTCATCCGCTAAGAAAATCTTCCCAAGTTTCTAATCCATGTAAATAATATGCACGTGATGTTGTTTATATTTATAGTATAGTAATTAATTTTGCATAAGATTTACTTACCTTTGAAATCGATGTTTTAGTTAACAATAGTTATACATGTTTTAATTTGTCTACATTGCATTTTGATATAATTTGTGTAGCTTCAACGCTAATTTATTTGAGACATTTTGTTTGAACATGATCCATATCGCTTTAGCATAACATTTATTCATATTATATTTCTAATTATATTTAGTTTTGATTTATATTCAGAAAAGAAAAGATGATTGATGATGAAGCTTGGTTATAGCTTATCACTTGATTATATTTGATCCCAAATATGTACCTAATTAAATACTATAATTATTTTCTCTCATGTATTCGATGCACAATTTTGATGGACTAAATTTTGTTATATTCATGTATGGATGCACGAATGGATATCCGGTGAGGAAGAGAAACACTTTGTTCATATTGTTGAGTTCTCAAGAAAGATAATAAGTTAGTAATAGAAGTAGCTACTAATTAAAAGAAATTGATAATATTACATAATATATGGTTATATGGTTTTATTGTCGATGCAGATTTTGATTATTACAAAGCTTTTGGAGTTCTATATCTTATATAGGGTTATAACTATTTATTCTATAATATTCTTGCACTATAGGAGGCAAAGGATCCCCTTGATGGTTCTTCTAGATGGGAAATAGTTGGTCCTAAAGGTGAGATGTCACTGTGTGCATTTTATTGATGAGAATTTTATTGTTGGTATTTGTTGGTATTTTTTCTTTAATTTGTTGTCGGGCAATTGAAAATGTTGTAGATGGGGGAATTTCAAATCTTTTATTTTATAGTGAATTTTTTGTTTCGATGCTGACATCTTTCTAATGGTTTTGCAAACTTTTTCTTCCAAATGATACCAAGGGTTATATTAAGGGAGGAGATTCATCTGCTAAGAAAAATCTTCAACAAGTGTCTAATCCTCAAGTAAAAAATATACACATTAACTATGATTTTCTATTGCACGTGGTGCTGTTTTTATTTATAGTATAGTAATTAATTTTGCTTAAGATTTACTTATCTTTGAAATTGGATTTGTTTTAGTTCACAATAGTTATACATGATTTAATTTGTTCTAAGTGCTAAGTGAAGTGTGTTGTTGATCTGATTGATGATGACAATATTGAGTTATGGAGTATAGCACATAAGCTTGGTAAACAACTTGAGAGCTATCATAATGCTTCATCATTTACATTTTGTATCCCAGTAAGTAAATTTATACAAGAGTTTATGACAATTGTGTTTATTTAATGAATAAGGAATTTATCAAACCATAGGATGGACCTCATGCTAGGCAATCAGTTCCTCATGTTGCCATCCATATTTTTCATAGAAAAAATGGTGATTATGTGTTTTTAGTAATTCGTTTTTTTAGTTTCATTTGATGTTATGGATTGTGTGAATGATGCAGATAAATAAAAAGGAGAGAGAATTTAAAAAGAACTTATATGTGCATATAGAGAGGAAAAATAGGAGTATTGAATAAATGACACAAAATCATGATTAAGAAATTTTGTATTTTGAAAGTGGCAAGATATAAAATATATGAAGAGTTACTAAATGTGGATGAAAAAATATTGATAATAAAGGAAATAAGTCCTTTGAAAAATTGTTTACTTCATTTGATTACTGATTATGGAAGTCTCAAAATCAAGAAATTGGTATTGTGTGTTTTAGGCTAGAAATTTCAATCAAAATCTTATAACTTTTTCTACTTTAAATACAAAACAAAAGATATTAAAACAATAGAAGTGTCATGATCCATTGCAATTTTAAGTGATCATGACTATTTGTATTTTTCTGTTACTACTAATAGCAAAGACAGTTTATAATATCACCATGCCTTTGTTTATAAATTGTACATAATTATAAAATAAGTTTTTAGCATATTTAAAGAAATAACTATAATACTATATAACTTGATTTTTATTGACCATTACATAAAATATCAAAATATAATAAAGTGTTCTAAATTATATTTAATAAAATATATAGCATGTGTTATTCTTTATTTTTATTTTTCTTTTTCTTATTTTGATATAAGAGTGATTTTGCATGATTAATATGCATTAATAATAATTAATGGTGTAATAAAAATAAAAATAACGTATTAGATTTGTTAAGGGAATGGAATTAAATATTAAGAAAAATTTTACAATAAAATTTATAATTCTAATTTAAATTATAATTGAAATTTACAAAATTGAATATTTAGTATAAATGAATGATTGATAAATAGAAATCTATTATTAAACACATCAAACATTTTTATAAATATTTATTATAAATCAATTACAAAGTAATTTTTGGAAACGTGATCGTAGGTTAAACTATCTTTTTGGCAATTGAAATTAATTGGAAAAAAATTGATACATTTTAAACATTAATTTTACGGATAAATTTAAAATATTAAAGAATTAATTCAATTTTAATTTGGTTCTTAAAATATGTTTTTAAATTAGAACATTATTTTTTCTACCACTTTTATAATAATTAATCCAATCTATTAAATATGATTTCAATTAAACAAATAAATATTATATACTTAATGAAAATGATATTATGACATGATACAAGAAAAAATAAAATTGATTTGAAAAAATGTTATCTTTATATGATAAAATGTTAATATTTATATTAAATGATTGATACAAATATTTGTTTTTATTAAAAATCATGAGACAATTATGATTGGTGAATACAAAAATTTCTTATGAAAACAAAAATTTGTTATTCTTTTTATATTTATATAACTTTAACCATCACTCTATTAGAAAAAGTTATGTATGCTATTAATAAAAGACATTTTATACTAAATTATAATCTTATTATAATCTTATTTTTAATTATAATTAGTTTTAAAATATATATTTTTATTTAAAAAATTTTAACGCTTGCCTCGCATTTGTCTAAAGACTACATTATTTAAATTAAATTTTATATGTTTACTATTAATAATCAAATATATTAAATAATATATTATCATTTTATCATTTTATATTAATAATCAAATAATTTAAGTAAATTTATTATTTTTACATGTTTATATTCGTGTTTCGCACGGGTCTAAAAACTAGTTCTCATTAATATTCAATACTTTTATCGGTAACTTAATGTTCCCGTTAATGTTCAATATTTTGATCAATAACTTAATATTTTCGTTAATATTCAATATTTTGGTCACTAACTTCAGTTTCGTTAATGTTCAATATTTTGATTAATAACTTAATATCTTTGTTTATGTTCAATATTTTGATCAAGAGTTCATGTTCTCGTAATATTCAATGTTTTGATCAACAACATTATGTTCTGTAATATTCAATATTCGATTATTAACTTCACGCTTCCATTAATATTAAATATTTTGATCAATAATTTTATATCTACTTAGTATATAAAATTAGATGAGTTTTTGCAAGTTTGCCAAGTGTCACTCTCTCATGCATTCTATAATTTTTAATTCGCTATAAATGGAATGTTTATCTTAATGTATTTCGCTTTTCTTTAATATATTTATTAATTGTTAAATCAATTAATACTTTGGGTCATGGAAACGTTCACGCTAATTAATAACAGATTCACATGGTTTTGAAAACAAACAAAATTTCGATCTTTTGATTCCCGATGCATAATAATATATATCCGGGGAAGACAACAAACGACTCACTTGCCAAAACCAATGAAAGCTTCGCCTCACCGTAATTTCTCTATCTTCTAAATTCTTCAATGTCCCACGTCTTTTGAATTTAATAGTCACCAATCTAGGGTTTCCCACTCCTCCTTCTCTGATGGCTCCTGATGTTAATCGTGCCGGTAAGATCATGAATCACAAGTTTAATTGATTTTGTTTTATGCAAAATCCGTATCAATTTCTTCTTCTTCATCTCTTCCATATCCATTTCAAAGTCGTCGTTGACGTTTCGCAAGAGGAGAAGCAGCACATGTTATAACCTCAAGCGTAGAAAATCATACTCTTTCGCCCGATCTACTTACTACGGCCACCATCCTGTGCATGTCACCATTCTCGAGCACCGCAATCAAATTTAAAGCCTATCACGACGATTCAAGAATTATCAAGACAAAGCCTCCGACGACACTCCTTTCCAAAACGGGCCCTTTCACTTTATTTCTCTTGTTTTTGCAATCATTTTGTCAATGATTTTTCATTTTTATTTTAAAATTCAATAGTCTACATTGCATTTTGATATATTTTGTGTAGCTTCAACACTAATTCATTTGAGACATTTTGTTTGAACATGATCCATATCAGTTTAGCATAACATTTATTCATATTATATTTCTAATTATATTTAGTATTGATTTCCATATTCAATAAAAGAAAAAGATGATTGATGATGAAGCTTGGTTATACCTTATCACTTGATTATATTTGATCCCAAATATGTACCTAATTAAATACTATAATTATTTTCTCTCATATTCTATGCACAAATTTGAGGGACTCCATTTTGTTAGATTCATGTATGGATGCACGAATGGATGTCTGGGGTGAGGAAGAGAAATTCACTTTGATTATTACATAATATATGGTTTTTTTGTAAGATGCAACTTTTGATTATTACAAAGCTTATGGAATTCTATATCTTATAACTGGTTATAACTATTTATTCTATAATATTCTTGCACTATAGGAGGCAAAGGATCCTTGATGGTTCTTCTAGATGGCATAGTTGGTCTTAAAGGTGAGATGTCACTGTGTGCATTTTTATTGATGGTAATTTTATTGTTCGTATTTTTTCTTTAGTTAGTTGTCGGCAATTGAAAATGTTGCATGGGGAATTTCAAACCTTTATTTTATATTGAATTTTTGTTTCGTGTGAAATCTTTCTAATGGTTTTGCAAACTTTTTCTTCCAAATGATACCAAGGCTCTTGTAAGGGTGGAGATTCATCCTGCTAAGAAAAATCTTCAACAAGTTTCTAATCCATGTAAAAATAAGCACGTGATGTTGTTTATTTTATAGTATAGTAATTAATTTTGCTTAACATTTACTTATCTTTGAAATTGGATTTGTTTTAGTTAACAATAGTTATACATGTTTTAATTTGCCTACATTGCATTTTTGGATATATTTTGTGTAGCTTCAACGCTAATTTATTTGAGACGTTTTGTTTGAACATGATCCATACGCTTAGCATAACATTTCTTCATATTATATTTCTAATTATATTTAGTTTTCATTTCATCTGTGAAAAGAAAAAGATGATTGATGATGAAGCTTGTTATAGCTTATCACTTGATTATATATGATCCCAAATATGTACCTAATTAAATACTATAATTATTTTCTCTCATGTATTTGATGCACAATTTTGTGGACTAAATTTTGTTATATTTATGTATGGATGCACGAATGGATATCCGGTGAGGAAGAGAAATTCACTTTGTTCTTATTGTTGAGTGCTCAAGAAAGGTAATAAGTTAGCAATAGAAGTAGCTACTATTTAAAAGAAATTGATAATATTACATAATATATGGTTATATGGTTTTATTGTGAGATGCGATTTTGATTATTACAAAGCTTTTGGAGTTCTACATCTTATATCAAGTTATAACTTTTTATTCTATAATATTCTTGCACTATACACTACGCCAAAATTGATATTTTGTATCGCTTATTCTAATAGCACTTTAAATAAAGTGCTATGAAAAAGGAAAACACATTTATAATAGCACTTTAAGGTCGACGCTATTATAGGATATATATAATATAATTTTGATAGCACTTTGTGACAAAACGCTATTATAAAACGTTGAAGATAGATTTTTCAAAACGCTATTAATATTATACAATAAGATAGCACTTCTCACAAAACGCTATTAATATTATACATTATGTATTTTGGCATTACCAAAATATTGTCTAAACCTAATTATTGTGTATATATTCTATGTATTTACGTTGACTGAAAAATAAAAAAAAATTGTAACGGAGGGAAAGATAACAAATACATTCCACTATATCTTTCTTCACACTCTCACCGCTTCTTCTTCCATTCCCATACCTTCGCCATCGTTTTCTACTTTCACGCAGTAATCCTCAACCTTCTCACCGCATACTATCGTGATACTCCGTCTTAACCCTTACCGTAACGAAACCCTCTCTCGCTTCGCCAGAATGCATTCCATTTCACATCATGCTTTCCCTCTGTCCGCCGAATCTCACCAACAAACCACATCCACTGGTTTCTTGTTCACAAAATACTGCTTCCGCCAGAAACCCTCTCTCTGCTTCACCTCTTTCGCTCTTCCCGCTTTCGCCCACTCAATCTTCATACCTTCCATTGTCCTCTCAACCCCATCGAATTAATCACACAACATCTCCACGGCCTGTTCCTTTTTCACCATCACGCCCAAATTTCATTCGGTATTTCATGATTTCTTGTTTCTTTTGTTATGAAAGTTAAAATATTAATCTTTGTGAAACATTGGTTGAACTGACTTTACTTGTATGCATTCGATTGAATAGCTATTATGTTGATATAACTATCTCGTGAATCACTTAATTTGTCGCTGCTTTTTGTGAAATTGTGGACAACCTGTAAATTTAGCGTTGGTTTACTCAACAATTGTCGCCTTTGCCGCTTTGGTTCAATTTTTATGTGTTGATAAATGTTGATATCTATTCGTGTTATCGTATTGTCCATGTTTTAATTGGAATTGTGAGTAAAATGATATCCATGTTTTGGTTTCAATGATGGTTTAGTATCTATGATGTGTTTACTCGCCTAATACAACCGAGAAACCTGCTTTGGACACATACACTTGAGTGTTCTTTTGTTTTGTGACAAGTAATTGATTGAGGTCTCCATGACTAGTTTCGATGATGGTTCGACATCTATATCACGTTATTCGTGAAAGATATGATCGAGGAACTATCATGGCAGCCATGATATTTTGTTTTTCTCCTAAAACTAATCCACATTATCATAATTTTCACCTTAATTATTGAATTTCAAAACAATGTTAAGATATAACAATTACTAATTGTAGCTTTTGTCTTTGTTCTGCTCAATATAGGATGCAAAAATTTCAAATTGTTCAATCACCGAAAGCAAGATAAATTCATCTAAGCTACTTACATGCTAAGATTTGGCGTTTGTTCAAGTTTCTAAATTCTTCATGTCTCACATACTATGTGTGCTAAATTTGAGTACTTAAATTTGGAGAATGAAGTCATATTGCAGTAGGTAATCACCTTACATGCTCAGAATTTTATCTCACACCAAACTAAGTTGTTTTTAGCAAGATTTTGAATGAAGTGTTTTATTTTCACTTTCAAGTAAATAACTTGTGCTTTGTTAGTTTAGTCTGTTGCTTCCATTCATGCACCCATTCATGATATCCGATCGATAATATGTTTTTTCTTTTATGAAACTTAGACTTAGATTTGAAACTAGTATTTGATAGAAATGTGTAATTTAATTAATGGAAGCTAATGATTGAAACTATAGTTCTGAGAGCTAGCTAAACATTACAATGCTGCTACATGCATATATCTTATCCGCCTGGCCTCTTCCTACTTTTGTTATTTCTAACTCAATGTCAACTTATCATTCTTACCGCAGCCTAAATTAAAACATTCTCGTGTTGTGATATCTATTAGAGAAATTTTTAACACCGCTGTGGCTATTTTAGTATGTTATATGCGACGGGCTAAGCTTAATTGATTCCTCTACCCACTTTTATAATCAATTGCGTGTTTTATGGAGGTGCAAAGGATCTATTGAACTTGTTGATGTCTCTAGTGAGCTTCCCCAACTTATACGCCGTCCGTCCAAGAGATGGAAGGTTTGTGTTTTATGTGACCATTATTGCTTTCAAATAGTGTTTTGAAGGTACAACATGTAGTGACAAGAAAGGAATATCTTGATTGGCTTACATAGAAAAAGTTGAGTATGTGTCAACTGGAAATGTTTACAAAGTCGGTAATCGAGGCTGTCTATGTTTCATCTACTTTCTCTCTAGTATAATCAATTTTTGAATATAGTATACTCCTTATAGTAGTCAAGCTATAAAATCTTGCTTAGCCTAACAGCTTATCTCTAAAACTTTGTCAATGCTTAATTGATATGTTTTATCAAGAAAAGATATTATTCATTTCACTATAGACTATGACCGTTAGGTTTTTGAAATGTGTCTTAGCCATGATTTATGAGTATCAAGAATGTAGTCAATTCTCATTGCCATTGTCAAGTGGTAGAACTAGTATCATTAGGATAAGAAGTCTTGTTTGCACATGATGATTAAGAAGCATTTTGATGTTCCTATATCACTAGTCGCTAAGAGATTGAACATCGTGTGACCTTTTAAAGAAGAGGTGCAGAGAGCTCAATATCACAAGGTGGTCTCACGTAAAGTTGAAGAGTTTGATGTTACTCATGGCCAATCTTAAGGTAGTACATTCATATTCCTATGTTGTTTGCTTCAATGACTTGAAAAATAGCATTATCTTTGTTACTCATTTTCCTTACATTGTAGGATTAGGACCCACATAATCAAGATTAATATTAAGTTGTTTATGTTTAGTGTCAAATGTTCAATGTTTGTAAGGTTTTATTGTTGTTGTTTGTGTGATGTAGGAAATGGATTGACAACGAGGTTGCTAAGTTGGAGAAGGTAATAGTTGTTGGAGAAAATTCCGGTTTGAATTGAATGAAGAGATCAAGAACCGATAGGTGTTTGTTTCAAGAATTGTTACAAGAAAAGAAGATTACTTACCTACCATCGTTGAGCTCGAATTGTTGGGTATAGAAATAGAAGTAAAATGACATGTAAAACTCATTAACATGTTACTTGTTTTATATGTTTTAGTTTTTCTTGCAATTATGGGTTCCAAATGAGTATTAGATAGAATAGAACTATATGTTATAGATTAGAACTAGTTTGACTTAAAGAATGGCTTTTTCAATTGAGAAGTTTGTGAGATAGTTCAATTGCTAAGGATGACATTTTCAAAGAAATTCTAATGTCTTTCTTATGTACAAATACTACTACCTTTAAATGAAATATGAAGTTTTGGAACCCGCTTGAAATTACTTTCTTAAATTTTTTAAGTTAATTGCTTTGTATGGTATGATTTGATTAACGCTGCTTGATTCTTAAATAGCAAGTTAGCCTCGCTAGAGACCATACACCATCAAGTTTTAGTTTGTCAATATTATCTCTTGAAAATGATTTGGCAGTATTCATAAACAATCATAGTATTGCATTATATGTTAGTGTTCCTAGGTTATGCTTTCAAGCTTAATAGGGTAAGCTATGCATGGTAAAGTTGACTTTTTTTTTGGTGTGATCTACTACTAAAACCATTATGTGATATTTAGTATTTGATGGATCATAATATATAATGATATATATAATGAGTAATTAAAGCTTATTTGTATTGAATTGAATATAGTTTTTGATATTTACACCAAAAAATGATTGTGTAAAAAAATATTGCACTACAATAGCGGTTTGTAGAGAGTGCTATTAATAATACATCTTATAATAGTATCTTTTAAGAGAAAGCGCTATCAAACATGTGTTATATATTAGCGCTTTTTGTTTAGAGTGCTATCAAAACAAATAAAACATGCAAAATGCTAACTTCGATAGCACTTTAGTTAAACGCTTATTATAATTGGTACTTTAATAGCTTTTTAAAGTGCTATTAAACAAAAATATTTACAATAGTGGACATTAGCGCTTTTAAGCTATCAAAACAAAAAGTGCTATTAAATAGCTATTTGCAGGATAGGAGGCAAAGGATCCCCTGATGGTTCTTCTACATGGAAAATAGTTGGCCCTAAAGGTAAGATGTCACTTGTGTGCATTTTTATTGATGAGAATTTATATTGTTGGTATTTTGGTATTTTTTCTTTAATTTGTTGTCGGCAATTGAAAATGTTGCATGGGGAATTTCAAATCCTTTATTTTATAGTGAATTTTGTTTCGATGCTACATCTTTCTAATGGTTTTGCAAACTTTTTCTTCCAAATGATACCAAGGCTATAGTAAGGAGGAGATTCATCGCTAAGAAAAATCTTCAACAAGTGTCTAATCCTCAAGTCAAAATATATACATTAACTATGATTTTCTATTGCACGTGGTGTTTTTATTTATAATAGTAATTAATTTTGCTTAAGATTTACTTATCTTTGAAATTGGATTTGTTTTAGTTCACAATAGTTATACATGATTTAATTTGTCCTAAGTGCTAAGTGAAGTGTGTTGTTGATCCATTGATGATTACAATATTGAGTTATGGCGATAGCATATAAGCTTGGTAAAACAACTTAAGCGCCATCATTTGCTTTAAGTAAATTTATACAAGAGTTTATGACATGTGTGTTTATTTTATGAATAAGGGAATTTATCAAACTATAGAATGGACCTCATGCTAGGCAATCGGCCTCATGTTGACATCCATATTTTTATAAAAATGGTGATTATGTGTTTTTAGTAAGTCTTTTTTTAGTTTCATTTGATGTTATGGATGTGTGTGAATGGTGCGATAAATAAAAAGGAGGAAAAATAGGAGTATTGAATAAATGACACAAAAGGTGATGATTAAGAAATTTTGTATTTTGGTGGGAAGATATAAAATATATGAAGAGTTAGTAAATGTGGATGAAAAATATTGATAATAAAGGAAATAAGTCCTTTGAAAATTGTTTACGCTATTTGATTACATTTGATTACCGACATAGTCCAAAATCAAGAAATTGGTATTGGTGTGTTTTTAGGTTAGAAATTTCATCAAAATCTTATAACTCTTTTTCTACTTTAACATAAAATAAAAGATACGAAAAGAATATGATCCATTGCAATTTTAAGTGATCATGACGTATTTTTCTGTTATTACTAATCGCAAAGACTTTATAATATCACCATGCCTTTGTTTATAAATTGTACATAATTATAAAATAATTTTTAGCATATTTAAAGAAATAACTATAATACTATAAACTTGATTTTATTGACCATTACATAAAATATCAAATATAATAAAGTGTTCTAAATTATATTTAATAAATATATAGCATGTGTTATTCTTTATTTTTATTTTTTCTTTTTCTTAATTTGATATAAGAGTGATTTTGCATGATTAATATGCATTAATAATAATTAATGGTGTAATAAAAATAAAATAACGATTAGATTTGTTAAGGGAATGAAATTAAATATTAAGAAAATTTTACAATAAAATTTATAATTTAATTTAAATTATAATTGGAAATTTAAAATTGAATATTTAGTATAAATGAATGATTGATAAATAGAAATCTATTATTAAACACATCAAACATTTTTATAAATATTTATTATAAATCAATTACAAAGTAATTTTTGGAAACGTGATCGAGGTTAAACTATCTTTTGGCAATTGAAATTAATTGAAAAAAAATGGATACATTTTAAACATTAATTTTACGGGGATATTTAAAATATTAAAGAATTAATTCAATTTTATTTTGGTTCTTAAAATATGTTTTAAATTAGAACATTATTTTTTCTACCACTTTTATAATAATTAATCCAATCTATTAAAAATATGATTAATTAAACAAATAAACATTATATACTTAATGAAAAATGATATTATGACATGATACAAGAAAAAATTAAATTGATTTGAAAAAATGTTATCTTTTTATGATAAAATGTTATTATTTATATTAAATGATTGATACAAATATTTGTTTTTATTAAAAATCATGACAATTATGATTGGTGAATACAAAATTTCTTATGAAAATAAAAATTTGTTATTTTTTTATATTTTATATAATTTTAAATCATCATTAAAGTTATGTATGCTATTAAAAAGACATTTTATAGTAAATTATAATCTTATTATAATTTTATTTTAATTATAATTAGTTTTAAAATATATATTTTTATTTAAAAATTTAACGTCTTGCATTTGTCTAAAGACTACATTATTTAAATTAAATTTTATATGTTTATTATTAATAATCAAATATATTAAATAATATATTATCATTTATCATTTCATATTAATAATCAAATAATTTAAGTAAATTTATTATTTTTACACATGTTTATACTGCGTTCGCATCGTCTAAAACTAGTTCTCATTAATATTCAATACTTTTATAGGTAATTTCATGTTCCAAGTATGTTCAATATTTTATTTTGATCAATAATTAATATTTTCGTGGAATATTCATTGGTCACTAATCAAAAGCCTAATGTTCAATGTTATATTTTGATTAATAACTTATTATATTGTTTATGTTCAATATTTTGATCGTATTTTGATTCGTTAATATTCAATGTTTTGATCAACATTATGTTCCTAAGTATATTCAATATTATTCGATTATTAACTTCACGCTTCCATTAATATTAAATATTTTGATCAATAATTTTATATGTACTTAATATAAAATTAGATGAGTTTTTGGCAAGTTCATAAGTGTCACTCTCTCTCATGCATTCTATAATTTTTAATTATAAATGGAATGTTTATCTTAATGTATTTCGCTTTTCTTTAATATATTTATTAAGTTAAATCAATTAAACTTTGGTCATGGAAACGGTTCACGCTTAATTAATAATGTATCACATGGTTTTTGAAAATAAACAAAAATTTTGCATCTTTTGATTCTCATGCATAATAATATATATCTGGGAAGACTAAAATAACCAAATCGACTTCATTTGCCAAAACCAATGAAAGCTTCTACCTCAATCGTATTTTATCTCTTTAAATTTTCAATGTCCCATTTTGCTTTTTGAATTTATCAGCTACCAATCTAGGGTTTCCTACCTCCTTCTCTCGATATTCTGATGTTAATCGTGTCGAAGATCATGAATTGTTTAATTGATTTTGTTTTATGCAAAATCAGATTAATTTCTTCTTCATCTTCCATATCCATTTCAAAGTCGCTGCCGATGCTTTCTGCAAGAGGGAGTATAAAGACATGTTATAAATCTCAAGCAGAACATCATACTACCTTTCACCATCTACTTCACTACGGCTACCATCTCAGGTATGTCACTATTCTCGAGCACCGCAAATCAAATTTAAAGCCTATCACGACGTCATTCAGTAATTCACACAAGAAGCCTCCGATTTATACCCTTCTTTCCAAAACGGGCCGTCTTTCTTCGCTTCACTTTATTTCTCTTTGTTTTGCAATCATTTTGTCAATGATTTTCTTTTTATTTAAAATTCAATAGTCTACATTGCATTTGATATAATTTTGTGCTTCAACGCTAATTCATTTGAGCATTTTGTTCAATGGGATACCGAATTGTGGTTTATAGGGCGGTGGATACATAAGGTTTCTTTTCTACAAATTCTTGAGTTTTGATTTCCTTTCTTTCGGTCGCTTCCATTTTCACTATATTGTCTCATTCTCGATATAGCCGGTTTTCTAGTCTGATCAATCAGGTCCGCTGTTCTTTCCACTCCTAAGTATCACGGCATTAGCGTGTTCTTTCGGGTTAGGTTGTGGTTGATCAGAAATATTCAGTAAAGGAGCAGCAAAAGAGGTGCCCACGTTGAGCTTTACTTGTGAAACTGAATAAGATCTTGTTATGTAGCTAAAAGACTAATTCTCAGCTAGCTAATTGCTTAATTTTCTCGCTGGTATGTAAAGTTGATTTAAAACATCCTTATTGGTCCGGATTGAGAAGTAAATGAAGTGTTCTATCATAATTTCAGGTTTGATTTTGTGAACCAAAGGTTGAACTATTAGGATGATTCGTGATAGTTGGATAACCGTATGGTGTAGCGTGAGCTTGTCCAGAGCATACAACGCATTGTTGCTTTTGGTAACGGCAAAATTGGATGATTTTCCAACCCAAGATCACGATAAATGTAGGGATTTTCAACGAAAGTTAGCTTGTTCCACTGGGTAATTCCTACCGCGCGGACATTCTCGAGCAAGATGTGATTGAATACCACAGATCGCAAGTTGAATCATTCAGCCTACGGTAGTCGCGAGTGACGGGAAAGGTTCTCTAATTTTGGGTAAGAGCTCCACTTTAGCATTAACTTGATCCAGCTCGTTCACTTCGCCTTGATACCTCTTTCGCTGAGATTTCTCTTGATTAACCTCTCGCTTCCCATGGGTAATGGTCTTGTTTGTACTAATAAGTTGTCTGGCCCGCATATGGTTTATCCATCGCCCACCAATAGCAGCTCATGGTTAATCTTTGTATCAGTACCATTTGTAAAATGTGTGAATCAACCATTCTTCCAAACCATGATGAGGGCGTAGTCTTAGCATATCCTGTATCGCCCCATGCCTTCCGGTCAAAGATTCATTGTCTTCTCAGTTTTGAAACCAATATGTTAGCCCGGCATAGCGCCTTTGGCTTGGAGGAAAACATCTAGCTAAAAGGATCTCCTCCAACCCCAAATTCCGCGGCGTGATCGAGTCGGGCTTGAAGAGATCATTTCGCCACCCATTCACCTTAAAGAAAAAGGAACAGCGCAATCGATCGCTTCCTCAGCTCATCGATAGATCAGACAACCACCACGATAGATGATTGAACTGGTCTACTTATTGATGATAGATCAGTCTTCAAATAGTTGCCTTAGCTTCAGATGTTGCTACTTTAAGAGTAATTATGATCAGATCAAAGCACTTTTAACCGCCAAAAACTTGATGCCGATAAACCTAACGTGTCTAACGGTATCTTAACCTGCAAGCTTACGCCTATCGCCAGAGTAATAAAGGGATTGTCTAACCTATGGCGACTCTTGTAATCAATTTAAAAGCGGGAAAGAAGCTAGTTTAGCTAAGGTAAATTGTCACATGGTTTTAGGAAGGAGGAAGGTAAACTAATTGGTTTGTGCTAATAAGAAATGAAATGGTCGGTATAGTCAGTAGTCGACTTTAAAGGATCTTAATCTGTTAGGCATATTAGGATGGTCAACTTGGTTTGTCCTAGAATTAATCATTAAAACCTCAACTCACACTTTCATGGTCTTATCTTGATTATAATGCCTAGCTCCTATACCGCTTTCGCCATTAGCCTATAAGTGTTTAGAAGTAATTTTTAAAACTTAATTAATTCTAATTTGGTTTAAAGCGCTTTCACCGTATTTAAATCAATGCCTAACTTTAGCTATCCTATGAAAAACCTCACACTTTCGTGGTCTCGATCTAACTCTATTTACTCTTCTTACTGTAGAACGTACCTAAGGTTTTATTTTTAGCATAAAAAGTTATAACCGTTGCAGTTGTTGATTAAAGTTTTAACCTAAGTTGATCGTATGCCTAAGGTTCCTTACTATCCCATACCGACACTAAAGGTTTAGCTAGCCATGGAAATTAAAATAATCACATAGAAGTAAAAAGCAAACAAATATAAATTTTATATTATAAATAATAAATTAAACTTGCATTAATTAATTTAAAAGGTATGTAATACAATTGCAAAATAAAACCAAATAAAGTAAGATCCTATATCCTTTCTTCCATGTGCCTGAATTTTGGATTCGGAAAGTGAAATGTAAAAATTCTCGAGGTTTGAATAACAACTTAACTATATAATAATAATTTCCCTGATGTTGGAAATTATTATTTGGGCAACCTAAATGAAAGAACGGAACATCGATTGCAAGAAAAATAACAAATCAAGGAATAATGGTTTGATTTTCGCAGCTTCCGCGACAAGTAAATTCTCAAAAACTCAGACGCTTTTACATTGAAATCTACCGGTATTATAGCAGAAAATGAGACCGGAGTTGATTTGACCCATTAATGTAGCTTTTCTTGAAAATTCCCCTCGAATGTAGCAACGGGCAATGAGAAGAAGTGGACGTGGGTTGGTTGAGAGAAATCGAGTTTTGAAAACTCTTCGCTTTCCACTTTGCCACGATTCCGTGATTCTTTAATGGATCATATACGCTGCTACATCGTGGCCTTGTGTTACGGAGGAGGGTTGGTGTTTTCTCCGTATTACGGTTGTTACGGATGTGTTACTTGGCCGTAATTTCGTATGGCTTACCGTGGTTCGGGCGCATCAAGCCTACAAAATTTGTAATCTTTGATGCTTTAATCTTTTTTCTTCCGTTTTTGGTGTTTTCGCATTGTTTCATATTTTCTTCTGCTTTTGAGCTGTTGTGAATACTTAAAGTAATGACAATCAAATATTCGGAGTTAATCGGGTCAAAATAATACAAACGGTTAATTTATGTAAAATAAACGATATGATTTCTTTGTTATCACTTATATCCTTTAACTATTTATTCTATAATATTTTTAAATTATAGGAGGTAAAGGATCCTTTAATGGTTCTTCTAGATGGCGTATACTATTCTAAAGGTGAGATGTCAATGTGTGCATTTTATTGATGGTAATTTTTATTGTTCGTATTTTTTCTTTTAGTTTGTTGTCGGGCAATTGAAAATGTTACATGGGGAATTTCAACTTTATTTTATAGTGAATTTTTGTTTCGGAAAATAAATCTTTCTGAACGGTTTTGCAAACTTTTCTTCCAAATGATACCATGGTTGGTGGAGATTCATCTCATAGAAAATCTTTGTAAGTTTCTAATCCACAGGTAAATAATATGCATGTGATGTTGTTTATATTTTTATAGTATAGTAATTAATTTTGCTTAAGATTTACTTACTTTGAAATTGATTTGTTTATAAATAAATAGTTATATATGTTTAATTTGTCTACATTGCATTTTTGATATAATTTGTAGTTTAAATCATAATTCATTTGATATACTTTGAATATGATCCATATTACTTAGTATAACATTTATTCATATTATATTTCTAATTATATTTAGTTTTGATTTCCATATTCGTGAAAAGAAAAGATGATTGATGATGAAGGTTGGTTATAGCTATCACTTGATTACTATTATATCTGATCCCAAATATGTACCTAATTAAATACTATAATTATTTTCCTCATGTATTCGATGCACAATTTTGATGGACTAAATTTTGTTATATTCATGTATGGATGCAACGAATGGATATCCTGTGAGGGAAGAGAAATTCACTTTGTTCGTATTGTTGAGTGCTCAAGAAAGGTAATAAGTTAGCAATAGAAGTAGCTAATATTTAAAAAGAAATTGATAATATTATATAATATATGGTTATATGGTTTTATTGTCGATGCGTATTTTGATTATTACAAAGCTTTTGGAGTTCTATATTTATAGGGTTATAACTATTTATTCTATAATATTTTTGCACTATAGAGGCAAAGGATCCCCTTGATGGTTCTTTTCTAGATGGAAAATAGTTGGCCCTTAAAGGTGATGTCACTTGTGTGCATTTTTATTGATGAGAATTTTTATTGTTTGTATTTTTTTTCTTTAATTTGTTGTCCGCAATTGAAAATGTTGTATGGGGAATTTCAAATCCTATTTTTATAGTGAAATTGTTGTTTCGCTTACATCTTTCTAATGGTTTTGCAACTTTTTCTTAAATGATACCAAGGGCTAGTAAGTGGTGAGATTCATCTATGTCTAACCTCAAGTAAAAAATATACATTAACTATGATTTTCTATTGCACGTGGAAAATGCTTTTTTTTACTTATTTGAAATTGATTTGTTTTAGTTCACGATAGTATATGTTTTAATTTGTCCTAAGTGCTAAGTGAAGTGTGTTGTTGATCCGATTGATGATGACAAGATTGAGTTATGTATGATAGCACATAAGCTTGGTAAACAACTCGAGAGCTATCATAATGCTTCATCATTTACATTTTGTATCCCAAAGTAAGTAAATTTATACAAGAGTTTATGACATGTGTGTTTATTTTATGAATAAGGAATTTATCAAACCACGATGGACTCATGCTAGGCAATCGGCTTCCTTTATGTTGCCATCCATATTTTTCATAGAAAAATGGTGATTATGTGTTTTTGTAATTTTGCTTTTTAGTTTCATTTGATGTTATGGATTGTGTGAATGATGCGTATAAATAAAAAGGAGAGAGAATTTAAAAAGAAGCTATATGTGCATATAGAGGAAAATAGGAGTATTGAATAATGACACAAAAGGTCATGATTAAGAAATTTTGTATTTTGAAAGTGGCAAGATATAAAATATATGAAGAGTTAGTAAATGTTGATGAAAAATATTGATAATAAAGGAAATAAGTCCTTTGAAAAATTACGCTATTTGATTACTATTTGATTATCGATTATGGAAGTCTCAAATCTAAGAAATTGGTATCGTGTGTTTCTTAGGCTAGAAATTTCAATCAAAAATCTTATAACTCTTTTTCTACTTTAAATACAAAAAAACTTAGATATAAAATATTAGAAGTGTCATGATCCATTGTAATTTTAAGTGATCATGACTATTTGTATTTTTCCTGTTACTATAATAATAGCAAAGACAATTTATAATATCACCATGCCTTTGTTTATAAATTGTACATAATTATAAAATAATTTTTTTAGCATATTTAAAGAAATAATCTATAATACTATATAACTTGATTTTTTATTTTCCATTACATAAAATATCAAAATATAATAAAGTGTTCTAAATTATATTTAATAAAATATATAGTATGTGTTATTCTTTTTTTATTTTATTTTTCTTTTCTTATTTTGATATAAGAGTGATTTTGCATGATTAATATGCATTAATAATAATTAATGGTGTAATAAAAATAAAATAACGATTAGATTTGTTAAGGGAATGAAATTAAATATTAAGAAAAATTTTACAATAAAATTTATAATTCTAATTTAAATTATAATTGGAAATTTTACAAAATTGAATATTTAGTATAAATGAATGATTGATAAATAGAAATCTATTATTAAACACATCAAACATTTTATAAATATTTATTATAAATCAATTACAAAGTAATTTTGGAAACGGATCGTAGGTTAAACTATCTTTTGGCAATTGAAATTAATTGAAAAAATTGGATACATTTTAAACATTAATTTTTACGGGATACATTTAAAATATTAAATTAATTCAATTTTATTTTTGTTCTTAAAATATGTTTTAAATTAGAACATTTATTTTCACTTTTATAATAATTAATCCAATCTATTAAATATGATTTCAATTAAATAAATAAACATTATATACTTAATGAAAAATGATATTATGTAATTGATACAAGAAAAATAAAATTGATTTGAAAAATAATGTTATCTATTTTATGATAAATGTTAATATTTATATTAAAATGATTGATAAATTATTTTTTATTAAAATCATGAGACAATTATGATTTGAGAATACAAATGTTTATGAAAACAAAAATTTGTTATTCTTTTTATATTTTATATAATTTTTAACCATCACTTCTATTATTAATAAAAGATATTTATAATAAATTATAATTTATTATAATCTTTATTTTAATTATAATTATTTTGAAATATATATTTTTATTTAAAAATTTAATTTTGTCTTTATTATTTAAATTAAATTTTATATTTAGTATTATAATCAAATATATTAAATAATATATTATCATTTTATCATTTTATATTAATAATCAAATAATTTAAGTAAATTTATTATTTTACATGTTTATATCATGTTTCGCACTTATCTAAAAAACTAGTCCTCATTAATATTCATTACTTTATCGGTAAATTTATGTTCTGCTAATGTTCAATATTTTGACTACAAACTTAATATTTTCATAATATTTATATTTTGGTCACTAACTCGTGTTTCAAGCATGTTCAATATTTTGATTAATAACTTAATATCTTTGTTTATGTTCAATATTAATGAGTAGTTTCATGCTCGTTAATATTCAATGTTTGATCAATATTATGTTCAAGTTAATATTCAATATTCATTATTAACTTTACGCTTCCATTAATATTAAATTTTGATCAATAATTTTATATCTACTTAGTATAAAATTAGGATGAGTTTTTATAAAGTTTGCCAAGTGTCACTCTCTCATGCATTCTATAATTTTAATTCACCATAAATGGAAAGTTTATTCGCATATTTTGTTATATTTATTAATTGTTAAATCAATTAAAACTTTAATATGGAAGTGTCTATGCTTTAATTAATAACAGATTCACATGGTTTTTGAAAACAAATAAAAATTGTATCTTTTGATTTTGATGCTATAATAATATATATCCGGGGAAGACAAACAACTAAACTCAAATTTTACTTGCTAAAACCAACGAAAGCTTCTCATCTTCACCTGTACTTTCTCTCTCCTAAATTTCAATGTCCCACATTTTTGAATTGGCAAATATCAATCTAGTATTTCACCTCCCCTTCTCCGAAGCGTCTCCTTGAAAGCATCAGTCTCATAGTGATCTACATCCAGTTTAATTGATTTTGTTTCAGCAAAATCAGATGAATTTATTCTTTTCATCTCTTCCATATCCATTTCTAAAGTCTCCGCTTGACGTTTTTTAGAGGAGTAAGTGTGGAATTATTATAACTGGAAGCAGAACATCATATTCAGCCTTTCCCCGCCCGATCTACCACTACGGCCACCATATCTGTATGTCAGCCACATGAAAGCACTTAAATCGAATGCACGTCTGCCTTCGATTGGGCCCTAATTGTAGCTTAGGTGCCTCCTTGACGACACCTCTTTCCAAACTATTCTTTCTTCTTTATTTCATTATTTCTATTTGTTTTTTGCAATCATTTTATTTATAATTTTCTATTTTATTTTAAAATTCACACCATTTTTGAGTAATTTTATGTAGCTTCAACGCTAATTCATTTGGAGACATTTTGGTTTGAATATGATCCATTTAATTTAGTATAACATTTATTCATATTATATTTAATTATATTTAGTTTTTGACTTCAATATTCATAAAGAAAAGACATCGATGGTGAAGCTTCTAAGTTATACTCCTTTATCATTTTGATTATATCTCATCCCAAATAAAATTTAATTAAATACTATAATTATTTTCTCCTCATGTATTCTATGCACAAATTTGAGGGACTAATTGTTAGATTCAGTGATACTAATGGCTGTCATAAAATGAGGAAGAGAAATTTAATTGTTCGTATTGTTTAGTTAAGGTTTTAAGAAAGTTAATAAGTTAGCGATAGAAGTAGCTACTTATTTAAAAGCAATTGATAATATTACATAATATTATATATATGGTTTTCTTGTCGATGCAACTTTTATTATTACAAAGCTTTTTGGAATTTACATTTTATATCCAAGTTATAAATTATTTATTCTATAATATTTTACCTGCTAGAGGCAAAGATCCCCTCGATGGTTCTTCTAGATGGCAACAATGGGTTCAAATGGTGAAAACAATGGGTGTGTAATTTTTTATGATGGTAATTTTATTAGTAAGTATTTTTTCTTTAATTGTTGTAGCACAATTGAACGAAG
>CM038795.1:43447921-43551223 GCA_021764765.1 Vicia sativa
TTTTTTTCTTTCTACTTTTCTACTAACCTCATACCATACAATATAAGTACATAAATATTTCCTCTCTTCAACTTGAATTCAACCAACATTAATGTGAATACTCCTAATTTCTAAGGCAAGGTAAAATTCATACAACAACATATAGTTGAGGTTCAAGAAACAAAGAAATCAACATCCATACAAAAAGGTGAATTGACATCATAGACAAGCATCAAGTTCAAATAAAATGGATATTGATAAAAGCTCAAAGGGCAAACAAAGGTTCACACACTGGTGAATTGAATATTTGGCCAAGGTAGTTATGCTCAAAGTCAACAAAATTCGTTGATCATTTCTTTTGCAATCATACAATCAACACAAAACAAAATTAAGCATAATAAAATCCAGTTTAAACAAGAATGTGGACTCTAAAACAATAAATGGAGCTTCATCACATTTATGGTTAAAAATGGTACTAAAGTGATTCAATTCATGAGCAAGTAATGCAAAAGAATGAATAGCATGGTAATTATACAAATGATAAATTTCCTAAACATGTTATGCTATAGAAAGCGATAAGCGAGTACTGGTGTACCAACTTTGAAAACTATTATTACCATACATCAGTGAGTTGAACGATCAAACTCGGGAAAATCACCTCAAAAGTCTTCAAGTTACTGGACCAAAATTTGAGTCAAACAACAACAAAGAATTAGAAAAATAAAATTTACAAAATTTACAATATTTACAACCAACAAAACTCCTCAAGCTAAACACGACAAGCTAAAGGAAAACACAATTTACGTCGAAACAAAGAAAATTATGATCTGAAAACTTGGTGACAATGAATTAACAAGTTGAAAAGTGAAGATTTAAAATTAAGAACAAGTCCTATTTCAATTAAAACACAAGTCACTACACACATAAACAAACATAAACAAACATGCTTGTTTTACATCATAAGCTCGGCCTTTATTATACGAGCACTAGTAACCTCCTCTTGTCATGCCATGGTATTGCCACAGTATAAACCTAAAGTGTCCTAAAACCACACAATAAATGTTACAAATCACAGACAACTTACAATAATACTTGAAAAGAGGAAAACACACATATGTACAAGTATGGAAGTAAACACAACATGTACAAGTGACATATACAAATTCATATTCAAAGTCTATACAAAATATACAATAATTACAAAACACAAAACAACGGAATTATCATGTCTGAAACAATAAAACCAATCCCGAGCAGCGCCATTTTGTAGGTACGGTGGGCGGCAAGCAAGAGTTGGTATTATTTTTATCGGGTGATATATCGGTTAGATTATATCGTATCGTGTCCACAAGATTGGTTATTGATTAAATGCGTTCGAAAATTCTACATTAATGAGTTTGAGATTAAAAGAAATGAAAATAAAAGACAAAAATAAATGAACAAAAGTATAAAGGATGAGCGACACATAAGCGAATGTAAACTACTAAATCACGGACTTAAATCTATCACCATGTCATACTGGCTCGATATAAGTCCGTGTCATCACATACCTCTCACAACCTAAGTTATTTCTAACAAATTGAGGATCCTCCTGAATCATGTCAATATCCATTTCGGCCTATCTCAACTTACGATCAACTGTGTCACCTCATACCATCTTTGGCATACTTCACCAGCGAGTATTAAGTTCGGATACTCTATAGTGAATGTCATTTCTAAACCCATTTCAAGCATTCGAAACTAACAGATAATCATCTTAGGTAAGAATCTAAGTGATATCTCTAGTAAAGCTCAAATCCTAACATAGGTAAAACCTAAAACAATCACCAACACAGTTCGTAAAGCAAACTTTATACAACGCCAAGGGCGATCAATATACATGAGATGAGTAGATATACATACAAAACCCAACAAAAGAGATTACAAAGAGTAGATAAGAAGAGGAACCAAACATTGGTTTGTCAATACCAATCGACGAGAGATTGACTCGGATCATCCAATGCAAGCTCAATGTTGTTTTCTAAGCTCTCTAGACCAAAAATAATGTTGATGGTGTTGGGACTCAAAAATACAACCCATAACCTAAAAATATTTTTAGCCTTTTAAAAATTACGATGTTGCGGGCGGCGGCCTGATACGATATTCGAAAAAAATCGACATCTTGTTTTTCCATATCTTGAGAACCGTAACTCGGATGCGCGGTTTGAGCGTTGGAAAGCTTATTCAATGCTCTATCTAACCATGAATAAGCATCAAGCTTTTATGACTTTTAAATATTTGAAAACTTATTCTTTGCTTTATGTGTCCTCTTTATTGCTCAAAATCATGCGTTTGAAGCGTGTCTTGACATTTTATTACTCAATGCTCCAATTATGAATGAATACCTATAAAATAGATGGAAAACTATCAAATGATATAATATTTACACAAAAATCATTTATTCTATTATGTACATTTATACAAAAGCGGAGATTTATTAGAAGAATATCAACAAAAGAACGATAAGTGCCACTAAACATATATACAAAATAACTTAATTTTGGCACTTATCAATTATATTAATAGAAATAAGGTACTTGCTACAAAATGGAAAATAACAATTTCTTGGAAATTAAGTAGTGAAAATAATATCTGAAAATAAAATGAAAAACATAGAAATCCTACACTAAAATTAGTTTTTCTTCAATTCTCTAGCCACTATAAGGTCCTCCTTTGGGGAGCCAATGAGTAAATGTCTTGCAAAAATTCTTGGAACTGAGATAATATTGTATCCATGAAACTGTAGAATTCAACCCGTAATGTAGTAAAGTCATCTCTCAAAATTGGTGCTCCACTTGGAGAGCATGGATGGTATAGCAAATCAGGGAGAGTGCTGATGCAAAAAGAATTATTGGGGCAGCGGACTAAGCGGTCGGTGCAGGATGAGGAGGAGAGTCAATGTGATGGTACCTGGGGCATGTGAAGGTTGTCTTTTCTTGGTCATTAGGGTGAATTGGTATTTGAAAAAACAGAATGGCAAATCTAAAAAGTAGAAATGAGAGTGCTTAACTATATTTTCTAACATCGATATATAAATGATAAAGGAAATGATCTTTCGGGTTGCTTTGTTAAGTTTTCTATAATCTATGCACTCTCTCCGATTCAACACGTTTGGTTATGATTTCTCCTTTTTCATTTTCGATCCTTTATTACACCTTCCTTCTTTGACACTACATGTATTGGGCTAACCCATTTGCTATCGGATATAGGATATATTATTCCACGCCTCTAATAGCTTCATCACTTCCTTCTTCACTACTTCTCTTGTGATGGGGTTTAGTCTCCTCTGATGTTCTCTAGAAGTGGTTTTCTAGCATAATCGATGCATCTGAGATAGAAGGACTTATTCCCATAAGGTCGGTGATATTGTATCCTAAAGCAATTGGATATTTCCTTAAGATTTGCAATAGTTTCTTAGTTTTGATTTGTCCTAGCTCTGCGTTGACTATTACTGGTCGTTCAAGTTCTAAGTTCAGGAATTCATACCTTAGATTTTTAGGAAGTGTTTTAAGTTCCAGGGTTGGTTTCCTTAGGTATTGTGTAGGATCTGGTGTTATTGCTAAACATTCGTTTAGATTGTCATCTAGACATTCATCGAGCCTATCTTCATTTTCAAGTTCTGCTTCTTTTCTGCATTCATCGATGATATCCATAAAGAAACAAGTATCGTCTATTGAAGGTGCTTTCAAGAATTGGGAAAGAATAAATTCGATTTTCTCTTCTCCTACTTCGAAAGTAAGTTTTCCTCTTTTCATGTCTATAATCGCCTCGGCAGTTGCTAAGAAAGGCCTTCCTAGTATGATCGGGGTGACTTCGTCTTCTCTTATGTCCATGATTATGAAGTCGGTTGGGATATAGAATTGACCTATGCGCACAAGAACGTTCTCAAGGATTCCAACGGGGTATTTAACAGAATGATCTGCCAATTGAACTAACATTTTGGTTGGTCTCAATTCTCCCATCTCGAGTCTCTTGCATATGGACAATGATATCACACTTATATTGGCTCCTAAATTGCATAAGGCTTTGTCTAATACAAACTTTCCTATATGATAAGGTATGGAAAAACTACCAGGGTCTTTGAGTTTATGAGGCATTTCGTTTTGAATTATTGCGCTATACTCATTAGTAAGTTATAGCGGTTTCTTTTTCCTCTAGCTTTTTCTTATTGGACAAAATTTCTTTGGAATTTAGCATATGGGGCATTTGTGTAATCGCTCAGAAAGGAATTGTAACATTTAACTATTTTAGAAGTTCCACAAACTTCTTAAATTTTCCTACATTTTTAGTTTTAGCTAGCCTTTGAGGATAAGGGATAGGTGGTTTGTAAGGTGATGAAGGCACATAAGGTTCTTCTTTTTGTATGGTCTCTTCATCGTTATCTTGCATATTCCCTTCTTCTGGTTTATCCTTCTTTTCAGTTGGTTTAACAGGGTTTTTTTCATGGCTAGGATGTTGATTCTATGATCTACAGGTCCATTGTATTCTGTTCCACTTCTTAGGATGATAACATTTGCGTGTCCCTTATGCTAGCTGGGGAAGTAGAAGCTTCCTGCTATTGAGCTACTTGAGAGATTTTCATTTTTAACATTTCTTTATGAGTAGCTAAGGCGTCAACTTTATTAATTGTTTAATTTGCTCATTAGGTGTAAATTTTGATTTAGAACATCTTTATTTGTTTGGGCTTGAGAAGCTATGAAGTGTTCTATCATGATTTAAAGATTGGATTTCCTAGGGATATTGGAAGTATTCGGAACATTGTTAGGATGATTCGGGATGGCTTTTGGATAACGGTGGTGTGGCGGGAGCTTGTCAGTGTGTATAATGTATTGTTGTTCTTACTGACGAAAAGTTGGGATGATTCTTCCAACCAGGTTATATGTGTTGCTATAAGGGGTTCCTTGTATGTATTTGCTTGTTCATCTAGAACTCTGTTAAGAGGGGAATTCTAGAGCAAGATATGATTGAAGTCCACATAAGTCGCAAGTCTAGCTCTGCGACGATTGGGCTGCGGGCGATTGGTGGTTAGATTTTCTAACTTTTGGGTAAGGGTTTCCACTAGCGTTAACTTGGTCCAAACTATTCACTTGATTGTTCCACCTTTTGTTTGAGGTTTTTCCATAATGGCCTCTCGTCCCCATTGATAATGGTTTTGGGCCATGCTTTGATAAGCTAGTTGGCTTCGTTATCGGTTTATCCATTAGTGCCACCGCAACAACGTCTATAGTCAATCTTCTATTGTACAAGAGACCGCTATAGAATGTGTGAATAATCACCATTCTTATAAACTGTGATGTGATATAGTCTAATCATGTCTTTGTAGCATTCCACCTCAAAAAGTGATTCTTTATCTTTTGTCTAAATCCATTGATGTTGTCCCTCGAAGCATGATTTTGCTCGGTGGGAAATATCTAGCTAAAAGACTTTCTTTAACTCATCCCATGTGGTGATTGGGTTAGAAGGTAGAGATTGGAGCCATGCTCGAGCTCATCTCAGAGAGAAAGGAAATAGGCGCAATCGTATCGCCTCGGGGTTTACACCATTCACTTTCTGATTATGCGTCTTGCTGAAACAGGCGGATGTAAGTTCGGGTCATCGGTGGGAGATCCGGAAAACAGTTGTTGAGCGGAAAGGCGAAGGTTTAGCTCAAAATCGTTTGGTGATAGCGGAGGCAACAATGTTATTGTGAGGTTCCGCAGAGAGCGCATAATCCTTAAGAAGGGCGTGGTGGTGTCGGTGTCGCTTTAGCCATATTTAATTCTTCAACTAATTTAGGGATCGAGATATCGGAAGATTAATTGGAGAAAGATCTTTGAGAAGGATATTCTTGAATTTGGCGTCTTAATCTAAGATAACTTCGATATCGTTGATTTGTAGATACAAAGGCTCGCTTCGAGAGCGAGTATTTGGCATACAACAAAAGGAATGAAATTTGGTGCTTTTGTCTATACTTCGTAACAATAGAGTCACGATATCGACTTGAATATTCCCCGGCAACGGCGCCAAAAACATGATTGAGACTTTAAGGGTCTATAGATTACACTGAATGCGGGTGCAGTCGTGTCGGAGTAGTTTTAAAGATTATCGAACCTCATAGACTATAAATCGCTCTATCGTAATCTAAACCTATAATGTAAAGCTAAAGCTATCGAATAATTAATTTGGGGGAACCTTTGGGTAATTAAAACTTAAATCTAGTTGAAATAATAATAAGCTGATACCAGTATGTAATTCGTCGAGCTTAGGGGATCCAAATTTCCACTGGCTTGTTTCTCAAGTTGATAAAAATTCTTTTCAGCAAACAATATTTATTTAAAAATCCTATCTCAAACTCTCGCTCTATTGAATTAGATTATGCACTTAAATCTTACATATGCTCTATAATCCACTGAATTTAAAAACACTTTTGAAAATAAATAAGGTTTAATCGGTTTTAAAACGCTTCCGCTGTCTTAAAATCAATGCCTAGTATCTACTATCTGGTTTTAAACCTCAAACTCTCGCTCTGTTGGTTTCTAACCTTAGTCTAGTTTATTTAATCTCAAACTTTCGCTCTATTGATTTCTAAATTTTTTAATAAATTCATTTGGATGCTAAAACCAAAAAAAGTAATTTTTCTTTTACAAAATAAAATTAAGCCAGTTTGTTTCGAGTCCCTTTAGTTCAATTAAGTTACATACCAATATCTAATCGGTTTAGCCAGACATATTAATTAATCCAATTATGCATAAACAGTTGCATTTCATATATTTAAACATATCCAGAAACAGCAGTGGCGGAACCAGGATTGAATGGTTAAGGGGGCCAAATATATTAAAATAACTAATAAAAAATAATAATAGCATTTTGAAATCAATTTTTTTTCGTGTTATTTAGTTAGGGTTAGCATTTTGAAATCAATTTTTTTCCTATTATTTAGTTAGGGTTAACATTTTGAAATCAATTTTTTTCTTATTTAGTTAGGATTAGCATTTTGATATCAATTTTCTTTATTATTTTGTTTGAATTAACATTTTGAAATCAATTTTTTAGCTGCATTAAAAATATTTATTCTATTTAATTTCACTTTTGTATACTAGCAAAAATTAAATTTATAGATTGTATTCTTAAAAAATATGCGTATGCGGGGAAAAAATCAACAACCAAGAAATATATGTATGACAAAGAGAGTAAAATTATATTAAAAAATATTTTAGATTTTTTTATAAATAAAATAGGATTGAATGGACATTATTCTTAATAAATAAATTGAATTGAATTTTATAAAAGAAATTAGTGGATTATTAATATATTATTTTGATAAAACACTAACAATTCAAATCAAATTTATTTCTAATAAATAAATTGGATTCAATTTTTTTAAATAACTTTAGTGGATTATTAATATATTATGTTGATAATTTATTAACAATTCAAATTAAATTTATTTCTATAGAGAATAAGGGAGTGAAATTAATATAATATTAAATTTGAAAAGATTTAATCAAATATTTATAAAAAAAAATGAAAAAAAAGGGAGTGAAACTAATAGAGAATAAAGGAATAAAGAAGTGAAACTAATAAAGATTTAATCAAATAATTAAATTTATTTCTATAGAGAATAAGGAGTGAAACTAATATAATATTAAATTTGAAAAGATTTAATCAAATATATTAAAAAATATATTAAATTAGGACACGTTTATTTTAATGTTTTAGAATAATATCAAATTATTTAATTTTAGAATGTATAACATGACTAAAAATTCACGACTTTTAAATTAGGGGACCTTAAACTTTAGAATTTTGAAACTAGGGACCAAAAATACATTTAAGCCAAAATATTATCAAAACTTTGGGTATGCCCATTTTACATCTAACATAGTACCGCCTTTGAGAAACAAATAAATAAATAACATGCAACAAGACTATTAAATAAATAAAAGCAATTAAATTAGAAACACGAAAATAAGAATACTTCAATTTAAACTTTCTTCAAAATAAGCAGCACTCCACCACAAGTCGATGGATCTTCTCGGAGACTTCTGAACCGAAAAAATAAGAAATAAAAAGAGCAAATCTAACGTAAGGTTTGATCGGTCAAAGTTTCTAATAATTTCGGTGTAGAAATTGCTACAAGAAAAATATATCGCTTAGAAACTAAAGAAAACAAGAGCAAAAGACAAAACTAAAACAAAACTTGAATCGAAAATGATAAGAATCTTTGGAAAATATTGCTCTTGCTCTCTTGAAAATTCGGACCCTTTTACGGGACTTGTACGTTCTTTTTATAGCTTCACTAAACTTCCCTCACCACTATTGTAGGAGTTCGTGGTCTCAAGACTTCCTAAAAGTAGCCTTTTCAAATACATTCCTTTGATTCAAATTGATTAGATGCGAGAAAATATAGGAGAAAGTAACAAATTTGGGCTGGCGTCTCAAGGTCTCACGTGGCACAAAAATAGGAAGAGAGGTCAGGGCGTGCGTCTCAAAGTAGTATCACGTGGTATAGAAATTAGAGCGAAAAGTGGTGGCGCCCCTTCCTTAGGCGGGCGCCTCAAGGGCTGAGACAGCGTCTCGACTTTGGATCACGTGTTACGGGCTTTCCAAATATTAATTCTTTTCTTCTTCACCTCCTCCTTCTTATCACCCTCCTTCATTTCTTTTTGCTTTTTAAATCAATTTCTTCTCAATTTCATTTCTATTCTCAAGCAAATCTTTATTTAATCTAAATACCTCAAACATAAAAATACCAGCGTAATAATAAAATAAAATAATATAATTAAGAGAAAATGCTGATATTCCTTATGTAAATCGAGTCAAATATACTATATAGTTTCGTGTTATCAAAATTAATTTGTAATATTTTTTCCTCCTTAAAATTAAATTTATGAGACAAGTTATTTTGTTATTCAATTCATGTTGTAATTAAATTTTGGTCAAATTTTATTTAAAGTTTTATTTTGTACAATTTTATTGTGTGTGATGATTATTTTTTAAATTGGTATTTTAATAATAAATTTGTGAAATTATGATATTTTAAAGTTAAAAAATATCATGTTTTTTAACCACTAGAATCATTCAATTCAATCATTTTAATAACAATACAATTTTTTTATTGAGATCAATTTATTTAACCGAATTATCAAATTTAATATATGGCAAAACAAACTGCCCTATTTTTAAAAAGCACATGCATGTTTATTAAAGCAATAGTGTAACCTTATTCAAGAATGTAATACGGTTTCTCATCTTAAAATATGATTAAACTGTATATAGTTTTTCTTTTATTTCACTTGAAACATTTATTCATGATCTCCATTAAAAGAGGTGGTTTAGGCATAAATGTATCGTCCAATCTATTAAAAATCATTTTCAACCAAATTTTTAAATCTCTGTGTTTAATTCCTTCTTATGACATTTTCATTTCGTTCTAACTAGCTTATCTAAAGGTAGAGGATCTGAACCCATCACTATTATCCTAACTCGTTTTTAATTGTACTTCTCTGTTCATTATCAAATGAATTTATCATAAAAGGAAGAAGAGAGGGATTAAAAGATGTTAATAGAAAAACATAGACATAAAAGAGCATCAAATAATTTTATGAGGAGATGGTTTTGTATATTAGACATATATATTTCATTTTAATTAATTGATTTTAATAAAAAATTAGTTTAACTAAATAAATATATAACATAAATATCAACTTCGGTATGGTAAAGTTGAAGAGAAAATGACGGTAAAGTGATGAGTAAGAAGAAGAAAAAAAAAAGGAAAATGGTTATACTCTGCACAAAAGAAACAAAAGTTAACAAGAAAAAAATGACACATGAATGTTGTTTGGTAACATCTAGTTGAATAAACAGAGTTGCAGGAGTATTGCTGGGCAAATCTCCTTTGGCAGATTGCACACTAATTAATTGATATCAATTGAAATTCATATCATATAGTGGCTAGCTACCTGCCAATAGAGAACTCACCCTGTAATGCAATTGCAACTTAGAAGACACACAAAGTTAAAGTTTACTGAAAACATTATTTATAGCTTGCTTGGTTTGGAATATCCTATGGAACAATGCTTTCATTTTACTTACATGCATCCTTTTTCATATATGCAAGGTTTTATTCCATTGTCTACAAGCAATCCTTTTTGGTGACTTTTTTTCTTTAAAATTGATTTTAGTACAATATTTGCCTTTTCTTATGTGAATTCAATGTAAGTTATATTTTGTTTGAGTATAAATTTAAGTAAAAGATATTTTTGGTGGGGTTGGTTGAAAATATACATGTTGAAAAAATCCCTTATAGTTTATTTTTGTAAAGGAAGAGGGAGTCCAAGACAATATATAGAATCAATTTTTTTAAAATCCCACATTACTTTGTTTAGTGAATGAAGATTTAAGCCTATATATAGGATTCAAGTTTTTCTTTACAAGATGCACATCAAAACACTTTAAATTTGTATTTGATCTTTTTTCTCTTATGCTCTTGTGTTAAAGTATTGTGAGATGTAGTTAAATATTTACTTTAGATAGTGTGGGTGTATTGGAGGCCGTGGAGTGATTGAGGGTAAATCATGTGTTATAACAATTTTCACATAGTATTATTCTTTGGGTCATAATTTGACAACGACCGTGATTTTTCTCGGTTTGGAGTTTTCACGTTATATCTTTGTGTTGTTATTTTGTTCCTCTTTTTTCTTTATGTTTTGTTTTAAGTGGTATCGAGCCTTGGTTTGGTTGAGTATAAATTTTAGTATGCTCTTGTATTGCAGTTTTATCGATCTTTCACATCGAAAAGAAATTTTATATTTTGTTTTATTGGGAAAATTTTGGTTTATGAAAGGTTTTGGTTGCAATGTCAAGTTTTTCAAGTGTAGGTAAGATTGGTATAGATATGATGGAAGAATCAATTTTGGCTTGTGCAAAATTCAAGTCCAAGATGTTTTGATACAATTAAGATTACAGGCGCGGTGAAAATGTTTTCAAAATGGACAACGAGAAGAAGAAGGAACTTGATTTGAGAATTTGAGTACAATCTACATGTCTTTAGCTAAGAATATTCTTGTGAGATATTGGTACATTGTCGGGGCAAAGAGTCGTGTCACCAAAGAGCATTAGGAGATACTTGAAAGGTTATATCAAGGAAAGTGCAATATCAAATTATTTATTGTTGAATAAAGCGGTTTCATAGATTGCGTATGGATGAACATACCAAACTGTCTGATCATCAGAGTGTTCTAAATGATATTGTTTTTTAATTAGAAACTATTATAGTCAGGATTGATGGCGAATATAAAGCTTTGAGACTCATATGGTCTCTTTCATCTTGTAGTGAGCATATCAAATTGGTTTTGATATATGGGAAGGAAACTTTATGTTTTGAAGAAGTTGCTAGTAAAATTATATATGAAGAAAGAAGATTGAAAGGTGATAAAAATACTTCATCAAACTCATTGTTGGTTGCTAGAGGAAGGCCTTATGTGAAGAAAAATAATAAAACATGTTTAAGATGATGAAAATATGGAAAAATTGCACATATAAAGTATAAGTATCACGATGGGCGATGCTAGAGAAAGGCTCGATTCAAAAGCTAGCAATGTCTCTCTCATAGTGAGAGGGATGATCTTATCTCAAAATTGAGAAGTGTGTCCTCGTGACATTTTCGATGTCATGGAAAAGGATGTGTTATTGCTAGCGTATTAACACATGAGCATTGATGTAAAGTGTGTTGTGAGATTATGTTGATGGTTGAAAAGCTTTTTACCAACATAGAAGTTGCACCATAAAGTTTCAACATGATTTTCAGCATGTTAAAATTCTTGAAGTGGTTTAGCTTTAAGTGAAGTACACTCTTCTTTAGGTGGAGTATGAGTTTTTAAAACTATGATTGTCGTTGAAGACAATGTGAAAATTCTTGGAGTGGTGTAACTTCAAGTGACTATACTCTTTATGGTGGAGTATGATTGTCGGTGAATATAGTGAAAGCTAATGTATTATTTTCAAAGGTGGAGATTGTTGGAGCTGGTTGAAAATATACATGTTGAAGAATCTCACATCGCTTATTTTTATAAAGGAAGATGGAGTCAAGAATATATATAAATTAAAGTTTTTCCAAGTATCAAATCTCTTAGTTTAGTGAATGGAGAGTGTCTAAGGCTATATATAGGATTCACGTTTTCTTTACAAGATACACAGTCAAAAACACTTTAAGTTTGTATTTGATTTTTATTTTCACTTATGCTCTTGTGTTAGAGTATTGTGAGTTGTAGTTAAATTTTTTCTTTGGAGTGTGTGGGTGTATTAGGGAATTAGTTGGGGTGATTGAGGGTAAATTATGTGTTGTAACAATTTTCACATAGTATTATTCTTTGGTTGTCATTTGACAACGGTTGTGATTTTTTCTCTGATTTTATCAATTCATATTGTTGAGTAAAAACATCAATTCATATTGTTTTGACATTTTATTATTATTAAATGTAGCGCTAAAAATTTGAGACTAAGACATTGATTGACTTAACTCGTAACAGTGAAAGTCGTCACCGTGCTTTATTTTCCCAAAGAAAATGAGAAATAACGAATAAAACACATATAAAGAAAGATATCAAGTTAAGGGACTTGGTTATTCAAAGGGAATAAATATATTAGCACCCTAAACATCTACGGTACTTTGTAGGAACCTCTTTGAAATTTTGTGTATTTGGCTATAAAGGTAATATGTACAAAATAGATTGTGGGGATGAGAAAACAAGTATATTTTACAATTTTTGATTTGATAAAGCTTACAATGAGCTTTAGGCCTCATACAACCAATATGCAATTTTGATATCAAAACCCATGTAGTTCGGGTAAAAAAAGACCAAAATTGGTGTATTGGTTAATCTTAAAAATGTTTTAATGTAAAAAAGCCAAAGCTGTAAAATGGTTTAAATTTGTTTTTTTTATTTTTTAAGTATTGAATAAAAAAGTAATATTTTGATTAAGATTGATTAATGACTTGATTAAGAAAAAAGTTTTGAAAATGTTACGGACCTAAGTCCAAGTTTATTTTGAAAGCGGTTAAAGTTTGAAAATAAGAAGATATTTAAAAAGGAAGGGAGATTTTGAAATTAAAGAAGATGGGACGAGAGATGGAGAGACTATCCTAAAGCATAAAGTAAAAGTTAGGGTAAGGAAAAATATAACCAAACTAGAAGCCAACACTTGACATAATGAAGTCAATGTAGAATTCTCATCATTTCTATTAAAGCCACAAACATATATTATACCAGGAGCACATCAATCATCATGTGAAAATAAATCACAATTATAGAAGTATCAAAGAAATCCAAGATTTTAAAATCCAAAGCATGATTTTCAAGGTTGAGCCATATGTTATACAAATCATTTATGGTCAACATAAAAACACATGGACACATAAGATTTCCCATACAGAGACAAAATAATAACAATGCAACATAAAATTCAACGGTTCCAGGGTCTCATAGTATCAAGGCTCCTAGTCCTAAGTCTATGAAGTCCACAACGCATAATGAGGATAGTAACCAATAGTCCTCAAAATTAAGTCTTTTAATGTTCCGACGATTATTAATTATTTTGAAAAGAAAAGAAAGTTCTAGTGAGCAAAGATGAAATGACATAAGCATAAATGCTCAACTGAGCAAAAGGCAAATAAAATGAGATGTAAATGCTAAAAATAAAGTAACAAAGTAAAAGCATAAAATAAATGCATAAAGTAAAGTTAATTGTTAATGAGTTAGAAGTTAGTTGTTAATGGTTAATGATTTACAAGAATGATCCATAATGATTGAATGATGGTCATGGACCAAGGTTCATAAAACTCATTAGAGGATTGATAAAATCAAAGCCTCCTAACAACAAGTCTCAAAGGTATTGGACCTATGATAATCAACCAACCATCGTTGGACAACAAGATATAAACTTGTGCCACTAAGAATCACTCAAGTAAAGAAGAAGAAAAATGGGAAGAGTCTATAATAAATGATCAATGATGATTGAAGATTGAACTTAGGTCAAAGTTGATGAAGATTTATTACGGATTGATAAAATCAAAGTCTCTAACAACAAGCTTCAAAGGTTTTGAACCATGGTTCAATAATAAATCATACTTGGATAATTTCAAACATAAAGTTTGGGCCAGTAATGATCACTTAAAGGAAAGAAGAATGAGACAAGATGAAAGGGAAATAGAATGTCACAGTGGAGCCAATGTTTCAGATGAGCAAAAATTAGGTCTAACTTCATCAAAATCAACCATCCATTTTGGTGGATTTGGTCATTTGATCTATCAACACCTAAGGTCCATTGATGTTGATGAAATTTTTGACCTAAAATCTTTGGTGAAGATTTTGATATCTATGATTCGAATAGAGTCAGAGCTCGAAATGAAATGATGTTAGTATTCATTGGAATGAGGCAAATGCCATGATTTGAAATGAAGGAATCAGCCCTTCGAATAAAATATTAAAACATGGGGCTTCGAGTAGCAGTTGTGAAGGAGCTTGGTGATAGTAGCGTGGAGTTGAGGTGAGTTGAATCGAAAGCGGTTCGGATATTTGAAATTCAAGCGTGGCGGGATAAATGGAAGTTAGAAAGCCTTTGGAAGCGGTTCGAGCGTGGAGGCTAGAGGCATAGTATTACATGTCGAAGCGTGGCAAGCTCTCATAAGTCGGACCGTTATGGTCGAGAATAGTATAAATAGAAGTCTTAGTGTTAGGATTTAGGTGTGTCATATCTATTGTACTAAAATTCGGTAACATTCAAAATACCACATGGATAGGGAAAGGAATGCACGAATGATGTACGTATGATTGCACCACTTTTATCTTTCAATAATGTATCTTTATCTTTCCAGTTTACCTTCATTTTACATTAATGTCATTTAAATCTTTTACATTCAAAGTCATTTAACTTTCTTTGCATTTAAACGTTTTTCTTTCATTTCGAAACTCTTTACTTTTACATTATTATGTTAATGTTCTTATTTTCCAGAAAACTTTTACATACCTGCTTTTAAATACTTGTCTTTTCGTCTCATGCTTTATTTTGAAAGTCTTTTACATTCAAGAAACCCTTTAAACATTCCTGCATTTTATATACTTTCTTGCAATTCGAAGTCTTTATATCGTACTTGGTCGAATTAGTTTTATATTGCTTTACTTTATTACGTTATCAGTTTGTTGAACATCATAAACGAAAGACACTTGAAACATATATAAAACATTTAAAAACAAGTCTTGAATATGAACCATCATTTTAAACTTACAATGACCAATAACCCCATAGGATCAATCTAGTCGATCCTGCAAGTTACCAAAGGGATTAAACAACAATCATAACGCTTGTTTGATAGTTTGGAGGACTAGCGGTTGTTTCACTAGAAATCACTGTGAACAAATTGGCACACCTGGTGGGACCGAGATTGGTTGTTACTAATTAAAATTAACGATTAAAAACTTAATTTAATGTTAAAGGTTCTTTACGAGTAAACAAAGTTCATTAGTATATGAACCTTAGGAGTGGTAGAATAACTAATAGTAACCAACCCTTACCGGAAGAAATCAGTAATAGGATGTCGAGATCCAAATAACCCTGAGAGACAAAATGCCCCATGGAGCAGCTAATGCATCTTTTCGGGGGCGTCAGTATGATCCCTTGAGCGCAATCTATTGCATCTTCTACTAACATTATGGCGCGAATGGAACAAGTGGCATGTCAACAAATAATTCGATCCTAGGTATACAGGAACCACTGGGTATCACAGGATTCATCCACCGTCGGAGCACAAACCCATTTGCTACCCACCACCAACTAGACCATTTAGCCCGACGACCTAGACCTAGAAATTCCCGATATGGAATGCCAACATCCTTTATGGCGGGATTACAAACTTGACGTCGAGCAGCGTCACCACAAGGTCGGGTTACGGGGCTAATCAACTTATGACAAATAACCAAGGTGATGGGTTGTAGTACGCTGCCCATCTTAACCACGAAAAATCAAATGGCTTTTAGGCGTTAATGGATAGCGATAACCATAACATGATAGGAGTATTAGCACAAACCATGCAAGAAATCTTTGCCCCATAGTTCAAAAGCGTTCTTGTGACGGAGAGAGCGGCGACAATATAGTCGAATAACAGTTTCTTCGCTCCACACGAAAGGCGTGGCGGAACGGGCATTGGTTAGAAAGCGCACCTATCATAGAATAGGTTGCTGATGACCCACCTTATAGGCTAGCGGAGGGAGTTAACACGGGGGCAAGGCGCAAAGGTAGATATCCGTGATTCGAGAAGAACCACAAAGGGATTGATAGAACCACCGGAAGGATTGAAAGATTTGAGGCCCATGATTCGAGAAGAACCACAAGAGGAATCATAGAACCGAGGGCAAGGGTCGAAGACTAGAAGTCCCAGCGTTTGAGAGGAACAACCGGAAGAGTTGTCATGGTAGGTCGAAACCAAGGCGATCGATGGTTGTCCATGGAATTCGAAATGACAACATCTGGCGGAAAATAACCTAACCACCATGATAGAAAGGATCATGGCCCAAAGCGGTAATGTCTGAGTTAGAAGGCCAAATCGCTTCCCATGTGAGACTATGTAATCCATCTTGTTGCCTAGAGGATACAAGATCCCTAAATTTACAAAGTTTCTTGGAGATACCAATGAATCAACGGTAGAACACATAGCTAGGTATTTAAGCGGGGCAGAGACTTAGCAAATACTTGAGAACCTTAGGATTAAATATTTCCCAAGTTCCCTTACAAAATGCTTTCACATGGTTCACTACTTTGCCCCTGGATCCATAGATACTGGACCCTCTTAGAAAGGTTGTTTCATGAGCAGTTCTATGGGACAATCCAAGATAAGTCTAAAGGAATTAGCAAGTGTTAAGGCGAAGTTTCTTGAACCTATAGATGAATACTTAAATAGGTTCGGACTCTTGAAATCTAGATGTTTCCACAGTGGTCCACGAACATGAGTTAGTCGAAATGGCGTGGTGGCTGGACTATTCTATTCGAAAGAAATTAGACACACAATACACGGGATATGGCTCGGTTAGCGAGATAGGGTTCGACAAGTCGAAGGTGAAATTTGAGAAGGCGGGGCTTAAGAGTAATAAGAAGGAAAGAGTCTCCTATGTCGAAATGGAGGAAGGTGAAGACTACCCGAATCGAGGAGATCGGAAGATGAAGGTGGATGAAGACCCTTTGGATATGCGGACACCAACTACTCGAGCCGAGCATGGGAGACATCAATATGGTGGAGGCGGACCAGGGGCCACTACCTTGAACAAGGAAAGCGAGTGAGAGTTGGGTGTTGGTGAAGTCAACAATGGAGTCACTGAAGACGTCCTCGAACGACAGGAGCTTTCGGTCGAACCAACTCCAACTGTTGTTTCAGAAGGAATCCAGGCTACTGAGGGTCAGGAAAGCCAGAAACAAAAATTGACACGAGACTCTTGAAGGCTGAGGCTCAGCTGGAAAAGGTTGATTACAAAACAAGCTTCCCCTCAAAAAGAGATATGGGATACCTTGGGTGAACCCAGTGGGAAGTTCGACTACAGTAAAATATTACTGCCCCGAGATAGTTCGAAAGTCCGAATCGAAGACATCAAACCATCGGGATGGGGAGATGATGAGTACAGAAGGGAAGATAAAGATGGTAGCGTACCTCGGAAGAGGCGGGACACCTTAGGGGCCAGGTGGGAAATTTGATTATATGGTAAAATATTACGCTCGGAGAGTTCAAAGTTCGGATCGAAGACATCAAACCATCGGGATAGGGAGATGATGATCACGAAGGGACGGATGTGGATGTCAATATGGTGGACATGGAGACCACATTACGAGATGCGAGGAAGTTGAAAGATACCTTAAAAAGAAATACAAAATGGAAGATGGTTATCTTTGCGGATACTAGCCTAAAACAATATCGCATCTTTGTGCCTGAAATAATTGAAATGATGCTTTGCCCAAGATGCGACATCATATGCAATGAGAGGATTTCCATGGAATTCGAGCGGAAGCAAAGGGCTCGAGCTGGAGTAAATTGGGCGCCAAGATAACCAATTGTTCAAATGTTATCCTAGAATTTGGTGAGAGTTTGTTGGAATTTTTAGTTCGGCCACAAAGGGGCAACAAAGTGTTTGATTTGCCCAGATGTTCGTGACATATGACGAACATGGTGGAGCATTGAAGCGATTCCCTTCACCCCATCTTTGGAATCATAAGGAAATTGGTCAAATGAGTCGACATTTCGATGGTAATCACGATCGTGGCTTTGATAGCCCATATCAAAGGGTGCTCAAGGGTGACATTTAAAATCCTATGAAGTACCAGCGGATAGATGGTTGCAAGTCAAACCAACAAAGGGAAAGATAGTGGGGAGGCAATGATCGAAATCGCGTCATGCCATGGTATCTGGGAACAATTCAACCACAAGAGGGAGGCCGGTGGGAAATTATAAAGGTAAAACCCCATGTCAAGATCCCAATGGCGAAGGCGAGCGGAATCGAAAGTGAGAGGAAGGTTTAGCGAGATAAAGGAGCAGTTTCAACCAACAAAAAGCGTCAAGCACCAATCAAGTTCAACAAACAACAAATAAACTCGAAGACAAACCTCCGGTTAGCGGGAGGCTTTTGAAACAAAACGGATGAATCAAAGAATACACTCAGGAGTCGAGAAGAAGGCGAGGATATCTTGACAGATAACCCGAATCGGAAGGAATCCTCATTAAATCTAAATTGCAATGTGGTATCATACTTTCATCCGAATTTGGCGGAGACGAAATCGAAGAGCAGGGAAGAAGAAGACACCATTGATCGATGAAACATGAGACCGATCTGTTATTATGTAATGGATAATAAGCGGTCGAAGAAAACGCATTCTTGAACGGACCCCACAATGAAGAATCATCTAAAGCCACTGTTCATTCGAGCAAAGGTGGAGCCCATGGGTGAACAAGGTCTTAGTAGCAGAGGCTGCGGTCGATCGATGCCCAAATTCATCTTTGAAAAGTTAGGCATTCAAGGCGGTGATGTTAGACCTCATAACATGGTTTTATCCAACTATGAAGGGAAGGTAGGACAAACAATGGGGGTAGTACTAGTGGAGTTAGCGTCGGATCAAGCTGCGGACCCACTATGTTCATGGTGATCGAAGCCAAAGCAAATTATAACTTCTATTGGGAAGAGTGGATTCATGGCGTGGGGGCGGTCCCCGTCGATGCATCGAGAGTTAGTCACGTGGAGAGAAGATGGGATAGTAGAGAACATCGAAGCGGACGAGCTACTTCATGACAACGTCAATCTAGTTAACAAGAGGAATTATGACAAGTATCGGCGGAATAGCTCCACTACCCCAAGTAATGGCCAATGAAACAAGAGATGTGCATTACTACATGACCCTTCACCATGATGGCATGTATTGGACAGGAAAATAATTAAAGCGAAGGCACTTCACAAAGCGGCCACGGTGGGAATCGAGACCACGATCATGGTGAGTCCTCTTTCTTTGAAAGGATTTCGGCCTATATGGTGAGAGCAATTGAAAGCGGCTTCGGTGCAATAGAACATCTGATTGAAGTAAGCGAACTCGAAGGGAATGGTCAGAGAGATACACCCTATGGCGAGCAGAAATGGATCAAAGGCTTGATGCCATTTATGATCTGAGAACCCTTGGGCTTGAGAAGGATCCAACAAATTCAAGTGCTAAGATGTTGGCAGGGACCCACTCGAAGAAGTAAATTTAGGGATATCAACACAAAAAAATCACCTATATAAGCGCGAAACTCAGAGCCTCAAACAAAGGTGATCAAGTCCTCAAACAGAACAAAGATTGCTTTGCATAGGACTATGGCGAAATGCATGGTTTAAAAGAGAGTTAGTGGAGCATAGACTTCCAATCAAGGATGGCAAAAGCCCATCAAGAGACTCGGGGAGGTTCGCGCGTGATGCTCACGAAGATCAAAGCGGTCGAGAGGTTGCTACGCTACAAATTCATCGGAACCACAAGGTATGTCGAATGGTTAGCAAATATAGTACTGTTATTAAGAAAAATGGTTCATTAAGAATATGCATAGACTTTAGGGATCTAAATCACAACCCCAAAGATCAATATTCTATGCTGTGGCGGAAATGTTAATAGATTACTGCTGCGAGATTCGAATACCTAAGTATGCTAGATGGATACTCGGTTATAATCAAATTTTCATTCTTGAAGAAGATGTTGCTAAAGGCATTTCGTTGCCGAGGCCTTAGGCACCTATGAATGGGTAGTGATGCCTTTTGGTTTAAAAAAGCAGGGCAACTTACCAAAAGCAATGAACTCCATATTTCATGATTTCATTGAGGCGTTTATGCAGTGTACATTGATGATATAGTCATCAAGTCTATATCTGAGAAAATCATCTGCATCATTTGAGCCAATCATTCGAAAGGATGAGAAAACATGGCTTAAAAATGAACCCCATAAATGTGCATTTTTATGCGGAAGATTTCACAGGCTTTGTGGTTCATAAAAAGGAATTGAAATTAACGAGAACAAGACCAAAGGCATCATGGAGACTAAAGCCCCACATCGAAAAAGGAGTTACAGTCTACGCTGGGAAGATTAATTTTAAGAAGATTCATATCGAATCTAAGTGGGAAAACTCAAGCTTTCTCTCCACTGCTTCGTTTAAAGCAGGGCCAAGCCTTCGAATGGAGCGGAAGCACTGCGGAGGCCTTTGACAAGATTAAAGATATCTATCTCAACCTCATCTTGTCTCCACCTTCTGGGAAAACCCATGAGATTGTACATATCTGCGTCCAGACTTACTATAGGTAGTATGTTAGTACAGGAAGGCAGTGGTGGCATCGAAAGAGCTATATATTACTTAAGTAGGGTGTTGAATGATGCGAAACTAGATATAGTAATATAGAAAAGTTGTGTCGTGTTTATACTTTTCTTGTATGAAACTCAAGTATTATATAAAACACATTGATGTTTATGTTTCATCTCATTTCGATGTTGTTAAACATGCTTTCAAGCCAATAATGCATAGCGATTGGTAAATGGGCATTGCCTTGACGAATATGCTTTGACTTTTATGCCTTTAAGAGAAGTGAAAGGCCAAGTAGTTTCTGATTTCATTGTGGACCATTCATTGGTCGAACAGCCTGTCATGGGTTATGTCGAAATGAAACCTTGGAAGCTGTACTTTGATGGTTCGACCCATAGAGAGGGCAGTGGTGTTGGAGTTCTTATAATTTCTCCTGAAGGAATTCCAACAAAATTCAAGTATAAGTTAGATGGCCCTCGTTGCTCGAACAACGAAGCTGAATATGAAGCGCTCATTGTTGGACTTGAAGCTTTGTTGGAATTGGGGGCAACTAGAGTCGAAATCAAGGGTGATTCAGAGTTAGTAGTCAAGCAGATAAGGAAGGAATATAAATGCATAAAAGAAAATCTGATGACATACTTTGTCATAGTTAATAGGCTACTCAAAAAATTCGAATACATGGATATTCGGTATACCAGAATAGAAAATCAAGAAGCAAATGACCTAGCACAATTGGCTTCAGGATATAAAGTTTCTGCCAAAAAATTTGAGGACTTGATCGAAATAAGAGGAAGAGTCATGGCTACCAGACTTACACCATCAGACCTAGAGAATATCAAAATAAGTTATGGTGATAAAGATAGGTTCGAAGTATTAGCCATAAACACTTTGGCAGATACAGACTGGCGAAATCCATTAATAAGGTATTTAGAAAATCCAACATTGAATGTAGATAGAAAAATAAAATATAGAGCGTTGTCATATGTCCTTATGGGAAATGAATTGTTCAAGAAGACCCAAGAAGGTGTGTTACTAAAATGCTTAGGAGAAAGTGAGGCATATCTAATTTATCAGAGGTCCTGATGGGGTATGTAGGGCACATCAGCGACCATAAAATGAAGTGGCTGCTATTTCGATATGGTATGTATTGGCCCAGTATGCTCAAAGATTGTATAGATTTTGCCAAAGGATGTGAAGAATGCCAGAAACATGCAGGAATTCAACATGCTCCTGCAAGTGAGTTGCATTCGATCATTAAACCATGGCCCTTCAGGGGATGGGCATTAGATTTAATAGGAGAAATCAATCCTGCTTCATCTAAGGGTCAGAAATATATCCTGGTAGGAATAGACTATTTCACCAAATGGATCGAAGCAATACCATTAGTAGCTGCAGACCAAGAGGCTATCATCGAATTCATACAGAAACATATCATCTATAGGTTTGGATTGCCAGAGAGCATAACCACGGATCAAGGATCTGTGTTTACTGGTAAAAAGATGCAAGAATTTGCCCAAGAAATGGGGTTCAAGTTGCTAACGTCAACACCATATTATGCTTAGGCAAATGGTCAGGTCGAAGCAGCCAACAAAGTAATAATAGGTCTAATCAAAAAACATGTTGGTAAAAAACCAAGAAGTTAGCATAAGACTTTAGATCAAATACTATGGGCATGTAGAACATCTCCCAAAGAGGCCACTAATACCACACCTTTCCAATTAACATTTGGTCATGATGCGGTCTTACCGGTGAAATTCATCTACAATCGGTTCGATTCAAAGGCAAAATGAAATCTCATCTTCTTTATATTGGGAAATGATGATGAATGAGTTAGTCGAACTAGATGAAGTTAGATTGCATGCATTAGAAGTCTGATGAGGCAAAAAGAGAGTGGCGGAGCATATAACAAAAGGGTGAAAGGTAAAACATTCAGTATTAACGATTTAGTGTGGAAAGTTATATTGCCCATGGACAAGAAAAATAAAGCATTAGGTAAATGGTCACCTCATTGGGAAGGACCTTTTCGAATAGTGAAAACATTTTCAAACAATGCGTATGAAATCGAAGAGGTGGCAGATGACAAACGAATCCTAAAGGTTAATGGAAAGTATTTAAAGAAATATAAACCACGCCTGCGGGAGGTTCGAATAGTAGTAGCGTGAATCATAAACAGATAACTCGAAGCCAAAATGGTGAAATTAGTTGCCAAAATGGCATTGTCAAGTGTTACAAATAAACATTCAAACTAAAATACAAGATTGCTTTAAATAAACAAGTTCAGAAGTCGGTGTTGTTCCTTAATCGATCGAAGATATTCTTGAAAGATTCAAGCTTGTGTTGAAGCGATCTTGGGCTCCTTCAAGATAGCAACCGCCCTTTTTGCTCGGCCTCGATCTCTGCAAGCCCTTTAGTCTTGAAGATCAGTACCAAAAGTATTGGACTCATATGCAATTTGTTCTTTGAGCTTCCTTAATTTTATCTTTGAAGTTCTGGATACGCTTCTCCCATTGAAGAATGGATTGAGCTCGAAGATCATAGTCAACTTTGGCTTGCTTGATGTGCATGGCGTGATCTTCAACCTCCTTAGTGAGCTTCGAGGCGTGTTCATAAGGCGTCCATTGCACTTTGTTTTCTTGGACTTTGTTGCCGTGATTCATTTTGAAGAAGGCATCCGGTTCGTTATCAATCGAGGGATTGAAGTTCAAACAAAATGGTCTGACTTCCAGGAACATGTGGCGAGATTGACTTGATTGATAAGTCCCTTCATCACGAAGCGGTGTACTATCTTTTACGAGTATTTGAATAAATCCACATCAAGTATGGTTTTGAATCTTGTGAAGAAGTATGACTCTATCATCGGAAGGTCTTTGAATTAGAGGTCGAGCCAGCATCAACCTTAGGGAAAGTGTTTCTACGAGCTAGTTTGGCCTTCATACCCAAGAGGGTCAGTTCGTTTCAAGAGGCCAACTCCTCTTGGTGTTTGGCGTTTCAAAGACTACGGGAGTTCCATACGCAATGGGTGACATCCACTCAACATCCATTGGTTCATTAGTGGGAACATCATTGCCTTCATTATTCGCTTCTTCATCATCCTCTTCATCATCAATCAAGTTCACCACCTCGATGTTATCATGTTGATTATCACCAGCATCTGATTCCGTCCCTTCGCTCGAACCTTCTTGAGCATCATCTCTTTCTTCGTCCTCAGACCCCTCCTCACTTGAATCTTCGCTCTCCTGGGGGGTATTGGTTTTCTTCTTGGGATGGTGCCCTTCGCTCTCTGAGGGACTTTGAGGAGATTGGGTGAGAAGTCTCTGGAGGCACTTCGGTAGCATTTTCAAGCATCGTTTCGTTGGTCTCTTTGAGAGGAGGTGAAGTACCTTGGTCATCTGGTTGTTCAGAAGCTCCGGTTGGAATTGCCATATTAGAAGAGCCTTTATTCTGCACCAAATTGCTTGAATCTCCACGAGGAGAAGAATGGATCGAGCATTTGTTTGTGGGGAGGTCGAGTAGTTGGGATCGGAGTTGAATCATCCTACACAAATAAAGAAAGATTAGAAACTTATAACTAAGGTACGAATAATCATTGTCAAAAATTGAGTGAATTCACATGTGGATTATCTGCGGATATGTTCTTTGTCTATATGTTCCAACATTACGTTGGAGGTCGAAGGTGGATTTTGGATTTGTGTGAGGGCAACATCCTTGGAATCAAGTCGGAGATGTTAGTGTACATTGGAATGTCTTTCTTATGTTTCTTTCGTAGGCGATGGTGAACTTTCCACCTTGAGAGTCTTTCCACTAGCTGGGTTTCCTTTTCTTTGGAGTAGTTGGTGGGAGTTTGCTAGGTTGAAATAATGTGAGCGTGAGTTAGATTTCGATTATAGACTTGAAATTATTTGAAATGCCTAAGCAAAAGCTGTTTACCTTTGGGGTTGGAATAGTTGTTGTGATTGGATCGGTGTTGGAATCGAGTAGTTGTTGGGCCGGAGCAATGGTGTTTGTTGTTGTTGTTGCGGGGTGATGGTTGGAGTTGCTTTGGGCTGCTGGCATTAGCTTGATAGTGGTGCGAACTACTTCCTTCCTTAGTCTTTGATGCAGCAGTCTTTATTCGATGGTGAAAAATGAAACACATAAGACGAATGTTAAAATAAAGTAAGAAAGACTTATTTGGGATTTCCCAAGCATTCGCACCTTCATTCGAAAGAATCGACATGGCGAGAAAGGTCATAGCGAAGATGCCACAGGAAATTATGGAGCCGATGTCGAGCCCATGTCCGCGATGTCGGATGGCTTTAGTTTCCTTTGAGATTTGTATTTGAACATCTCTTTGCAAGTCAACCACCAAGGGTATGGAGGAAACCAAGCGAGCCGGTTACGAGGTAGGTAGGGTGGGAAACTTAGGTGGATGCATTTCAAATGCCAACCTATACCTATCCTCGGGTGTGATCTGAAGGAAGTGAACTTAGAGATTTTTACGTAAACTTTTCCTTCAAGGTTTGGGATGCTCGATAAGCGTGGACTCAAGCGTGTAGGATCATAAGTTTTTCGAGTAAGTTTGAAAGCTTTGATTTCTTGGTGAGTGAACATACCTTTCTTTTATGTACGCACATCGAATCGTGATTAGTTTCTCTTCGATAATAAGGGTGTCAAACATACAAGATTGGTAGAATCTACTCCACCGATCGGAAAACCTTTGGATGCAAAATAAGATGGTTCGAAGGAAATCAATTTAAATTGAGCAAAGCCTTGGTATTGTTCTTGTTGAAGTTTGGCTTCTCTAGCTTTGAAAGTTCGACCCGGAGGTAATGGAGTCGTGAGTGCGAAAGAGTGGCTCGAGAATCGGGTTGGCATAAACCAAATTGTCTTGAGACAAAGTTGGGTTGGTAGGCGAATAGAAGGATTTGATTCTTGGTCGGGGTAATCCATGAAGAAATTAGTCTTGGGAGCAAAAGGCTTTCCGGATATCTTGAATTTCTTTGACCTTAGCGACCTCAGAAAGGGCATAGTGAACCATGATGGTCCATGAGTTCTCGAAGCAAAAGGCGCCATAGTCTCTTGAACACGCTTCTTAGAAAAGAGCATAATGTATTGGGAAAATAAAATCTGAAAATCAGCCTTGTCATCACTCGGAGTCAGCCTTCTCAATCTTGTGCCTTCGACATTTCGATCTGCTATTTCTGGATCATGGACAACAATAGTATCCAGCGATGAAAGGAAGATTCGAACATAGCATTAAGCCATAGTGAAGCAACGAGAAAGGACCATCAAGTAGGATATTCTTTGGGGTGTGGGATTTTAAGCTCGAAGCGGCCGACCTCGAAACTTTCATAAAGGTCGACTAGTAGGAGTTCACTTAAATTAATCCTCCTATTCTCATGTAAATCCCTTGCTAAGGAATAAACACCTAGCCACTTGAGTGATCTCTGCGGAAGGCGTATCTTGATAGCGGTGAGGAAAGCAATGTGTTCAGCGTCGGAGACACTATCACCTTCGATGTGATAATGGTGATAAACTTGGAAAAGCTAGCTAACTTGATGTAAGTCAATTATACTTGAGTGCTCTTGAGAATCGAGGAATGTATGTTTCTCCTATTGGTGATAGGCGGTGATAGCGACTATATCAAAAATGTAGGGTGGTCATTCCTCCGGGAGATGAAAAGTGTTGTAGGTACTATCCAATCTGAGGATGCAAAAAGCAAAGGATGGTACGTAAGTAAAGCTGGTTTCGATATCTTGAGAAGATTATAAATACCTAGTTCCTCCCAGATGGGCTTTCTTAATCTCTACTTTAAACCAATTACGGTAGTATATCGCGATGAGGCGGATCGGAATGGCTTAAAATTACTTTTAACATAATCCAAGATGAAAAGGATCCTTTGGGGAATCATAGGGGTTTACGTGTCTTTAGAAGCGGAGGATTCGTTCACATTATCAATTTCTACTCTAGGGTTTCCATTTTATTGAACAAAGGTTTGAAATCATAGCAAGCAGAATATGGTTCTAACGTCCTTCAAAATCTCAAAAGCGTGAGATGACCCATTAGGGAACCTCTTTCGAGACATTAGTTGGAATCAATACACGAGAAGCGTACATAAGTTCTGTTCTTTGGAGATGCTTTGAGGAATAAGTACCGATTGGCCATGGTGAGTATCAATCTTGCTTTCTAGGATCGTTCAGTGTTCTTGGTCTTCTTCTTAGAAATCTTTTTACGAGATGTTGTTGTTGAAGACATTGTTGGAAGCTATTAAGGTTTAGGGTTTTCAAGAGAGAAGAAGAAAGTTCGAGTGTGGAAAAAAGAGTAAAAATGAGTGCATTGGGTTTTATAGTAAGGAATTTGAGCGATCATCAACTAAAGCCAAGATCGTGGAGAGCGTGGGTTGGACACGGAGTGAGGCGTAAAGTAAGCATTGAAATAAACATGATTAAAGACAATCATTACCTTTAATAACCGCACCATCTTGTAGTAGCGGTTGAAACAAGTTCGGAAACCGGGGCCGTCGTGAGTGATGTAATGGAAATCATATCTGATGTCATAATTACTCGAGTCACATCAAAATCTTGTGGATATATTTAAAATAAGTATTTCTCGGAAAGATTCGAAATACATATTTTAAAGGGGCATTTGTTGGTGAAGATTTTGATATCTATGATTCGAATAGGGTCATGAGCTCGAAATGAAATGATGTTAGTATTCATTGGAATTAGGCAAATGCCATGATTTGAAATGAAGGAATCACCCTTGAATAAAATATTAAAACACAGGGCTTGAGTAGCAGTTGTGAAGGAGCTTGAGTGATAGTAGCGTGGAGTTGAGCGGTGAGTTCGAATCGAAGGCGATTCGGATATTTGAAATTCAAGCGTGGCGGGATAAATGGAAGTTAAAAGCAGGAAGCGGTTCGAAGCGTGGAGGCTAGAGGCATAGTATTGCATGTCCGAAGCGTGGCAAGCTCTCATAAGTCGAGACCGTTATGGTCGGAATAGTATAAATAGAAGTCTTAGTGTTAGGATTTCGGTGTGTCATATCTATTGTACTAAAATTGATAACATTCAAAATACCACATGGATAGGAAGCAGATGCCGAATGATGTATGTATGGTTGCACCACTTTTATCTTTCAATAATGTATCTTTATCTTTCAGTTTACCTTCATTTTACATTAATGTCATTTAAATCTTTTACATTCAAAGTCATTTAACTTTCTTTGCATTTAAGCGTTTTCTTTCATTTGAAACTCTTTACTTTTAAACTGTTATGTTAATGTTCTTATTTTCCAGAAAACTTTTACATACCTGCTTTTAAATACTTGTCTTATCGTCTCATGCTTTATTTTGAAATTCTTTTACATTCAAGAAACCCTTTAAACATTCCTGCATTTTATATACTTTCTTGCAATTCGAAGTCTTTATATCGTACTTGGTCGAATTAGTTTTATATTGCTTTACTTGATTACGTTATCAGTTTGTTGAACATCATAAACGAAAGACACTTGAAACATATATAAAACATTTAAAAACAAGTCTTGAATATGAACCATCATTTTAAACTTACGCCAATGACCAATAACCCCATAGGATCAATCTAGTCGATCCTACAAGTTACCAAAGGGATTAAACAACAATCATAACGCTTGTTTGATAGTTTGGAGGACTAGCGGTTGTTTCACCAGAAATCACTGTGAACAAATACGTCCATACATCACCAAGTCAAAACCAATCAAAAGAAAAATAGAAATAAAATAATATAACATATATAAAAAAAATTAAATGGTTATTTAATTGGAATATATTGATGAAATATACAATGTATCAAAACATCAAATAAAAATATCATAGGTCAAACATAAGTCAAGAAGTGTTGACAATATTTTTTTAGAATTTTTAAAAGTTAGAAACTATTTTTTAAAACACCAAGAAATCAATTAAAAGAACTAAAATAGATGAAAAATTTAAAAATCAAAAATAAAATTCCAATAAAATCAACATAGGTGTAAAACCATCATTAGATCATGTTTTATTTTTAATTTTAAAAGAGTTAAAAATATTTTTAAATAATGAAAAACAACTAAAACGAAGAGAAAAATATAAAAAATACCAAATCACAAAATAAATTTATGAAAAAATATAGGTCAGAAGGAGAAAAATCAAACAAAAATTTAGAAATTATTTTGGTATTTTTTAGACTTGAGATGTATTTTTTATGATTTAAAACAATTAAAAACAAAAATCAGAAAATAAATAAAACTAAAAAATGTGTGGTGCGTTGGATGAAGTCACCTTATGCCACGTAAGCAGATCCAAAGGCAATTAATGAGCGCGCACCATGGGATTTAGCAAAGTAATTACATCTAATCACATTTAAACAGAGCCAACCAAAACAAAACAATTGGAAGGCTCTCATTGGTTGGACGAGACATGTCATCGTCTTTAACCTCCAACCTTCTAAAAACCATAGTAATTATGAATCCAAAACCTATTTTAAATGCTCACAAGATTGGTATCATTAGAAGCGCCTTCATGAGATGAATTCAATCATGGCCTCACGAAACACTTATTGAAATTGTACACTACTCGATTTCAAATAACCAGAATAAAAGTGAAAACGAGTTTGCAAATTAAATTCTCAAATCTTAATGAAAATCAGAAGAAGCATGATCTTTAGAGATGAAAGGCCTACGTCGTGGCAAATTCTTTGGAGAAAAATGATTATGAATTCTACCTGAACGAAGTAAGAGAATTTTTCTCTAAAACTAGACTTAGATAGCTTGATTCAAGCTTCCTCGAGACTTGATTCTTGTTGGAGAATCTTGAAATTAGTGATTCTTATAGAATAAAAATTTGCGGAAGGCGTTAAACAAAATTTCAAAGTTACCAAAAGTGAGGTGTGTGTGAGGTTTGGCAAGGGTTTCTTGGCTCTCCAAAGCTTGGAAAATGAATGAGAAAGCCCTATATTTATATAAAAGGTGAATGAAATCAATGGTTGATAGAAATAATCGGGTATAGAAGGAACTTGTGTACACCTGCATCATGAGCAAAATGTGACCTCACAACTCATAAAAACTCATCCAAATCATGTGTTTTAATGTGCTAATCGCTTATGGAAGGTTGTTAATCATGTTTAGAAGAAAAACCACACACTAAAGTGACATGTAATTCGAATTATATTGAGTTTCGAATTTGAACCAAACTTAAAAACTTGATTTCATGGTGACATATTCAAAACTTCATAGCTCCTAAGGTTGGAAGCTTTATGACATGATTTTTGTTAGGATGGATAGACTCTTCCACAAGCTTTACAACATGCCAAAAAAGGTTTCATTTGGAAATTTGAGCACAAAGTTATGCCCCTTTGAAATCAGGAAAAAACTCACTAAAATTCATACTTAGAAAAGTTTCTAAGTGTAGAACCTCAAAGTGACCTATAATATTTTGCAAAGTTACATGTTCTTCCACTCAAAACTAGTTCTTGATCATTGAAGATGAAATGAAGTAGAATCATCATATGGAACTGTAGTGTTAACTAAAAAATATAAAAATTGGAAGATTTATGGTCCTTGGAAGATGATGAAAATTTCTTGAGAAATCTACAAATTACCTATAATGTTTTCATCAATTACATAACTTTCCACACAATTTTAGCTCTTGATCCTTGAATCAAAGTTTTAGTAGACATCCTAAAGTTTATTGTAGAAAAAATATAATCAAGAAGATGTAAATTGACTAAGTTATGCTCTTTTGAAGTCAAGTCAGAGATTTCTATGGTTTTCCTAAAGGACTTGTAATCTTTTCAAACTTTTGATGATCTTCTTTACATAATTAGATCTTGTCATGTGAGGATAAATTGTTGTAGATGATGCGAAGAATCCATTGAAAAAAATAATCATTCAAAAATATTTAAAATTGTGTGTGTGTGTGTGTGTGTGTGTGTGAGAGAGAGAGAGAGAGAGAGAGATGCACTTGTGACCATAAACTCGAGGACTTGTCCAAACTAGGTCAAACCACTTTGATTGATTTTGCATCTTTTGAACTTATTTGTAAATTAAGCTATGATGAATCACATATGTCCTTGAGATGATATTTTCTTGAAGTACATGTGATAATGAGGCTCATATCTCAATGAAACTTATTGAAGAAGACATGGAAATAAACACATGAACCTATGAGGCTTCATGATGAATTCAACTACTAACTTTGAGGACGATCTTGACCAAATGAAATTGAGAGAGATCTCAAACCAAAAATTTAAATTCCATTATAATATCCTTGAAGCTCAAGATTTAAAATCCAATGAATAACCTATTAGCGAGGATCAAACTCCAAAACCATGGCTTAGGAGGTGAGATGGATGCACTTGATTCCATACCTACAACGTACAAAGCATAAAAGAGAAAACATACATATTTTTGGACTTTTGTTAAGGGTTAGTAAACATAAAAACATATATATAATATACAAAAATCGAAGTGCTAGGTGATCCCTTGAGGAAAACTTAAATATAGGAGAGAGTGGAAGAAAATCAATCCACATGTGTGATATTAATGCATTATGATGATAAGGAATGATGAGGGATCTTGGGGGTGAAAATTGGGGTAAAAATTAAGCTATGTGACATATTAATTATACATTTTATCTTTTATATATGAAAAAAAAATTTCTTAAAATTTTTTATATATATAAGGAAGAGCAATGGGCATGGCGAGATGATTGGGCCGTGTTACCACGAGAAAGATTTCTCAAATAAATAAGCTTGATTTAATCAGAGGCCTTCCTAAGCTTAATTTGTCATCAAATGCTCTTTGTGAAGTATGTCAGAATGACAAGTTTTCTAAAACTTCTTTCAAACTAAAGAATGTTGTGTCTACCTTTAGGCCTTTGGAACTCTTACACATTGACCTCTTTGGACCAAAAAAACATCAATGGTAAGAAATATGGTTTAGTCATTATTGATGTCTACAACAGTTGACTTTGTTTAAGTTTTTAAGACACGAGGATGAGTCTCATTATGTGTTCTCTACCTTCTGCTTTCAAGTGCAAAACGAGATGGACTGTAAAATTGTTAATGTCGAATGTGATCATGGTGGCGAGTTTGAAAATAAGCTTTTTGAACATCTTTTTTTTATCAAAATGGCATCTCCCATGATTTCTTCTGCCCTAGAACTCCACACCAAAATGGAGTTGTAGAGAGGAAGAATAGGACTTTACAATAAATGGCCAAAACCATAATCAACGAGACTAACATGGCAAAACACTTTTGGGCTGAGGTAGTTAATTCAACATGTTATAATCATAAAAAACTTCTATTAGACCCATTATGAATAAGACTCTATATGAACTGTGTAAGAACAAAAAATCCAACATTTCATATTTTCATCCTTTTGAATGTGATTGTTTTATTCTAAACACTAATGAAAATATTAAAAAATTTGATTCTAAAGCACATACGTGTCTAATGTTATAATACTCTAAATGCTCAAAAGGCTATAGAATGTATAACATTGTTGAAGAATCAATTCATGTTAAATTGATGACAAGCTTGACCTAAAAAGTCAAAGTTAGTTGGAAAAATTTGATTTGGAAATCACTTATTGAGACTACGAAGTTAAAGAAGATATTACAAAAGAACCTGAGAATTGGAAAATGCTTGTAGCTGTAAAGAATGAAACTTATAACTATTGGAGTAATATGGGAGAATACAAAATCAAGTAGGGTTATAAGAGTATGATAGTGGAATTGGAGATTAAATCTTATACCCAAGTGGTGTGGGATAGATACAATGTCCCTAAGAATAGTTTTTGCTACTGGTTGGCTAGTCAGGACAGGCTAAAGACAAGAGATAGGCTAAAAAATAGGGATCGTGACGGTAACTGACTCTCTATTATGTGGTTTGCAGGAAGAAACCAGAGATCACAACTTTTTTTACTGTGTGTATAGTGCGAATTACTGGGACCAAGTGAAAACTTGGTTGAACTGGAAGTTGCAAAGTGGGAACCTCTCTAGAATCACACGATGGATCAATAGAGCAAAGATAAGTAGATTAAAAAAAGATGGTATGTCTGATATGATTGTAGGTCTGGTGTACCTTATATGGAGCAGTAGAATTGAAGCTTTGTGGAACCACAAAGTTGAGAGACCGGAAGTCTTTTTGAAGAAGCTGGGAAAAATAGAATTACATTTGTCATTAATAATATAATAACTTTAAAGGATAGAAATTGGTATAGTAATTTGTAAGGATCTGGTTTAGATAGATTCTGTTTGTTGGTTTTCTTCATTAATATAATGAGCTGATTTATAAATAAAAAAAAGAACCTGAGAAGAAGGATTATGATGACGCTCAACTAGAAGTTGTTGAAGCTGAGACTCCTCTGAGGAAGCACGAACAAAGATCTTCATATTCAGAAGAATTGATTATAGGTGACAAGACTAAACCGGTCAGAACCAAATCCCCATTTAAACCTTCTGAAGAAACACTTCTAGGTTTGGTTTCCCTCATTTAACCTACACCAATTGATGAAGCGCTTCTATACACATAATGGATTATCGAAATGCAAGAAGAGCTTAATCAATTCTCTAGAAATGATGTGTGGGATCTTGTGCCTAAACCCAAAGCTACTCATGTTATTGGAATCAAGTGGGTCTTTAGAAACAAGCTCAATTAGAAAAGATAAGTGGTAAGAAACAAGGCTTGAATGGTTGCACAAGGTTATATTCAGCAAGAATGCATCGGCTATACATAAACCTTTGCCCTAGATTCCAATTTAGAGTTAATTTTTCTCTTAGTTTATTTGGTTGTTAATCATGACATCATCTTGTATTAGATGGATGTTAAGATTGCATTTTTGAATGGTTACATTACTGAGGAAGTAAACTTACACCAACCTCTTGTGTTTGAAAATCATAAAAATCTTGATTTTATTTTCAAACTTAAGAAATCATTATATGGTATCAAATAAGCTCCTATAGCATGGTATGAAAGACTAAGAAATGGTCTTTTAGAAAATTATTTTACCAAAGCAAAGGTGCATACTACCTTATTATGTAAAACATATAAAATTATAGTCTAGTAGTTCAAATATATGTTGATGATATTATATTTGGTTTTTCTAATGCTAATTTGTGCAAGGAGTTTTCTAAGTCTATGCAGGCTAAGTTTGAGATGAGTCTGATGGGAGAAATCAACTTCATTTTGGGTATCCAGATCAATTAAAGTCCATAAGGGACATTTATCCATCAAGCAAGTACAACAAAGAACTTCTGAAGAAGTTTGATATATCATAATGCAATGCAACCAAGACTTTAATGTATCCTACATGTATTCTAGAGAAGGATGAGGTAACTACCAAGGTAGATCAGAAGTTGTACAAAGGTATGATATATTCTCTATTATATTTGACTGCTTATATGCATGGTATTTTATTTAGTATCTGTTTATGTGTTCGGTTCTAATCAGATCCTAGAGAATCTCACTTAACAACTGTTAAGATAATTCTTAAGTATTTGAAAGGTACTACTAATATTGGTTTGTGTTATAGAAAATCAGGTAATTATGAGTTAGTAGGTTATTATGATGTTGATTATGCTGGAGATAGACTAGAGAGAAAAAGAACTTATGAAAGTTATCAATTTCTGGCAGATAATTTGATCCTCATGGTCTATCAAGAGGCAATCAAAAATTTCACTCTCAACTACCGAAGTTTAATGCATTTCTTCTTCTAGATGTAGCACTCAGGTCCTCTGGATGAAGAGTCGGCTAAAATCTTCCATATATATATATATATATATATATATATATATATATATATATATATATATATATATATATATATATATATATATATATATATATATATATATATATATATATATATATATATATATAGAAAATACTTATGTTAGATGTTTATCTAAGAATCTCATTTACATTCTACGCTAATCATATTGAGATTAAACATTACTTCATACAAGACTATGTTCATAAGGAACTTTAAACTTAAAATTCATTGATTCAGGCCATCAATTGGCTGATATATTTACAAAATCCCTTATTTAAGATAATTTTTTTTCTTCATTTTGATGCATTTGAAAATGGTTTTATGTACATAATGAAAATAATGAAATCTCAAAATGTTTAACTTTGAATGATAAAATGAGAATGTTTTTTTCATTTCTAGAACGTGAGGCTTCGAAGAGTGAAGTTCTCATGTATTAGAAATGTCCTTGGTTAAATTTTGGTTAAAATTTCTATCCTTGGGAAACTAAAGTGTTTACTTCATTAATAGTTTTCAAGCACGAAAAGTATGTGGTTTAAAAAGTGACACATGTCCTTTCTTGAAACATGATAATCCTTTAATGTGACAAATTGAGAGAAGTTATTTATTGGGATCAGATTAAAATATTTTTGCTTTCCCATTGGAATAGTTTTTGCACTATTCAAAATATTTTTAATCATTGCAAAAATTTGTATTTAAAATCCACTCACTCTCATTTCACACACTTTCATGATTGTTATATACACCTTCTCTCTTTTATGCCCCAAAATTTCTCTGCAAAATCCTAAAACCCTTTTCAATTTTTGTTTGTAATATTGTTTGCAATGGCTTAACAATCTTCATAAACTACATAACAATAAGAAGATTATCTGCAACAAACTTTATTTGCTCAACAACCGATTCAAGGATCTTCATCCTCTCAACTTCCTCTACTAGAAAAAGAAGGAATTTCTGATCTTCATTGTCCCATTCATATCTCTCATTCGAATATTATAAATATGTTACAACTGGATTTTAACAAACTCAAAGCTAATGGGTATGAAGAATTCAGGAGTCGTGTTTTTCAAGCGTCTACCAAATGTATGGAAACCATAATTCCTAGTGATTCTTTGGAATATACTCTATCTTCTTCAATGACTATTCATTTCGTGTTCATGTTATTTCAACTGATTTTGAAGAACACGGTTCAATCACTTCCTCACACTAAACTTACCCTTCAATACAATCCAATCCAAATGTTAACAATATACCTTTCATCGTTGATGTTGTTGACCTTACCTCTCATCAGAAAAACATTTCTCTTGATTATGATGAAAAAATTCACATAATCATTTCCTTTATAGATATAACCTCTAATCCTTACTCCACTTATTCTGACCAAACATTCCTAAAAACCAACATTTAACCATACTATGTGGATGAACTAATAATACAATTTGGTACAAAACTAAGTGCTTATTTTCACTTTATGAGGCATGGTTACACCTTTGGTGTCAACCCTGCTGAGAGTGATCTAATTTGGACAAACTTCAGAAGATGGATGATCTTTGGCTCTCTGGGTTTGAAAAACCTATCTTATTAAGACATTGCAAATAGATTCCTTTCTACCCATTATGGGCAGAGTTAGACCTTTATTCATTCCTGATCCAAAATCGCTTCTCCGTCTTCCTGAACCTGAAGTGAGTCAACCTGCTGAAGTTGCTTTTACATCACTTCATCCTTCTGAATAAGATCCTCCTTCTGGGCAACTTTCTATGTATCTCACTAAGAAGGCTCCAGCTAAAGCTGGTTCTACTTCAAAGAATGTGAAGCCAGTATATTCTAAAGGGTATAGTTTTCTCTTTATGTGAAGGAAATTCTATATTTGATCAGATAAGAGAATTCTCTGGTCAAACAACATTTAGATCTGCAAGATAAACGGTACCATGATCAAGTGGAAACAAATGATGAGACTACTCAGATGCTCCTGAATATTGTGTCAAGGCTATCCCCAAGAATAAACCCTTAGCCTTCTTGCTTTTACCTTTATTTTTTAACTGTGTTTTTATTTTGTTTAATTCGTACTTTATCTTGTTTATCAATGAAAGTATGCCTAGGTTAAATATTTTAAAGTCTTTTTGATTTTTGACAAAGGGGAAAAAGTGAGATGTTTTTGATATATCTATTCTCAATAATTATCCCATACATGTTTTGATATTTCTAATATTTTTTTCCACTAACCATGATTGATTGATTAGGAACTTTGAGAAAGTTCACTGAATTTTCTAGACGTGTTATGATTAGAAACTCTAAAAATAAATATTATGTTTTGATATCCATAAGTAGTGGATATCAAGTCATGTTAACCATACTTTTGCTTAAAGGAAATTCAACAAGACTACGATACACGAGGTTCAACCAAGATTTTGATAAGAAACCTAGATCTTGTATTTGAATCCAGACTCTAAATGAACTAGGTTCTGGAAGCTCATCATGTTCTAATAGAAAGCTAAGATGTGAGTTACTGAATCTAGCACATCTAGTCATATGATGGTGTTTCTAACAGGCCATTACAAATAGACTCTGAAAGTTTTCTAATCAGGGAAGTATTATTTTCATTCTGATTATATTATTTTATATTTCAAAATTATTTCATAAGTCTTGAACTCAGGGAGGGACTTTGAACAAACTGAGATAGGTTTTGAGAATATAGAACTTAGGGGGACTCTAAAGCTAACTCTAAAATATTTTTATGTGATTAAACCTGTATAAATTATTCATCAAAATACATACTTTTGTCATCATCAAGAAGAGGGGATTGTAAGAACAAGATTCGGTTCTACATTTGGCCTTTAGTTTTGATGATAACAATACATTATTTCTTAGAGAACAATTTTGTACCCTAAAGATTTAATCTAGTGTATATCTTTTGTTAATAGGTATTGAATCTGATAGAAGGGTGTTTGACGTCATCAGTTTTTAAATCAACACACTCGACTCTAGAGATTCTAGTATTTGTTACTAAGATCTAGTCAAGTTTTGGAATGTCTCTAGACAACGGTTCTGATGAATGTTAGTCTAAATCTTATATGTTGTGACTCTAATTCAAGAGATTTTGAAGAGTTCTAAATCTATGACGATTTTGCGGTACCAATTTTTGAGATTCTGAAGACCAAGGTTTAGAAGAATCTAAAGACAAGGTTCTGGTAAGAACAAGTTCTGAAGACTCTGAACACCTTCTGAAGCCTCTCACAAATATTTATTGAATCTAATGAATTTCTAAGCATGCTTGCTCCATAGTATTCCATACTTATACTTCATGATATTCAAGAAATATTTGCATTCTTATTTCAAAATTGTAACATTCAACGATAAAGCAATGTGAACTATTTCTAATAGAGCCTTATCCTAAGAAAGGTTTAGTGGAACGTATATTTCTTAATTCTATGAGAAATTTATTCAACTCTTTCTCTGATTCCAAAAATGTGACTAGAATAAAATATTTTCCAAATTCTTGAGGTAGTGTCGATTACACCCATAGTGGAAAATCCTATAAGTGAATAGAGGAAGAGATGTACTCTTAAGTTGATAAGGAGCTAGTATAAATCCTTGTGTATTATTTATTTTTTGGACGTTAAATTATATAGTTTACGATCATTGAAATACACCATCAACAAACTTTCTTGAATCACGTGCTTTAGTATCATCAAACGCCATTAGGAAAATCTTGTATACTTAATTGTAAAATATATAATTGCAACAATCAAAATTTAAATTTACCTAGGGCGGAGGAAAGGACCAAGAATTTCCATGTACCACTAAGAAAAAGACCATTGTAACTTGAACTCACATAACTCGAATGGGGGAGAGTTATGAACATATTTGGGATTATCGCAATGTTTACGCTTCTTTAGATATTACTTGGCTTCTTGAAACATATGCAACCAATAATATCGATTAAAGGACCATTTTAGCACGAGCCTAGGCTATGAGGTGTAGTATGGATATCGTTTCATGCACCTCAACAAGGGTGTACAGAATTTCTTCTCCTTCAAGGCATTTCAACAAAAGGGTTAATAAACCTTTAATGTATAATAATCTTCCAATTATAGAATGTGAATTGGCCCTTGCTTTCACAAATCTTATTCACTATGATTAATAGGTAGTCGAATATGTTTAATGTACACGAGATGGGAGATACCCAAGAGGGTTACGAGATGTCTACTTCAACATCCAATATCACTTTGGGACTTTCGATGATAAGACTTTTGGGGGTTTCTTGGATAAATGAATGGTTGATGTTGATGGTCAAGGTGCTTCAAAGTTTAGAAAGGATATTTTCCCCGGTATTATGCTTTCTGAGTACATGCAATATTTCGAGAGATTTGAACTTCACTAAATCATTCTATTTAGGTTGACGTATCGTTCTATATTGGGTCTTTATCCTGAGCCTATGTCTTGACATGTGATATCACTAGCGGTGAGTCCATTAATACATGGGAATTCAAAATGTAAGGTGTAACACTACATTTTCAAATTTTTTATTTTATCAAATTATTTAAGAATTATTGTGAATTATATGTATTGTTGTGTGTTTTGAATTATTGGTGGATTGGGTCAATTAAAATAAGCAAGTGGTATAGAAATTAGTACAATTACTAGAGATATCTTTAGTTATTAAATAATAAGAGTTTTTATTTAATCAAGTAAGTATATTGGAATATTAAAATAAAAATAAGGTGTGTAGAGGAATTAAGGGTAAGCTGATAATTATGAGGATAAGTTTGGGGTAATAAAAAGAAAACATATTTAGGAAGAATATATTATTGGAAAAAGGACTCAGTTTTAAATAATACGTGAAAACTTGGATGAGAGAAAATAAGGGTTAGGGAAAGAGGAGGCAGAAGAAGGGCTTAAGATAAAAAAGTTCAAGGAATTCTCTCATCTTGTTGGAATAATCAGGTAATGGTGGGAATTCGGTTCAATAATAGGGGTATGATGAAAGGTGAAGTGGATGGATTCTTAATCTCCATATGGGTTGTTCTTCATTTGATGGTTTGAACCCCTTTTTATTTTTCTTATTTAAATGAGTTGAAAGACAAAAGGCAGTTGAATCTTCATTATCACTAGATTCTTCATCACTTTAAGGTGCAATATCGCTTTACGAAGCCACATAAGCCTTCTTAGGCTTTCTAGTCTTCTTGCATTGACTCTTTTCTTCATCATTATTACGATATGTAAACTCTGCCCTGTAATGGCTAGATTTGGCACAATTGAAACATAAACGGCTTGAATTTCTTCCTTTGGATTTATCTTCTTTAGGATTTTCTTTTGGAATTGATGGAGTGTTTTTCAAAGTTCTTTTTACTATTATTTTTCAAGTACTTATGGTACTTTTTTTTACAAAAAACCACATTTCTTTATCATCCGAGTTATCATTATCACTAATGTCACTTTCATCTTGCTCACCTTTTGAGGATCTTAAAAAAGAAGCTCTTAGAATTCGTTCATTCCTCCTTATCCACGTCTTTCTCATTTTATATCTTCTTCTCATATTAATTTTCATGCTTCTCTAAGTAAGTGAATTCAAGTTTATGTTCTTCTAGCTTTCCAAACAAAGTAGTGAGATCTAATGTTGTAAGATCATTAGCTTCCTTGATCGAGATGATCTTTGGTTTCCAATTCCTATTAAGAAATCTCCAAACTTTTTTTGTTGAAATAAAATTGGAAAGAGGATTAGCTAGTGCGTTCAAATTATTAATAAGATGAGAGAACCTCTTTTGCATTTGAGCAATGATCTATCATGCTTCATGCGAAAGAGTTCAGGCTCTTGATTAAATGTGTTGATTCTAGCTTGTTTTACCTCATTGGTTCCCTCATTGGAAACTTGCAATGTGTCCTACATAACCTTAGAGGTTTCACAATGGGAAATGCGATAAAACTCATCAACACCTAGAGTGGATATGAGAATATTTTGCATTTTCCAATCGTGTCCCCACTACTTCCTATCATCACCATTCCATAGTACTTCCGACTTAGGTGTGACAACATCATTAGCATCGCTTTGAATAATTGGTGCTGGACAATTTAAAATAGTATCGCACACACCTTTGTCATATGAATTGGTAGGGATACATATACAAGCTTTCAAATAACTATAGTTTTCTCCCGTAAAAATTGACGGTCTATTATACGCCCTTTTAGTTTCGTTATCCATTTTCTAATAAGAATTTCGAAGCATGGAATTAACTGGAGCTCGTGATACCACTTGTTAGATGACAAATTATCTAGAGGGGTGAATAGAACCCCAAGTAAAACTTACATTCCAAAACTAGATAATTAAAATTTATTTTGAAAGACAGTGTTGAGCGGAAGGTTTTTATCCTAGATCGAAAAAGCCGTCTAAACGAACCTAGTTATTGGAAACTCGTATATGCGCAAGTCGTATAAAATTAAAACAATCAAATCAACTGTATCTCAATTAACCATTTAACACATATCACAACAGTTACTTATTTCCAATTAAATTGTGTATAAAACAAAATTTTGCAATTTACCGAACATTTGGCGCGCAATTGAGTTTTCAAAATTTCTTTTGAGCTTTATTGATGTGAGAAAGCACTTACAATCAAAGTGATGTGATTACAAGCTAAGAGAAAAATCATATACGATCAATCGATCAAACAAAAAGTTCAACAAATTGAATATAGTTAGTAAGAGAGAGAGAGAGAGAGAGAGAGAGAGAGAGAGAGAACGATACAAGGAATTGTTTAGGAAGTTCATCAATACGTCCTCGGTATTGCTACGTCAGACCCCAATTTCAATTGAAATTGAGATATCTATCTTACTTTGCAAAAAATTGATTATAAGAGAAGTGTTCCAAGAGAACACCCTAACTGTTTGATGTTGATTCACTCACTTATCTTATTTTGATCTTGAGCTGCCGACCTCTAGGTCTGTATCTTCATTGTCTTCTTTAGTGGTTTTTTCAGGTGGAATTATCCTCTAGTTATTAAGGAGGTGACAGTAGGTGGTGAAGCAAAAGAAGTTGAAGTTGGTGCGGTTGTGCTCTGGCGAACATGTGACTGAGTTGCTTTGTAAACTACCATTGTTGACAGTTATGCAAATCGGAATGATCAGATCGCTTAACAAAAATGGTTGCAGTGGTTGAGTGAAAAATATCAGAGGAATTTGACGTGGAGTTTTATGAGAATCGAGAAATCGTTACCACAAATTGTGTCACTATTTCAATGTGAATATAAGATAAGTGATATGTTGATGAATGCCATTGTGAAAACTCTCAGATACGACGATAAAAGTCTCAGGTAAGTGGAGAATGAAGTGTACTTGCAAGGTTAGCACTCCAACGTCCAAGTCATTGAGATCAAAAAGGTGTAACTTACAAGAATGAATAAATTGTACTTTATGAATGACAATTAAAACCGCTCTTAATGAATATAACGTGGAATGCGAGAGAACATTGAATTGACTCCAATATATGCGGTGAGTAGGTGTCTGCTTACAATACACAACCTTCTTGGTGAGGGTCTACCTATTCGTCATCTTTTAAGTATTCAAAACTCTGAATTAAACTTTCAAATTAGGCCGGTCTTATTGGCCTGGCGGATCCAGAAAAGTAAAGTTTCTTAATGTTCATTAATTCTCCTTTCATATCCTATTCAAAATAGAAGCAACCGTAAAAACCATAAGTGAAAATGTATGGTATTCACTTTTCTATTAAACTATCACTAAAAATAGGCACACACGAATTTTTGTGACATTAGTAAACAAGGAGTCGGCCAAAGCGACATTGTCCTATGTTTTTATTTTATTCGTTCCCTCGAAGCACAATCCCAAATCATACGACCACATTAGACCAATATCACGTTTGGCTATAAATATATCACCCTCTTATATTTAGCATGTGAGTCTCGATTCCATAGAGGATAAAGCATAGGAATTTTCACAACAAGCCAATGAATAGATACAAATAAACCTTACTTTTCCCAATTGTGAGAGAGACCTGTCGAACACATATGGACAACTATAAACAATGGGAAGGACCAACTTTTGAATCATTGATACATAAGAAAATAAGGAGACAATAAAGTAGTCCTGTTTTACATAGGTAGTACATAAATTTCTAAAAGAGAAATTTGGGTAGACAAAAAAACAAAGCTAATAAGAGCAATTTAAGGAGATGTGCAACTAGAAAAGTCCAAATTTTCTTTTTGCCATCTAGTTTTTTTTGCGTTATGTGATAGTGCTTACCTGTGGAATGAGATATTTTAGTAACGGACAAGTCATATCAGTTGTCTTAAAATATGCATATTGAATGCTATCTATTTGTCAATTTCTAGCTCTAGAGAATGACTACCCCCAGTCAGTGTGTTTATATTCAAAACAGTTTCTTATTACTGGCAGTAAAATATGCACGTGAGTACGACTGAATGAACTACTTATGTTGGGAGTAAGTTGATAGTAAATAAACAACTTATACATATCATTATTCGGAATATATTAATAAATTTAAGGGTTAATAGATATTTATCTTCTGTAATATAGGCGAGTTTTAATTTACCTCTTTTAAAAATATTTTTTTAATTACCCTATTATAAGTTTTGGGAGCTCTTCTAAGTGTGTAAAAATCAGAGTGGTAAATCCAAAATATATATTTTACAGGATGGTAATTTTTACACCTAGAGGGCAAAAGACTTAGAATTTTAACATTTTAAGCGGGTGATCAAACTTTTATTTAAAAGGGAGGTAAATCAAAACTTGTCTATATTGCAGGGGGTATATCGCTATTAACCCTAAATTTAAATTTTTTTTTTTTTTTGCAATTCCTTTTTAAAAGAAGTGAGAGATGAGAGTGCACTAAAACAATTAAAAGACTCACTTGTGATTTAGGTGTATTATAGTAAGTTGTATAGATTAGGATTAGAATTTTGAGGATCGACAATAAATATATAAATACAAACTTAATCAATAAAGACTCAAGAGAACACTGATATTTTAACGTGAAAATTCTTTAATATAAGAGTAAAAATTATGAGTCGTTCAAATCAAAGAAATAGTTTCACTATATTCAAATAAGGGTACAAGAGAATCTTAAAGTGGTTCACAAACTAATTTTAACAACGAAAAAATCACCAAACAAACTAGCTTACAAATAAGAATTAAGAAACTAAAAAGTTATCCAAATTTGTAGCTTCAGTGCGAATCATATATCTCTCAGCTCAGATTTCATTTTGAAGATCCAAAGGTTTGAAATGTAGATACAAATGTTGTGAACTTTTCCTCCAGGTTTGAGCTCGATCATACGGTTAACGAATTCAGAATCGACAATTTAATAAGACTGGGTGCAGAAAAACGAGAATATGGTTTTCTCATCTTTTCTCTCTTTTGAAGTCTTCTTTTCTCCATCTGTCACAACCCTAAATTGACTCTCTCCACTTAAATAATTCAGACTAATGGATTAATCATATTTTGACTTTTGTTTACATAGGAAGGGGATCCCAAATCCAACAAATCTCTCCTTTACAACTATCTTGATGAAATCACAACAAGTTTCAAACTTCCCTCTTGGTAATGCTTTAACCATTCTATCGTAACCATTATCATTTATATGAACTTTAGCTAACTCTAACAACTAAGCATCAAAAATATCACGTATCAAATGATATCTCATATCAATGTGCTTTGATCTATAATAAAAAGTCGGGTTCTTAAAAAGATGAATATCACTTTGACTATCGATAAATAACACATATTTGTCTTGAACAAAAACAAGCTTATGCAAAAATTTCTTCAACCATAGTAACTATTTGCATGCTTTGGTAGTGGCAATGAACTCCGCCTTTGTAGTAGCCAATGCTACACATTTTTGCATTCTAAACTGTCAAGTCACAACTCCCTCCGCAAATTTAATCATGTAGACCAAAGTGGAATATCTGAAATCGATGTCTCCACTCATATTAGAGTAAGAGTACACCACTATAATATACTTATCTCATCTAACGCAAATCCTCACAGAAGTAGTACCTTCTGCCAAGTTTTGAATCTCCTCCATTTTGAATCTTTGCAGCACTCTTTCGATAAAATATTCTTATGACATCTAAATTTTCTTCTCCTTTCTATCACGCATAATTATAATGTTAAGAATTTGTTTAGCTAATCCCATGTCTTTCAAGGAAAATGACTTATGTAACACCCTTCTAAATACCCGAATTAATAATTAAATCGAGTTAACATAAGCGAAAGGCGTGACAATTATTTAAAAACAGAAAATCTCATTCAAAATGCCATGCTTTTACTGGAGAACTTTATTTAAAGTATGATTCAAAATCCAATAATATGTTCTACACAGCGGAAAATAGAATCAAAACGGAATAAACTACAATTCATAAGTATTCCAACATAAACCAAAAGAAAACAGAGTTTAATGATAACTCTAAACCAATCGTTCCCCAGTGTTACAACTACCAGAGCATGACACTGACACGCGGACAAATAAATAGCACAGCTCAAAGCTATCCTCACCAGCTCCTAAGCGGCTAACACCTCAATCTGAAATCATTAAAGTAAGGGTGAGATTTCATCAACAATTAAAATGCATTATACGTTTCTTTAAAGCAATAAAACAATCAATACATTATTCCACCCTCATTAGTATATTCAGATTCTAGTTCACAAATACAAATCACACAGATCAATATGCATATAACAACAATCAATGAAATTATAACACTGGAAGCCACCCTAACATGTCATAATTCCATATGCAATGTAGACTCAATGCATGTGGTACCAAAACGTGAACTAAGTAACCAACATCGATTCGTCCATAATCACGGACACGAATCCGGCTCACCACCATCATCAACCGAGCGGTTATGTAATCTGAGCCAAATTCCATACAATGGGAATTAACTCCACCAGAATGCATATGCATGCACATCAAAAGCATGCCACATTCAATTAATGGAATCTAAACACCACATAATTGCATACATAGTCAGCACCATCAACAACACATGATAACAGCATAATCATAAGTATACAACGTTAATTACAACACATGGAATTAACATCTAGCAAGTATACACAACGTCTGGCGAACAATCACAATTACAACAAATTCTTCCTCGGAAATCCATATAGATCCATCAAGATTCATTCTTGGGTTTTAAAAATGTTTTAAATAGATATCGTGCTCTAAGCTTTCCAGCGGTACCAACTATGCCTAAATCGAGTTACGGTCAAAGATATAACCAAAACAATTTTGAGAAAGTATCATCCATTCACCTTGACTTAGGTCGATCCATAAGCTCATGTGTCAATACAAAACTTGCTTGTGTCGAAACAAGCTCCGTATGAGTCGACTCATACGTTTTCAAAATTTATTTTTTTCTATTTTTCTTCAGTATGAGTCGACACAACCTTCTCTTGTGTCGATACAAGAATAGTTTGAGTCGACACATAACCCTCTTGTGTCGATACAAACCTTCCAAAATTTCCACATGAATCGACCCAAATGATTTTGTATCGATACAAGCCTTATCCCAGCTTCTGTTTTCTCACACCAATGCAGTTTGTATCGATGTAAAGGCCCTTGTGTCAACCCATGCTGCATTTTTTCACTAAAAACCAGTTTTTATTTTCACTGTTTGCAATTCCAATTGATCCATTCATCACCAACAACCATAGTACAACAAAAATAATAATTCTTATGTATTTCCACATTTAATTAACAGTAGAATTATACTCTCTAATTAATCAACAATCAACATACACAATTTCACCATTCTTATTCATTCCAATTGAGGTTTTTACGTCGGATCATATCATTAGGGCATAACCTAGAATTCCTAATTCGAGATTCCTAACGCATCAAATCATCCTATTGATTATGAAAACCTATAAGTCATATTAACCAGAAAAAATCACCCCTTACCTCGCGATGATTCTTCGAACTTCCGACGCCTTGGCTTTTCCTCTTTCTTTTCTCTTCTCAAAAGTACGTAGAATGAAAACTTCCAATTTTCTTTTCACTTTCTTTCCTTTTTCCTTTATTTATTCCTTTTATTATTCCAATTAATAAAAATAACATAATTAGAATAAGTAGAGTCTTTTACTCCACACACTCTCCAATACAACTTCACACCCCCAACACTCCTATTTATTTAAATAATTAATTAAGTCCATTAATTCAAAAATACCAATAATTAAACCTTTAATTACATTAATAATTAAAATTCTAATTATTTAATAGTTGAATTATTTGGGGTGCCACAACTCTCCCCTACTAAAAAGAGTTTTCGTTCTCGAAAACATACCTTAGACGAAAAGTTCGGGATATGAGTCCTTCATCTGGCTCTCTAGCTCCCAAGTAACATTTCCACCTGCTGGTCCTCCCCAAGCTACTTTCACCAGCGCTATCTCTTTACCTCGCAACTGCTTCAACTTCCAATCCTCAATTCTCGAAAGTAATGCCTCGACAGTCAAATTATCCCGCACCTGTATATCATCTACCTAAATCTCATGAGACGGATCAGCAATGTACTTCCTCAACTGAGACACATGGAAGACATCATGCAAATTCGCAAGCGACGGCGGTAAAGCAATCTGATAAGCAACTCTTCCAACCTTCTTCGTAATCTAATACGGACCAATAAAGCGCGGAGTCAAATTCTTCGACTTCAAGGCTCGACCAATACCAGTCATCGGAGTAACTCGCATAAACACATGATCTCCTTCACTAAACTCGAGATCCTTCCTCCTCTTATCATGATAACTCTTCTGACGACTCTTAGAAGCTCTCATCTTCTCCTGAATCATCTTGATCTTTTCTGAAGTCTGTTGGAAAATCACCGGTCCAATCACAACACTCTCTCCAAATTCGTACCAACACAACGGTGTACGACACCTCCTACCATAAAATGCCTCAAAAAGAGCCATACCAATACTCGAATGAAAACTATTGTTGTAGGTAAACTCAACCAATGGCACATAACTATCCCAAGCTCCACATTTTTCCAACACACAAGCTCGCAACAAATCCTCTAACGACTGAATCGTCCTCTCCGTTTGACCATCTGTCTGCGGATGATAAGCAGAACTCAATCGCAAGTTAGTACCCAAAGCTTCTTGCAATCCTGTCCAGAACTTAGACGTAAAGCTCGGATCTCTATCCGACACAATACTAGAAGGAATACCGTGCAAACTTACGATCTTCTCAACATACAACTCTGCCAACCTCTTCATAGGGTAATCCATTCTTATCAAAATAAAATGAGCAGACTTCGTCAACCGATCAACAATAACCCAGATAGAATCACAATTCTTCGCTGTCCTCGGCAAACCAGACACAAAATCCATAGAAATGCCATCCCATTTTCAATCCAGAACAAACAACGGTTCCATCAATCCTGACGGTTTCTAATGTTCAATCTTTGACTTCTAACAAACCAAACAAGCATAAACAAACTCAACAGTTTCCTTTTTCATTCCAGGCCACCAAAATAACTTTTTCAAGTCATGATACATCTTAGTAGCACCGGGATGAATACTCAATCCACTACAATGTCCTTCTTCCAAAATACTCTTCCTAAGTTTTGCAATATCTGGAACACACACCCTATCACCAAATCGCATAACACCATTCTCGTCAATTTGGAATTCACCTCCTTGACCTTGGTTAATCAATGTCAATTCATCCACTAAACCAACATCCGATTTTTGCCCAGTCCGAATTTCCTCAAGAATACCACTAGTCAACTTCAACATACCCAATTTAACACTATCAGAAGTAGTCTCACATACCAAACTCAAGTCTTTGAATTGCTAAACCAAATCCGGTTCACAAACCATCAACATAGACATATGCAGGACTTCCTACTCAATGCATACGCAACAACGTTTACCTTACTAGGATGGTAATTCAAACCAAAATCATAATCCTTCAGGAATTCTAACCACCTTTTCTTCCTCATATTGAGCTCTTTCTGATCAAAGAGATACTTTAGACTCTTATGATCGCTGAATACCTCGAATCGAGAACCATACAAGTAATGCCTCCACAATTTCAAAACGAATACCACAACTGCCAGCTCTAAATCTTGAGTCGGATAATTCCTTTCATGAATCTTCAATTGCCTCGAAGCATAAGCTACTACCTGCTTATCTTGCATCAAAACACCACTTAATCCCATAAATGACGCATCACACAACAAAGATTACTGCGGATTTGGCAAAATCATAATCGAACACTAGTCAACCTCTTCTTCAAATCTTGGAATCCTTTCTCACATTCGAATCCCAAACAAACACTTGACCCTTTCTTGTCAACTTAGTCAGCAAAGATAACTGAAAATCCTTCAATGAACTTTACGTAGTAACACCAAGACCAAGAAAACTACGGATTTCAGAAACATTCTTCGGCGCTTTCCACTGAGATACCGTTTCTACCTTCGTAGGATCAACAACACTGCCATTCTTGGAAATCACATGACCAAGAAAGCTTACTTCACTTAACCAAAACTCACACTTAGACAACTTCGCATAAAGCTTCTTCTCTTTCAACAATTCCAATACAACTCTAAGATGTTCTGCATGCTCTTCGTCATTCTTGAATAGATCGAATATCATCAATAAATACCACGAACTTATCAATATACGGATGAAATATCTTGTTCATATACTCCATGAAAACACCAGGTGCATTAGTAACTCCAAACGGCATAACAGAATACTCATAATGTCCATACCTCGTTCTAAATGCAGTTTTCTGAATATCCTCCGTCTTCACACGAATCTGATGATATCCAGACCTCAAGTCAATCTTACTGAATACAAAAGCTCCAACCAGTTGATCCATCAAATCATCAATCCTCGGCAATGGATACTGATTCTTGATTGTAACTTTGTTCAACTGCTTGTAATCAACACACAGTCTCATCGAACCCTCTTTCTTCTTAACCAACAACACAAGAGCACCCCGCGGTGAAACACTAGGACGAATAAACTTCTTCTCTAGTAATTCTTCTAACTGTTTCTTCAACTCAGATAATTCAGATGCCGACATGCGATAAGGCGCCATCGACACCGGACTAGTTCTAGGAATCAAATCTATAGAAAATTCCACTTCTCTCTCAGGTGGAAATTCACTAACATCTTCTGGAAACACTTCTGGAAATTCATTCACCACTGGAAATTCATCACTATTAGCCTTTCCTTTCACTTCCGTTAAAGAATACAACATAAACACCACAACACCATCATTAACCGCCAAATTCATCTGCTTAACCGACATAGTCACATCTTCGACACTGACTTCTTCAGGAAAAATAACCTTCTTTGCAAAACAGTTGATATGAACCTGGTTGAATCCCAACCAGTTCATTCCAAGGATGATATAAATTTGTTCTAATGGTAGGCACACTAAATCCATACCGAAACCTCTACCAAAAATCACAATAGGATAATTCCTACAAACAAATGAAGTAGTCACTGAACCCGACGCAGGAGTGTCAATAACCATACTTCCATCCATATTAGAAATATCCAAGTTCAATCTTTTAGCACAATCCAAAGCAATAAAAGAATGTGTCGCTCCAGTATCAGTAATTGTAATCAAAGGTATGCCATTAATAAAACATGTACCTTTAATGAACCGATCATCTGACTTAGTCTCTGATCCAGACAAAGTGAACACTTTACCATCAGCTTGTTCTTTCTTTGGCTTAGTACACTGCGGACGAGTATGACCTTCTTCACCACAGTTGTAACAAGTCACCATTCTCACTCTGCAATCATTGGCCACATGCCCGAGTTTCCCACACTTGAAGCACATCCTATCATTACTCTTGCAGTCTATCATACGATGTCCCGTCTCACCACACTTGTAGCACTTAATAGAAGAACCAGAATCTCCCTCACTAGGCTTCTTCCAACCACCGGATCTCTGATTATTCTTATCATAAGGTTTTCCACGATCCATCTGTTGCTTACCCTTTCGATCAACATACCCTCGAGCATTCGTTCGAGTATTAGCAAGATCCTCTTCCAAAATCCTATTGCAATCCACCAAGTCAGAAAACGTTCGGATACGCTAATACCTGATACCCTGCTTGATCTCATCACAAAGACCATTCTCAAATTTGATACATTTGGAAAATTCTCCATCTGCATTGTTGTTGTAATGAGCATAGTACTTCGCCAACTCAGTAAATTTCAAAGCATGCTCACTCACAGTCTTATTGCCCTGCTTGAGCTCCAGAAACTCAATCTCCTTCTTGCCCCGAATATCTTTAGGAAAGTATCTCCTCAAAAAAGCTCTCTTGAACACAGGTCAGTGCAACACCATCTTGTTCCATTTACATCACGGTAGCAACACACGATCCTGACTTCCTCTTCCAGCATGTGAGTACCATACCTCACCTTCAGCTCTTCAGCACAATCAATCACTCTAAAGATCTTTTCGATCTCTTTCAACCATCTCTGAGCACCTTCGGGATCATGTGTGCCTTTGAACAATGGAGGATTATTCCTCTGAAAATTCCCAAACTGTCTATTAGCACCAATACCAGCTCCCAGCTGATTCCCTCCAAGCATACTAGCTAGCATTCCCAAAGCTTCAGCGATAGCAGCATCGTCTCTTCCGTTACCTCTTCCGGCCATTGTTCTGTAACATTATAAAACAATATCATTAGAACACATGTATCGACAGTGTTACCTTGAACTAGTCGCATACAAAAGGGATAACGACACCAAGACACGATCGATTATGCTCTGGTGCCACTATTGTAACACCCCTTCTAAATACCCCGCTAATTAATGATTAAATCAGAGTTAACATAAAAGAAAGGGCGTAACAATTATTTAAAAACAAAAAATCTCATTCAATATGCCATGTTTTTACTGAAGAACTTTATTTAAAGTATGATTCAAAATCTAATAATATGTTCTACATAGCGGAAAATAGAACCAAAATGGAATAAAATACAATTAATAAGTATTCCAACATAAACCAAAAGAAAACAGAGTTTAATGATAACTCTAAACCAATCGTTCCCAAATGTTACCACTATTAGAGCATGACACTGACACGCGGACAATCTAAATAGCACAACTCAAAGCTATCCTCACCAGCTCCTAAGCGGCTAACAGTTCAATCTGAAATCATTAAAGTAACGGTGAAATTCCATCAACAATTAAAATGAATTATACGTTTATTTAAAGCAATAAAACAATCAATACATTATTCCACCCTCATTAGTATATTCAGATTCCAGTTCACAAATACAAATCACACAGATCAATATGCATATAACAACAATCAATGAAATTATAACACTGGACGTCATCCTAACATGTTATAATTCCATATGCAATGCAGACTCAATGCATGTGGTACCAAAATGTGAACTAAGTCACCAATATCGATCCGTCCATAATCACCCGGACACGAATCCAGCCTCACCACCCATCATCACCCGGGAACGGTTATTGGAAATACGAGCCAAATTCCGCACAATGGGAATTAACTCAACCAGAATGCATATGCATGCACATCCAAAGCATGCCACATTCAATTAATGGAATATGAACACCACATAATTCCATACATAGTCAGCACCTTCAACAACACATGATAACAGCATAATCACAAGTATATAATGTTAATTACAACACATGGAATTAACATCTAGCAATATACACAACGTCTGGCGAACAATCACAATTTACAACGAATTCATCCTCGAAATCCATATCGATCCATCAAGATTCAGTTCTGGGTTTTAAAATGTTTTAATAGATAGTCGTCCTCTAAGCTTTCCAGCGGTACCAACTATGCCTAAATCGAGTTACGGTCGCAAAGATATGACCAAAACAATTTTCAAAAGTATCATCCATTCACCTTGACTTAGGTCGATCCATAAGCTCATGTGTCAATACAAAACTTGCTTACACAAGCTTTGTATGAGTCGACTCATACGTTTTCAAAATTTATTTTTCTATTTTTCTTGATATGATTCGACCAAAGCTTCTGTGTCGATACAAAACGATTTGAGTCGACACATAACCTCTCTGTGTCGATACAAACCTTCAAAATTTCCACATGAATCGAGCCAAATGATTTTGTATCGATACAAGCCTTATCCCATTTTCTCACACCAATGCAGTTTGTATCGATGCCAAGGCCCTTATGTCGACCCATGCTGCGCTTTTTCACTAAAAACCAGTTTTTATTTTCACTGTTTGCAATTCCAATTGATCCATTCATCACCAACAACCATAGTACAACAGAAATAATAATTCTTATGTATTTCCACATTTAATTAACAGCAGAATTATGCTCTCTAATTAATCCACAATCAACATACACAATTTCACCATTCTTATTCATTCCAATTGAGGTTTTTACGTCGGATCATATCATTAGGGCATAACCTAGAATTCCTAATTCGAGATTCCTAACGCATCAAATCATCCTATTGATTATCAAAACCTAAAAGGCATATTAACCTGACAAAATCACCCCTTACCTTGCGTTGATTCTTCGAACTTCCGACGCCTTGGCTTTTCCTCTTTCTCTTTTCTTCTCAAAAGTACGTAGAATGAAAACTTCCAATTTTCTTTTCACTTTTTTTCCTTTTTCCTTTATTTATTCCTTTTATTATTCCAATTAATAAAAATAACATAATTAGAATAAGTAGAGCCTTTTACTCCACACACCCTCCAATACAACTTCACACCCCCAACACTCCTATTTATTTAATTAATTAATTAAATTCATTAATTCAAAAATACCAATAATTAAACCTTTAATTACATTAATAATTAAAATTATAATTATTTAATAGTTGAATTATTTGGGGTGTCACAACTTACCCAACTGATTTTTTAACCTGTCAGTATTAGACATAATTTTCACGGCTATAAGCATATCATCAACATATAACAACAGGATAATTAAGTCGTCGTTAGAAAATTTTCTAACAAAGACTCAATGACCTGAATTAGTCTTCCGGTATCATGGATCACACAAACAGACTCAAGCTTCAAGTACCACTGCCTTGGAACTTGCTTCGACCCATATGAACTCTTTATCGATCTACACACATGATCTTCTTTGCCTTTAACTTGAAAACCGTCTGATTATTTCATGTAGATCTCCTCCTTCAAATCACCATGAAGGAAAATCGTTTTCATATCCATTTTCTCAACCTCTAAATCCAGTGTAGCAACCAAACTTAAACACGATTCTGATTGATGACATTTTTACAACAGGTGAAAAAATCTCATTAAAATTAACACTCTTTCTTTAATGGAAACCTTTATCCACTAATCTTGATTTATACTCTCGTGTTTAACTCTATAAATCCACCTATTTTCAAAATCCCTTTTCCTTTTGACAACACTAAATCATAAGTGTGATTATCATGCAACGATTTCATCTCATCATGTATTGTATCTAACCACTTTTTATTTTCAACACTTTTATGACCTCTTGAAAACACTCAGGTTCACCCTTATCGATCAGGGTCACATAATCATCATCATTATACCTTGTAGAAGGTTGTGTATGTGTGTTAAACATACTAAGTTGAACTTGACATGATTTTTGAGCTTTACCAAGATTCTCACCCTATGGAATATCATTCTGCCATGGGATGATATGCAATATAATTTTGCTTGCAATAAGCATCAAATGGTTCACAATACTCACCATCCTTGTTCGAGCGTACATATTCCATATTCTCGCATGCATCTCCCAATCAAAGCCTAAAATTCTTGAGCTTCTCCATACTAGCCCTTAATAGTTCAACATACATCAACATAAAGTAAACTATTATATTGATCTTCTACATTATCCTCAATATCCTTATTTCCATACAAATATTCCTCAGTATGAATATGATGACATCATGCACATATATTCCAATCAAACATAAAAAATTGAAGGGGTGAGAATAAATTCTACAAATTATAAGGTATAATAACAACACATGGTAGCATGAATCACGATAAAAAATAGTACACAATCGTACAACATTGCATAAATTTACACAATGTACACATGAATGCTTATGTGATGCACCTTATCATCTACTCTGATGCATGATGCATGTGGTACCATCACTAAACTCATGGCTTAGTCATGAAAGTACATGAGGGACACATTTTTTACTATAACACCCTTTATGAGTTCTATAGTTTAGGAGGACATGTGAGCTATATCTCGTAAAATCACGTTTTATATAATGATTTTCTAAAAATTACTTAAAATTTTTTATTACCTTGTTATATGTATATATATTTAAATATAGATTATATCAAAAGTTATTAAATGGTGTAGTGGTAAGGCCTTATAAAATTCACGGAGGCCATTATTTCAATTCTTGAATGTGACAACTTTTAATTTTTTTTATAAGATAGTCACTAATATTAGTCAATAATTTTGGTCATTAAATGTGTCGTTAAAGCTTAGCAACTAGCACTTTTCTACAGAAAAGCGATGGTCGCTAAATAGTTTGGTGACCAATTTTTAAGTTTCTTCGGTCTCTCGTTCAGTCACTAAGCGAAGTTCCTAGTAGTGGAAATTGTGTATTTTGCAACTTTAATCACATGCAAACTCAATCTAAACTCAAAAATCATTGTAGGACACAAGAAATAAGACCAAAGTCAATATTCAAGGGAAATCCAACCATCCTAAACGCTAAAACACTTAGTATCAAATAATCTCCCCCTTAACTTGTTATTGCAAATTTTCTTTGCGAAACTCTCAACAATGGCGGAAACTTTCCTTATACAATCTCTATCGCGACCTATTTGATGAATTGGAGTGTTTTCTCTTAGATTTTCAAAGAAGAATGTCTTCTTGAAAAAATGGTGAGTAGGTTTTCTCTTTTTCTTAAAACTAAGATTTTATCTTCTTTTTTTTCTTTCTAATTTACTAGTAATAATAATAGAGATTAATTGTTATGCACTTTTAGTATAAAAAGTTTAACATCATCAGTGCATCATAATCACCCATAGATATATTATTTTATTAACAAATAAAATAAAATTCAAACCTAATTTAAAATCTAACGGTTACCATTCAGTGACAGTGTACAATCTCTTTACACGGAATGCAAACAAGGAAAGAAAGGGCTGAAATCTCCATATCTGATCTAGCAAAAAAAACTGACCTTAGCAGTGATAGAGATAGCATAGCTGTAGACAAGGGGAAGGCCCAAATTACCTTTTTTATTAGAATAAGGAAGAGAATCGCTTTGATTGCTTGTGATAGCTTATCGATGCTCGTTAGTTGTGAAGTCCCTCAAACCTTAAGTTTCAAAAGCGGGCCTACTGTCAGTGTATTTCAATTATATTATTATTATCATTTTGGTAAATCAACAAGATTTATTAAATAACATTGTTATTAATATTATTTCTATTCACACCTCCACTAGCCCTTTTGTCTCGTGAAACCCTTCTTAATTAATTTCCATTAATCAATTATATATTTCTTTTTTTAAGTAATAATAATAATAATATTCTAATTAGTTTTGAGTTGTTACAATTCTTCCCCACTTATTGAAGTTTTGTATTCGAAAATTTACCTGAAACGAACAAGTATGGATAAGACTCCTTCATAGGCTATCTAGCTCCTAAGTGACACTACCGTCAACAGTTCTAGCCCATGCCACCTCGACCAACAAAATTTCTTTTCCTCTCAAGTGTTTTACTTTTCGATCTTCAATTTGTAAGGGTGATGTTTCATAAGTTAAGTTATTTATTATTTGAACATCATTTGATTGAATCATATCTGTGGTCCATAATATATTTACAAAGTTGAGAGACATGAAAGACACTATGTAGATTTGAAAGAGATGGGGATAATGAAATTTTGTAGGTGACTTCTCTCACTCTTATAAGAATTTCATAGGGTTTAATACACCAAGGAGTAATTTTCATGACTTGATGACCGACCCCTTCTGGGTGACTCTTAAGAACACATGATATTCTTCTTGAAATTGAAGGTTTTCTTTGTTTATCATGATAAATTTTCTTCCTTTTTGCAACATCCTCATTTTTTCTGAATGATTTTAACCTTCTTAGTAGTCAATATTACGGGTCCTAACTCAACATTTTCACCATATTTATACTAGCACAAGGGGTTTACACCACCTACCATATAATACTTAAAAGGTGGCATCCCAATACTAGAATGAAAATTATTATTATAGGTAAATTATAATAATGGTAAATAACTATCAACTACATCCTTATTCCAAATCACACACTATTAAAATATCTTCTAAGGATTGGATAGTTATTTTGTTTCACCATTTATCGTGGACGATAGAAACAACTCAATCTTAACTTGGTTCTCATTACTTTATGCATACTTTCCCAAAATCTCCTAGTGAATTTGGGATATCTATCAAATATATGCTAGATGGAATCCTATGCAATCTTAATATTTCACTTATATAAATATTAACCAACTTCTTCTATGGGTAATTGACATTGAACAAGATAAAGTGGGTTGATTTGGTCAATCTATCCACTATAAACCAGATTGAATCATAATCGTTAGCGGTTCTAGGAAAACTCACCACAAAATCCATAGAGATAAGAAATGGGTTGGATAAATAAATCATTAGATAAATAAATGATTTTATGCAAAAATAAATATTTAAGAACATAAACCTTAAATCCAAATAATTTTCCGCTCTTCCAATCCATCATAGAGATATATTCATCGTAAATACTCTTGCAAACCTTAAAGTGGAAGATGTAGATAATTTCAATCACTTTATGATGTTTCATTATCAATTTTAGATATCCGAATGATTTTATATTGGAAGTTGTTTACGGTCTGTTATGCGTATTTTCGACACAAGTATTTAATTTATCGTTTTCCACATGGATTGGTTTGATATCACCTCCTTTCTATAGTTCAAGTTAATTTAAGGGCTATAGTCATAAAATTAGTTTTGGTTTTAGTCACAAAAAGAGTAAATTTCATAGATGCTGGATGAAGCCCAAATGTAGAAATTACATTAGTGGGCTCATGATGCCTTAGGCATGAGGTTTCTTAGTTGGCTGGAGTTTTCTCGATGTGTTTTATCTATTTTTTTATTGATTAATAAAAGTTTTTTTTTCTTTCAAAAAAAATGATAAATAATCAAAAGTTGACATTTAACAACTCTCCCCAACTAAAGTCTTTGTTTGTCCCCAAATCAAAAGGTAAAGAATCAAGAACAACAAGAAAAAATTCACAAGAACAAAATCAATCATAAAGAAATTTGGATGGTTCAAACTCAACCAATGCGCTCGCAAATACAAATCATTCGCTTTCATAATCAAAACATGATAGTGAACTAAGTTCTAAACATAGAAATCAAGTAATGCACATACTATTAACAACATGTTCATATTTGAATCACCTAAATTTCACTTCAAAAATTTCTTGAAGAACAAAATTCACTAATTACATAGGACTAAACACTCTCACTAGCAACCATGCACATCCAGAATAATTCATGCATTCATCAAAACAAGTTAAAAGAACAACATGGAAACAAAGATCACTAAAGGCTTTCTAAGGTTGTAACTTGGCTTAGGTTAAAAACAAAGGATAATATATACAAGACTATTGAAGCAAAATGAGTAAAGATCATGACGAGCATTTCAAATTATTCACAACATTCATTCTTGCTTCATCCTTATTTTCATCACAACCTTTGAATCCTTTTCTCACAATGATCTTTTCCTTTTATTTAAAATTTTATACATTCTCTTATTTTCAATTCCTTTTCTTTTTCTTTGTCAAAGGATACATTATGCCATCAATTCATTCTTTCTTTTTGAACAAACTCCCCAACTTTCAATTTTTATTTCATTTTTTAAAGAATATGCTCTTCAACAAGGCTAATCAAACAATTGGGAAAAGTGTCTACAAACAAGAAAATTTTGTTAGAATCAATCATCATTTAATTTCTTATTGATTATCAACAAAATTACTAAGTGGCATACTTAACACTTTATTGACCTTGATTGATTAATCCGAAAATTTCAATTTTAAAGCTCAAAAGGGTTCACTAAGATTCACACAGTCACAAGGTTAATTGAAGAGTTTTTGGAATTGATGGTTTTTATCATAGTACACAAAAAATGCTTTGATCACTTCTAAGTTTTCATAATGTAAAAAACAAATCAAGATTAAACATGAATTAAATGATTTAACAACAATTACTAGAAAACACTCATTGTAGTGCAATGTGGAAAGCTTATCATTTTTGTGGTTTATGTCCTAATTGATTCAAATGTGAATAAAGCACAAATTTCATACACAAGTTAACATACTTCAAAGCGTTAAAATAATATCTTATTTGCGCATAACAATTGAGACTTTCATCATCAACACCCAAATTAAAAAGAAAGACAATGCCTCATGAAGCTCAACCTTTTTCATTGAGCAATTAATTCCAACTATTTACAGACAAACAAAACCACATTTTTATGTACAAACAATAATAAAATATAATACTACTAATTTTTAAATTAAAAAGTTAAGTAAACATAATAATAATAATAATAATAATAATAATAATAATAATAATAATAATAATAATAATAATAATAATAATAATATTCACCAAAACCCACCAAAAGGGAACCAATCCCAAAATACAACTATTCAATCTAAACAAAATAAAACTGTTCCAACATTAAAATTCTAAAAACTAACATAAAATTGAAAAAAATAATATTCTTCACTTTGTTGATCCTCAATGCTCCATGTCGTCACCATCATCATCATCAAAGTTACCACCATCAAAAGACGGTGTTTCCCCCTCCGAAAAGAATGGGTGTCTGCCCACAGGCCAGTTACAATAGGCATCATACTCAACACGGGTAGGGAAAGAAAAGTCCTCCTAAGGTGTAGACTGATTACAACAACAACAACAAAAACAATAATACTAATAATAATAATGATAATACTCTAATTATTTGAGGTGTTACACCGACTTGAAGTCGTGGTGATGCCAATTTTCTATCAACTACATTGTTGTTCTCTTCCAACTCAACATATATTTAATTATTTTATTCAAGTTAAAGTCTTGCTTGAACCATGATCTTGGCCCTTGCATACACTTTTATCCAAATACTTTTCCGCCTTAGTAGTCTAATAAGTCCACGAGTATAGTTCACTATCCATCTTTGACTTTACCTAAATTTGAATCGTCCTTGAAGTTCCGATTTTTATATATTCAACCCTTTAGACACATTTAAAGCATAACACTCAAGACACGAATAATTATTCCTTTGAGTGGTAAAGTATCCCTCCTTATCGAACCGCAAATCAAATCATATTAGAAGCCTATGTAATCCCCCCTCATTACTACTAGTATGAAAAGTAGAAACCTTCATCTCAAATTGAGTCTTCTACGTCATACTTTCTGAAAGATTGATCCCCAGGTCTTTTCTCTTTTTTTCATGACTTGTATTATTAAAAGTAACACATATATCTTTGATTGACTTAAATCCTCCTAATTTTACTCCCAACAACACATAACCATTCCTACCTCTTAGACAGCCATAAAAGATAAAATCCTTAACTTTACCATCAAGATAAATTAGTTTGATTTGTACAATTGGAAAAATTTTAAAGACCTTCCAAACAAAGTAGGTTAGAGTCTTCCTATACTCTAAACCTCCATAAATTTTTGAAGTTTGTCCTATAAATGAATACCTACCAATCAAGTAAGTTGTTTTCTTAACCTTACCCAAAGAACTCAATGAAAACTCACCAGTCACATGTATTTTTATCCCTTGTTGTACGTAAAACTTATTAAAATGATTTAAAATAATCTTTATGCATCCACCATGCCTTAACCTTAAATCACACAACATGTTCTTATCATGAAAGTACTCACTAGATAATGATGAATGAATAACAACATTTGAACCTTCTAAAACCTATAAACCACATGCTTAAGACCCTTTATCCATGATCACTTCACCATGTGAAATATTTTAAAAAACCATGTTCAACTCTAGTCCAATATTCTAGATCATCAAATAAGCTTATTGATAAAAAATTATACTAACCTATGGAACAAACCTCATGTTGTAAAAAAGAAACTCATGATTGTTAGAACATAGTTTGGTTCTAATCATATCTTAGAGTTTTGATGATAACAAGTGAAATAAATTTTGTATAATAAATATGATACTCTGATGTGTATTATTCTCATTTCGAGATGATGTTATGACTCGAGCATTCTAGAATAAAGAAATATCTAATTATGTCGAGTAAACAAGTAATAGAAGTTCTAATGATGAATGGAAATTACGAAACACATACGCTGAAAGCAACTTCGAAGGAAGCATGCTAGCAACACTGTAATAGAAGCACCAAGGAAACCTCTATTAGAAGATACTTTGAACAAGGCTTGCGAAGATCATGATTTATTAATCGTCATCTTCTAAGACAAAGTCGCTTTCTGATCAGTTACTAATTAAAGTTAACACGGCTTAAGTATTTGAGTGGATCAACTTTCAAGGCTAATTGATAAAACAAAGCACATACAAACAAGCAACATTTATTCGTTTCTCATTGTCCTAGACACGAAGCGGAATGCATGAAATAATTTACTAGAAGCTATATAAAGAGCAAACATTCCAAGAAGAAAATTTTATTATTCATAAACAATTCTAAAAAGTTAACTTCTTTGCCAAAAATCAAATACTATTTTGTTAAGTTTATTTTTTGTATTGAGCTTAAACTCTTGTGTAAAAATCACGTTTGTGATAAAGCTTTTAGAACAACATTATACACCTTGTTAGAAGTTCATTTGTGTAATTGTTCCTTGATAGACCCGGTTGGGTCATATTTCTCAAGAGGGCTAGGACTAGAGAGTCTTAGAGGTGATCACTTACGGTTGGCTTATGCATTATTGTTAGTCAACAGTTGGTCATGCAATTATAATCAAATTGATTATAGTGAGTTAAGTCCTTGTTGAGAGAAATCACCTTGGCGGGTGGTGGGGTAGTTTGAGTTTCAAGCGAACCGGGATAAAAATCAACGTGTGTTTAGTTTCTTGTTGATTAAAGAAAAATTTAAAAGGGAAAAACTTATTCAACCCCTATAAGTGTTTTCTAAGCCTTCAATGATCATAAAACATTTTAAGTATGACAGTACCAATTCCATGAACCTTGCAAGTCTTGTGTCACCAAGGAGATCAACTCCACCTTAATTTATCTTCAAAATATCAAATTATTATTTTCTTGGACACATGTGATAAAAGCAGTCTGAGTCCATTAACTAAACCTCCAAACTTGATACCACTAATGCACCAACACTCTGATATCTCTTTATTGGAGGAGATTTTTATCTGAACATAATCATCATTGCCCTTTTCTTAGGATAATTTGTCATGTAGTGACAAATTTCCAGACAAGTGAAACATTTTACCCTTAACTCGTCATATCTTTTTGATTTGGACATCCCTATACGCTCACTTCCTACTCTTTAGATATTCATGCCTTCACCTATATTGTTAATCTTCAAATCTTTCACCTTTACAAATTATTTGGATCTCACAGTCGTTTAGAATGTATCCAAAGTAAGATTAACTTCCTTACCATAAAGATGAGCATCCTTGAAGTTCTAAAAGAATATGGGTAATGAGTTCTGCGAGAGTCAAGTCTTGTCCTCATCGCCATTCGTCACCTTAATATTCTCGATACGCTAATGCTAAAGAAATTTACACCAATTTGTGTACATTTTACTTGATAATTAGAGGCGTAAATTAAAATGGTGAGAAATGTATGACGAATTTACACCCATTATAAAATAACTGTAAATATAAGGTATATTACACTTTTTTATAAAGAAAATAAATATAAATACAAGGTACATAACATCTTTCTTTAAAAGAAAACTGGTGTAAATATAGGCTACATTACACCCTTTTTAAAAGAAAATAGGTGTAAATATAAGTTATATAACACCCTTTTTAAATAAAATGCGTGTAAATATAAGGGTATATTACACCTTTTTTTAAAAGAAAACGGATGTAAATTGTTGCTTATACAGATTTAAATCAAATGAGTTTACACACTATTTGATAAAAATCAGGTGTAAATTGAATAATGCTTACTATGAATGTCAACAAATTTAGACCCTATTTTATTTAAAAAGGTTGTAAAATATGTTATATTACATCATACTTTAGCTATCATGGGTGTAAAATATGATATGTTGCATCTTATTTTAGTTATCACAGATGTAAAATGTTTGATTATTATATTTAATTTTATTTACCCTCTATTTTTTTCAATCAAATATTTTTGTATACCACTAGACACCCAGTAAACAAAAAAACAAGAACTTGATTTATTTTTTAACGTTACTTTTAAAAAAATCATTAAACTAAATATTTTTATATAACATTTATTCACTTAACACAAAGCACAACCAAAATATATTCTAACATCATCCTATATAATAAGTCTTACATCAAAATCATATTATCTAATACCAAAAGTAATACATCAAAATCATATTATCTCGTACAAAGTTATTATTTTTCATGTAACATACTAGAAATTCAATATTCAATTGTTCCGCGCTCCCATTACTCTTAAATCCCTTCACGGGTATCACGAGCCTCTCTCATAGGAAAATTTTCAAAAAGTAGAGACACATTCCAGTGAAATAGGTAATTTTTTCTAAATAAATATTATATAGAATGCCTTACAATCATCACTAGCATAGAGGGATCCTTTCTTGAAAAATCAACACTTCATGCACGCATTTCATGCTCTTGATATTACATTAAACTCTGCCAAAGGAAAGCATCGTCATAAAAAACAGTCTAAATAATAGCAAGTATATAGACTAAGATACCAAAACATATGATACAAGAACGAACTGTCCATTTGAGTCACAATTACCTTTCAGTGGTCACATCTCAAACAATTACAATCCTTCATAATCACTACTAGCTATTTGGTTCTTAGCATATTTGTTCCAACTCAAGCAACTAATTTTTGATCGTGTAGTCATCTCCACAATAGGACAATGAGCAGTTATGGGTTCAACGCTTGGACTTCTCCACCCTCGATTACTCCTCGGCGAAATGCAACCTCACATCGATGTGATTGGTTTGTTTATGATAAGATGAATTCTTTGACATGTGTATTGCACTTTGACTATCACATTTAACAGTGATAACTTGCCCTTGAACTTTCGGCTCCTTAACAAAACCTTCAAGCCACAATGCTTCTTTCACATCTTCAATTAAAGCAATATATTTTGTTCAATGGTTGATAATCGACAACCTTACGAATTGTTGCTATCCAACTAATTGTTGTACCAAATATAATGAAAACATATCAAAAATAGATTTTCTAGAATCCATACAACTGCATAATCAGTCGATATATCATTCGATTACTTCTTTACTATATTCACCCAAGGTTCCATCATAATTAGGACTATGTTGAGAGAACCATTTATGTATCTTAGAGTCCACTTTAATGTTGGCTAGAGCCTTTCCGAGGATTCACCATGTACTTGGTTACAAGGCGTACTACATATGCTATGTTATGTCTAGTACATACGATAACATACATCAAAGAACCTAATATGTTAGCATATGGGATGTTTTTCATATAAGCTCTTTCAATCTCGATCTTGAGACAACGATCTATGCTCAACTATAATTGAGGATTTGTTGGAGTCACAAGAAGATTTGAATTCGACATACCAAACTTGTCGAGAATCTTCCATAGATATGCCTCTTGAGATAAGCATAATTTTGTTATTTTCTATCTCTTGGATGTCAATCCCAAGAATCCTAGATGAATCTCCTAAATCCTTCATGTTAGAACAAGATTTGGTTACGCAATTATGTCTACGAGTTTAGATCATAACAAAGTATGTTTGAGTGAACAATTTTGTTACTCTAATGTTTGTTGTATTTTTAAGATAAACAAAAGGTTGGTTTTGATGAATGGCGTGGCTAAAACATTAGAAGAGAAGATGTTCCACTTTTAAGCAATAGAGGTTACGGTGAACAAGTAGCAAAGAGCTTGAGGCTCGAAGTTTAGTTACTACGATACGTTTGTGCGAAGAAACCAATCAAAAGATCTAAAGGCAATTGTAACTTATGTCAAGATCTTTGAAGACTCAAGTTTGAGAAGACAAAGGCTTTTGGAGACCAAGTGCTTAAAGACTACGAAGGCGTGGCTCGGCGATTCAAAAGACTTGAAGTTCTTATGAACTTAGGTTACGACATAAAGGGTTCTTAAGACCAAGTGCTGAAGACTCTGAAGAATGTGATTCTGAAGATTCCAAGACTTAAAGTTCTTCTGAACTTAGGTTACAATACAAGGCTACAAGATGAAGTGCTGAAGACTCTGAAGATCGTGGTTCTGAAGATTCCAAGACTTAAAGTTCTTTCAACCTTTGGTTACGATGCAAGGTTCTTCAAAACCAAGTGCTGAAGTATCTAAAGAGGAAGATCTGAAGACTTGAAGTTTTGATTAACCAGAAGTTAGATTAACCACTTCTAAACTCATGCTCCCAGAAGCCTCTGAAGTGCAGAAGGAAAGAAGATAATGTTAACATGATACAACAGTAGATGGTACAAAAAAACGTTTCATTCCACTACCATGAAGGACGAACGTGGCGTATGATCTTGTCCCCCACATTCTTTCAAGCCGCCATAATTTCATATTTCCAGAAGTACCCTTCAACGGTTACATCACATGCATGGTAGTATAAATGAGCTTGAAGACTTGAAGAAACAGCTGCTAATTCACGAGGAAACTCTCTACGCTTCAAAGTCATTATTCTTTGTAAAAAGCTGTAAATTCTTTCAAGTCATTTGTACTAAAAATTTGTTTTCATATCAACTTGTGTAGAAGCATATTTATTTGTAAACAAACTTGTTCTCAAATTGTTATTTGATTGTTCCTTAAGAGACCAGTTGTGTGAGATTCTCAAGAAGTCTAGGACAGTTAGTCTTAGAGGTTGTTAGTCACACACAGTTGGTGTGTGCAGGTGTTAGTCACCGGTGGTTGCCCGTGCAAGTGTAATGCATTTGCTTATAGTGGATTAAGTCCTCGGTGGAGAAAGGCAAATCACCACGGGAGGGTGGACTAGAGTAGCTTGATGTTTCGAGTGAACTAGGATAAAAATATTGTGTTATTTATTGTTTTCTCATCTTTTAATCTTCATCAAAGCAATGTATTTTTAAAAGGGGATTGTTGTAAAAGAAAAAGTTTTCAAAGTATAAAACCCAATTAAAACCCCCTCTTTCTTGTGTTTTTCATGCCTTCAATTGGTATCAGAGCTCCAGTTATAAAGTGATAAAAAGTTTGGATTTTTATCAAGCACCTAAGAGTGTTCAGTATCGATTCAGTGTGTGAAAAACATCAATGGCTGTTCGAAATGCAATGTAGTTGTTATTGCTTTTGATCGAGAAAGAGATTCTTATAGTTCAAAGCCTTTGATCTTTGATGGATAAAGATTTGACTATTGGAAAGACAGGATAAGAAGTCATATTCTTGGATTCAACCTAGATCTATGGGATATCATAGTTGATGGCTACACAATCCCGATGACAAAGAAGGAAGAGAAGTTCCCAAAAGCGCCTTGTGATCGCTCGAGAAGAAGATGTACAAGAACCAACATAAAGCAAGAACAATCCTTCTCAATGAAATATCTTATCTTGGTATGAACGGATCACAAATAAAGAGGCTAAGTCTATCTTTGATTATATTCGGATGACTCACGAAGAAATGCTCAAGTCAAAGAAACTAAGGCGTTGACCTTAATCCAGATGTACGAAGCCTTCAGAATGGAGGAAGATGAGTATGTAGAAACGATGTTTTCAAGATTTCAGATGCTTGTTGCAGGACTCAAATTTTTGGACAAAGGATACACTACTATTGATCACGTCAAAAAGATTATTAGAAGTCTGCCTATAAAACGAAGACCCATGGTAACTGCTTTAAAACTGGCGAAGGATCTAAACAACACCAGTCTTGAAGAAATCCTCAGTTCTTTAAGAAGTCATGAGATTGAGCTTCAACAAGCTAAACCTCATAAGGGAGGTAAATCCATCGCTCTCAAGTCTAAGTTTAAGAAGACAAAAGCTTATCAAGCAATGAAGGACTCTGAAGAGTCTGAAGAAGACTGAGATGAAGATGAACTATCTTTGATTTCTAGAAAGATAAAAACTATGGAAACACAGACAGTGTAAGTTCAGAGGATCAAGAAGATTCAAAATCAAGCAAGAGTCTACATCTGATCAAGGAAAGGGTTCTGAAAAAGAAGTTATTTTCTATGAATGTCAAGAACCTGGACATTGCATAAATGATTGTCCTAAGCTTAGAAAAAATGAAAATCTAAGAAGATATTCAAAGCTAAGAAAGGACTCAAAATAACATGGGATGATTCAGATTCAGAGGAAGAAGATTCTAATGAAGGACATTCCAATGTAGCTCTTATGGCATAGACCGAGTCAGCAGATCGATCACAGGTCCAACTCGATGATGAGAGAGTACTTTTTCCCTTTTATGTTAAGATTATACAATATCACTATCTTAAACACAAAAGAAAACTTCTAAATATAAAATCTTTGTACATAGTCCACATATATACTACTGGTGATCCAAAGGTGTCGAGCGTTTGGAAAGTCGGCGAAAAAGGAACCAAGTATGGGTACCTAAGAGTCAAGTTATTCATATGCGAGATATCATTGACGGACTCAATGAAACATCAATCTTGGTATACGGATAGTGGATGCCCTAGACAAATGATGGTGATAGGCACATGATCTAGGAATGGAAATTAAGTGCAGTCGTGTTGTTGGTTTCGGAGGAGACCGGAAGGGCAAGATCATTGGCTCGGAACAATTGGTAACAATAAACTTCCTTCTACCAATAATGTGTTACTAGTTGAGGTACGATGCATAACTTGTTATCAATTAGTCAACTTAGTGATAGCGGTTATGATGTCATATTTAATCAAACATCACTGTAAAGCTTTTAGTCCGAAAGATGGATGTATCCTATTCAATGGAAAGAGGAAAAACAATATTTATAAAATCCTTTTATACGAGTTGAAAACCGAATGTAAAATACCTTCTATCGGAGCGAAGCGTTGGAGTGCAGCATGAGCGTGCGAGACATGTTAGTATGATAAGAATATCTCAATGAACAAGCTAGGACTTGTCGAGGCCCGAAGTTTTCTTGGGCGCTCTTTGTGAAGCTTGCCAAAAAGGAAAATTTTCTAAAACTTCTTTCAAAGCTAAGAAAATTGTTTCTACTTCTCGTCCATTAGAACTTCTTCACATTGACCTGTTTGGACCGAAAGCGTATGCATCGGAGAAAGAAATATGGATTGGTCATCGTAGATGACTATAGTCGCTGGACATGGGTTAAAATTTTAAAACACAAGGATGAGTCACACTCTGTGTTTACTTCCTTATGCTCCCAAGTGCAAAATGAAATAGAGTGTAAAATTGTCAGAGTCAAAAGTGATCATGGTGGAGAATTTGAAAACAACGATTTTGAAAAATTGTTTGATGATTTTGGCATATCCCATGATTTCTCCGGTCCTAGAACTCCACAACAAAATGGAGTTATAGAAAGGAAGAATAGTACCTTGCAAGAAATGGCTCGTACCATGATCCAAGTAATTGACACGGCAAAATACTTTTGGGCAGAGGCAATTAATACAACGTGCTATATTCAAAATAGAATATCAATAAGACCTATTTTGGGTAAGACTCCCTATGAATTGTTTAAAAACAGAAAACCCAACATTTCCTACTTTCATCCTTTTGGTTGTGTCTGTTACATGCTAAACATTAAAGATCATCTAAGTAAGTTTGATTCCAAAGCGAAGTGTACATTGTTAGGATATTTTGAACGCTCAAAAGGCTATAGATTATATAACATAGAAACACGTGTTGTGGAGGAATCAATTCATGTTAGATTTGATTATAAGCTTGACCCTGAAAAGTCAAAACTAGTTGAAAAGTTTGCAGATATGGGAATCAACTACTCTGAACCAGAAGACAATGTAGAGGAAGAAAGAACCTCAAAAGCAACTACTTCGGATGTTGTTTCTTCTGTTCCCTTAGTGAAGAAGAATAAAATAACAACTTCACATCCAAAAGAGATCATAGGAAGTAAAGATGCTCTTGTCGAACGGATCAATATCTAGACCTTCAGAAGAAACCCTTCTAGGGTTGGTATCCTTGGTAAAGCCAACATCCATTGAAGAGGCACTTCTAGATAAAGATTAGATTCTAGCTATGGAAGAGGAACTCAATAATTTCTCAAAGAAAGATGTTTGGGACCTTGTTTAGAAGCCTAAAGGTGTCCATGTGATTGGAACCAGATGGGTGTTCGAAACAAGCTCAATGAAAAGGGAGAAGTTGTGAAACAAGGCATGTTGGTTGCACAAGGTTATATTCAACAAGAAGGAATAGATTATACATAAACCTTTTCCCCAGTCGCCAGGTTAGAAGCAATTCGTTTATTAATCTCCTTTTCTGTTAATCATAATATCATTCTTTATCAGGTGGATGTTAATAGTGCATTTTTGAATGGATATATTTACGAAAGTTTCGTCAAACAACCTCCTGGTTTTGGCGAAATCCTATTTTGTTTTTAAACTTAAGAAATCTCTCTATGGTCTGAAACAAGCTCCCATAGCGTGGTATGACAAATTGAGCAAGTTTCTCTTAGAAAATGAATTTACTAGAGGAAAGGTTGACACAAATCACTTTTGTAAATTAGTCAAAAATGATTTACTCATATTGCAAATATATGTTGATGATATTATTTTTGGTTCTGCTAATCCCTCTCTTTGTGGGGAGTTTTCTAAGATGATAAAGGTTGAATTTGAAATGAGCCTAATGGAAGAATTGAAATTCTTTATGGGAATTCAAATTGATCAGAATCCTGAAGGAACTTACATGCATCACATTAAATATACTAAAGAAGTTCTAAAGAAGTTCAATATGATGGAGTTCACAATAGTAAAGACTCAGATGCATCCAACATGCATTTTGGAGAAAGAAGAAGTGAGTGGTCAGGTTTTTCAGAAGTTGTATCGTGGTATGATATACTCTCTTTTGTATCTAACTACTTCTAGGCCAGACATTTTATTTAGTGTTCATATTGCGCTAAATTCCAATCGGACCCTATAGAATCTCATTCAAGCTGTTGTTAAGAGAATCGGAGATATTTGAAAGGAACCAATAACCTTGGCTTCATGTGAGAAAACATCGAGTATATGCTTTGGTTTCTATGATGCGATTATCTTTGGAGATAGATTAGAAAGAAAGAGCACATCTAAGCTGTTAATTCCTAGGCGCAATGTAATCTCTGGTCAAGCAATAGGCAATCTACAATTGCTCTTTCAACGTAAAGCGGTACATATCAGCATCACTATGTAGTACTCACATGCTTTGGATGAATAATCAATTGGAAGACTACCAAATATATGGAGTAACATTCCTATCTTACGTGATAATACTACTTCTATATGCTTAAGCAAGAATCAAATTCTACACTCTAGAGACTATGTTCGGAAGAATTTTATGTTTAAAATTTATAGATCTGAGACCATCAATGGGATGATATTTTACAAAACCCTTAGTTGAAGATAGATTTCTATTTATTACGGAGAATCTGAAAATTAAACTTTGTCCAGAGTAAAAACCATTAGAATGAATATGTTGAGTCAAAGTATAAAATATTGGATTCCTAGTTAAATAATATGTTCTTTAGAACCTCAATACTCGAGAAGATGCTTCACGAAAGTGTCTATGATTAGATGGAAACGTTAGTTATCCATAAGTTTGAGCATGTCAAAATGTATCACCTAGCTAGAATTAATGAGTAGCGTGTACAACTTGTATTATATCGTAATCATTATTCCAACTTAGAGTGCATACTGAGCAAACAATCCTTCTTGATAATTGACTAAATCCTTATTACTATTTATTGCTCCAGCCTATTTTGAAGCTTTAAAACCTATCTAGTTTTTAAACCTATTTTTTTCTTTTCACATTCTCATTAAATGATTTGTCTACCACAAGAGTTTTAAACTCCACAGTTGTTTGATTGCAACTATTTATAGTCTGTTGTGTTGTGTTTCACTTTATCTCCTTATCTCCTCATCATTCGCTATTAGTTAAGTCTTCTCCTCTAACTCGTGCACGAATGTTGATGTTTTCCCATTATCTCGAACACTTCCCTCGGTGGCATAACCAATGCTTCGTATGTACTAAAATCTTGATGTGATTTAAGTATCTGCTAACAAATCTCCACCCAAAGGATATAATCCATGTGATTTTCCTAGGGATATGTGTTTGCTCTACTATCTCGGAAGAACATCCTTGTTCATTTGTCCTCAATCATCTTCAACCATCTCAAGCTATCCATTATCGGCTCCTCTCGAAGTCATTTATTAGTATGGACGATTACTATCTGAATTGTTTGAGTTAGCTCATATAGCGAAAATGTTAGAAACAATTAGTTGTATAGAAAAGTATATTGTTTGATGAGTGTTGTGATATTTTTGAAGTTGAGCTTCACTCTTCTGCTTAATGTACTCTTCTATTTTAATAAATGAAAGCACCTTTCTTTTGTATCCTATTTTATTTGTGTTTTTCACATGCTTTTAAAATATAACTTTTGATTATGACAAAAGGAGGAGTAGTTAAAGTAGTTTTGATTCTCAATGATCAAGTTCTACGAAAAATGCTACCCACATTTCTAACCAAATATAATATGTTGTTTCTTGGAAGAATTGTGTTTCTTTTCTTTTTTGGGATTTTTATATGGAATCTGAAGAAAGTTCGTGCATCTGACTCCTTACACTAGACTCTAAAAGAGTTAGTTCGAAGTCAAATTCTAACTGCAGATTACGGAACTTGTCTGAGTGACATTAAATTTCAAGCTCTCGATGATAAGTCGTGTCCTCAAGAATCAAGACTCTCAAGATCTTTCATCTGATCTGTTGGAACCAGAGGGAGCTATTGCGCAGATGGTCCTTAGTCAGAAGTTCTTATCTTTCACCAAGTATGTAATTCCGGGGGAGTTTCCATGTAAAGGTTAATTAATATTTACCTTTCTTATTTGATACTTTCTTCTAATGTTATGCAAAATTGTGTCATCAAAATACATGGTTTTGTCATCATCAAAATACATAGATTTGGTTCTGTAATTATGTCTCTGAGTTTTGATGATAACAAAGAGTATGTTTGAGTGAAAAAATTTTGTTACTCTAATGTTTGTTGTATTTTTAAGATAAACAAACAGGTTCTTCTTCTGATGAATGTCGTGGCCAAAACATTATAAGAGAAGATGTTCTGCTTCTAAGCTATAGAGGTTCTGATGAACAAGTAGCGAAGAAAGCTTCATAAGTCTCTAAAGTATAGTAACTCTAATATGTTGATATGAAGAAGCCAGTCAGAAGATCTAAAGATAGAAGTGTGACTTATGTCAAGATATTGAAGACTCACGTTTCAAAAGACAAAGGGTTCTGAAGACCAAGTGCTTGAAGACTCTGAAGACGTGGCTCTAAAGATTCTGAAGACTTAAAGTTCTTCTGAACTTAGGTTACAACACAAAGGGTTCTGAAGACAAAGTGTTGAAGACTCTGAAGAATTTGATTATGAAGATCCCAAGAGTTGAATATCTTCTCAACTTAGGTTATGATACAAGGTTACAAGACCAGTGCTAAAGACTCGAAGAGCGTGGTTACGAAGATTCCAAGACGAAGTTCTTTCAACATTTGGTTATGATGCAAGATTCTTCAAAACTAAGTGCTAAAGTATCGAAGAGGAGGATCTGAATACTTTGAAGACTAGAAGTTTTAATTGACCAAAGTTAGATTCTCCACTTCTAAACTCATGCTCACAAAATCCTCGAAGTGCAAAGCGAAAGAAGATAATGTTAACGTGGTACAACAATACATGGTACAAAGCGTTTCATTCCACTACCTATTGTAACCCAATTTTCCCCCCTAAGATCCCTCATCCTCAATGCATTAAGATCAAAAACAAGGGTTGGGCTCTGTCATACCCTAATTTTTTACCTAAGATACCACCTTATATCATTCACATGTGCATCATTGCCTTACTAACAGTTTCAGAACGGGATAGATCGTGTGTGTGTGCTCCTAAAGCCAAATTAGTGTTTTATCAAAATTTCATCTATTCAAGATGAGATCAATTAGGGTTTGAGTCTCCACTCACCTCAATTGATCCATCTTAATCAATCATCAACATTTGATCTTCAAATTCCTAACCTTTTCTCATGATCTACCTTGAATCGACCAATTAGGGTTTTGATCGAAGATAGTGAATCATTGACTTTCTGCTCAATGAATGACCTATTTTCTTGAAGATTGATATTAACATCATCAATGCAACATCTTGACCTAATTTCTTGGTTCAAAACATTCCAAAAATCCATGTTTCTTCATCAGACAAATTCTGAATCATCTAATGAAATTTCAACTATTCAAAAAAGGTCAAACTTTGACTTTTGGTCAACTTTTTCAAATCCAAATTTTTTCAATCATAAAATCATTTCAAATTATCCATCATTATCATAAAAAATCAAGAAATGTGAAAAAGTCAACAAAAAGTCAGGATTGAAATTTTTCTAACACAGAAAAAATTTCACATGTTAAAAACATGGTTTTTCCTCACTTTCATGGCCATTTTTCACCTAGATCCATTTTGATTCAAGAAAAACTCAAAACATGAAAGTTTTAGATCTTGTTACAAGATTTCCAAAATGTCCAAGGACTTGCAAAAACACTTAGTGTAGCTAGGGTTTTGATCTTGAAACAAAATGGTCCATGACCATGATTTTCAAAATCATTCATCAAAATCACAAGTCTTTTTGCAATTTTCCCTTCTAGAAGCCTTGTCACCAAATGAGATAGGATTTAAGGGATAAAATATGATTGGAAATGATTGGGAAAGGTTAGAAGCACTTGAGTTTTTAACCATGGTTAAAAAAAGATTCCATGTGCATTTAATGAAAAATATTCCTTCCTTACACCTAAGCTTCCAAGTTGCAAACTCTTCAAGCTTATCTTGCCTTACCATTCAGAATTCTTGGCCTATAAATAGAGGTCACTTCTTCATTTAAAATCACCCCAAAGCATCATAAACCAAGCTTTCCTTCTTTCTTTCTTGTTTTTTAAGTTTCAAGTTTTTTTAAAGTGGGAGAATTTGCAAACTCCAAATCTTGCAATTTCTGAGCAATCTTAGGCTTCAAATATTTTCTAAACATCATTAGAAAGTTGTTAGAATCCTTAAACTAGCCCACGAACTAGCCAAACTCAGAAACCACCTCCAACTTCCTAAACATGTCATTTTAAGCCAAAACATCCAAATTTACATTCCACTCGTGCAAGCTTCAATCTTTCACTTTAAACATCTCCCATACACCTCATATGAGTGATCCTAACACTCATCACTGACCTGTAATAGCTCCATCATCAAATTTAATTTCACCTTGAAAGCTGCGGTTGGACTTGGGTACAGATCCGGCCATGTCCAAGCAAGCCAAGCATCCATACACTTTCCATAAGGTCCGGTGGTGCTATAGAAATCATCAGTCACTTCTGTAACACTTCCTTGAAGAATCGAATTCAACTTGAAGAGATAAGAGCTTGAACTTTGAACTCTTTAATTTCTAACTTCTAGTTCAAAAATGGCTTGGCCATCTTGTTTCGCATTATCATTGAGCAATAACCCTCAATCAATTGCTTAAATCCATGCACATATGTGATTTCATGATCAAATCTTAGAATTAGGGTTCTTCGTGTTCATACGAAAATTAATAGTTCTAAGTTTAAAATAAATAAAATTAATCATCACCATCATGTTCTTAGGCTCAAAATGAGCAAGTTTGGTCTTTACAACTTTCAATTTCATTGAGAAATGAAGAATCCATGGATCAAGAAGGATGGAGGAAGAAGATAATTGGCGTTTTACGACTTTTGGAAATTTAAAATCACGTTTTATAATATATATTTATGGTTTGAGTTAAGTTAACGGATGTATTACCGCCCAGTGATTGCCAGCTCTTAAGTCTCTTGCCTCGCCTCGAGGCCGGGTTCAAATCCCTTGGGACCTTTTTAAAAAACTCTTATTCCTTCAGAAACATCACCTTCTCTCCTCCTTGAAGCTTCAACTTGACTCGTTTCCTTAGTATCACCTTCTGACTCTCATTCCTTCAGAATCATCACCTTCTGACTCTCATTCCTTCGGAAGCATTACCTTCTGACTCTCATTCCTTCATAAGCATCAACCCGACTCGTTCCTTGAAGCTTGACCGACTCCCGAACTTCAAATTCTGACTCCCTGAAGTTTCAACTTCTGATTCCCTTCAGAAGCTTCAAATTCTGACTCCCTTTAGAAGCTTTAACCGACTCCTTGAGCTTGACCGACTCCGTTCGAGCGTCAACTTTTGACCCTTTTCTTCAAAACTTCATGTTTTACTTGTATTCAAATATTTTTCAAAACTTCTTTAAAACAAGGTGATTAAATGACAAGCCACGTGCATGGCTCAGTGGTAAAATTTCTCACTTCTAAGCCAAGGATCCTAGGTTCAAACCTCCTTAGGACCAAAACTCTCTTTTTATCACTAATTTTCTCAAGTTTTTTAACAAACTTCAACATTTTCAAAAACCAATCAAAACTTCTCATTTTGAGATTATTTTTTGCACACTTGTCATTTAATATACCTATTTTATGATTATGTATTTTATTTTTGATTATATTTTAATTAGGTTAAAAATGAGACATTTTAAGTATTTTTAAATACTTTTCAAAAATGTTTTCTTTCCGATTTTCAAACCTAATCTTTTCAAAACTTCTTGTGAATATCCTTCACTTTTCAAAATCATTTTCAAAACCTTTTCAAAAACCTTTCAATAAACTTACACACCTTTTTCCATGATCGATTCGATTTGAAGATAAGCCTGTCATACCCCAATTTTTGACCTAATATACCACTTTACATTTGCATCATTGCATCACTATGATTCGAGCAATTAATGGTGTGGCTACGAGGTCAAAATTAGGGTTTCATCAATTTTCATCGATTCAAGGGTAATCAATTAGGGTTTGAGTTTCACTCACCTCAATTGATCTATCTTAATCAAATCATCATCCTCGATCTTGGATATCAACTTTTCCTCATGATCTATCAAGGTCGACAATTAGGGTTTTCATCGAGGATAAGCAATCATTGATTTTCGATCAATGAATGACTTTTTTGGCTGGAGATTGATCTTCATATCTTCAATACAACATCTTGACCTAATTTCTTGATTTAAAACATCACAGAAGTTCACAATTTTCATCAGTCAATTTCTGGATCATCTGATGAAATTTCATACTTTGAAAAGTCAAACTTTGACTTTTGGTCAACTTTTTCAAGATAAAACTTTTTCAATCATCAAAATACTTCAAATGATCTATCATGATCATAAAAAATCAAGAAATTTGGAAAAGTCAACAAAAAGTCAAAATTTTCAACACTTAGAAAAATTTTCAAGTGTTAAAATTTCATACTTTTTCCTACTTTCATGGCAATTTTTCACATAATTCCATTTGGAATCAGAAAAAAACTCAAAACATGAAAGTTGTAGCTCTTGAAACAAGATTTCCAAAATGTCCAAGAACTTGCAAATCCATTGTGTCTAGCTACACTTTTGATTTTGAAACATAGAGCTCCAAAATCATAAATTTCAAGTTCATGCTTCTAAGATTACAAGTCATTTGTGATTTTCTTCCCTTCTAAAAGCCTTGCCACCTAGCCAAGATGGATAGAGCTGATAAAAATCAGATGGAAAGTAATTATGATGAGATAAGATCAAGTTGAGTTTTAACCATGGTTAAAAGGAAGGTTCCTTTGCATTTATGGCAAAAAGACTTTCTTGCCCTCTAAGGCAAGTTGTCCAAATCAATCTTCTTCACTTGCTAATCTTCTTGATCTATAAATAGAGGTCATGTTTGCAATTTGAAACTACACAAAGCTATGCAAGAACAAGCTTTCTCTCTTCTTTCTTAAAATTCAAGTAACATAGTTCAAAGTGAGGATTTTGCATTTTTGCTAATTCTGTGAAAAACTATGAGAAGTTTGGTGTCTAACACATTCTAAATTCGAAATACAACTTGTTTGAAGCTTAAAATCAACTTAAAACAACTAAAACTCGAGTTGCTTTTCAAACTTTCGAACTTGCCAAAGCGCCTTAAACTTCAAGTTGGTTTGGCTCGAGCTAGTTGTGATTTTATCACTCAAACATCATCAACATACTTCATATGGATGATACAAATCATTACTCTTGACTGTAACACCTTCACTCAATTGAAACTCATGCCAAGCATATGCAAGTGGACTTGGTCGGTGATTCAGGTTGATTCAAAGAGCATCCTCACACATTCCACGAAGTCCTTTGGTGCTATAGCAATCATTAAAACAACTTTGTAACTCCTTGAAGAAATCGATCTCGACTTCAAGAGGTAAGTGGCTCGACTTGAACTCTTTGATTCTTGATTTCAGTTCAAAAACTCTTGGCCGTTTTGTTTACGCACCTTCACGAAGCTTAACCTCAATCGATTGCTTATTTCCATGATCACACGATTTCAATTTGATTTTTAGGAATTAGGGTTCTTCGTGTTTTACGGAAAATTAATCATGTTTAACTAAAATAAATGAAATTAAACCACATCATCATGTTCCTGGTTCAATTTTGATCAAGTTTGATGTTTACATCGAGCAATTTCATTGAGAAACAAAGAATCCATGGCTGGATGAAGGATTGAGGAAGAAGAAGATCATTGCGCGCGTTTTTCAGAAATTCAAATAAAAGTTTATAATATAATTAATTGGATTGGCATAAGTGAACGGGTGTATTGCCGCCCAGTTGCCACTCACCTTTAAGTCACTTGCCTTGCCTTGCCCAATGGTCCGGGTTGAGTAGCCTTGGGACCATTTTTATAAACTTTTATTTTCTCTTCATATTTTTTTCAAACTTTGACTCTTTCAAAAACCAATCAAAACTCCTCATTTTGAGGTTGATTTTTTGTACACTTGTCAATTAACATGTATATTTTATGATAATGTCAAAAAAGTTTAAAAAATACTTTCTTTTGATTATATTTTCATCGAGCGAAAGCGATCGTTTGAGTACTTTTCAAAGCACTTTCAAAGGCGTTTCTTTCAAACTTTCGAGCCGAAACTTTTCAATCTTCTTGTAAGTATATGTCATCCTTCAAGAACACTTTTAAGATCTTTTCAAAACTTTTCAACAAACTTACACTCTTTTTCCATGATCGACCGATTTGAAGACAAAACGAACTCGTTTTTCTCGAATTTCTTAACGATCATGGGCCTCCCTCAGTGTAAGTCCCAAATTCTTTTATGTACATAGTTTATTTTCCTTGTACATATCCAAATTCTTTATATACATAACAATTTTACTTGTACATATCTGACGTCTTTTAAATTCAAGTATAGGCAAACTTTGTCCGTTTGTTTTCATTTAAACTTGTATATACTGAATACCATTGGTATTAAAAGGCGTTATTCGGTGAAAATGCTTTTAAATCAATGGGCCTTCTTTACGGTGTAAGTCTAACCCTCCTATGTACATATTCATTTCCTCGTACATAAATACTCATTCGTGTACATATTCATTCCATTGTACACATTCAAACTTGTAAATAATCAAGTTCGCTCGTTTTAAGCGCACGTTTACACTTGTTTATATTTCCTTTCATAAACTTTTGTAAATAAACATTATACATTGTTATATTTCCTTCATAAACTCCACGTGAATAAACTTCATACACTTGTTCATATAGCCTACTTATAACATAACAACTAGTCTAACCATTAAGTTCCCCACAAAGTTAGCCTCCTCTTGGGCTTTGTACAAGGTAACTCATTTCATCGAGTTTAGCCTCCTCTTGGGCTTCATATAAGAAAACTCATTCATCGAGTTTAGCCTCCGCTTAGGCTTATAGATAACACTCCCTGTTGGTCAGCCTACTCTTGGGCTTCGTTCAAAGAACTCCTCATTGAGTTTAGCCTTCTCTTGGGCATCAAACAAAAAGTGACCGGAAATATCTTATGACCTCTATTGGGCTTCAATACGAAGAATCACCAGCTAGGATAGAACCACGAGTATGGTTTCGGTGAAATCACTCTCAAATCCTAAGAGGATGGTTTCGATGAAACCCTTCTTAAAGCCAAAGTCGGTCATACCCATAGCTTCCTCTTGAGCTTCATAAAAGGACCCTCGATGACCCTCGGATGCCTCCTCTTGGGCACAATACAAGGACCCATGGGCTTCTTAAAAGCACCCCTTAATCGATCAATTTCTCCTAGAGTTTAGACATCTATCATCTCATGGAAGAAGTATCTCATCTATCACATCACATCAATCAAAACTTTTCAAACTCTTTTCAAACAAAAACATCTCTTAATCGTAAGTGGTAGCGCTTGTACACTCAAGCAAAACACCCAATGCTTACAATTAAAAGATTCAATCACCTTTCAAAACATCTTTCTAAAACTCGTAAGTGGTAGCAGCTTACACTCAAACACCTATAACTTATGATGAAAGATTTCAATCAATCAACTTTTCAAAATGTATGTGATAAAATAGATTAGATACATTTTTCATTAAAATGACATTTGTCTTTGTCTCTTAATAACATCCTTTGCTTCCACTAGCATAAGTGGGAACTACGATTGCTCGACTTCTCAACATCCCTTTGAGAATACGTAGGCCTGAGTCTCATCCTTGCGGGCAAATTTCTTTCTCCGTCAAACCAAACAAACCATAGATCCCTTTAGATCCGAGCTACAAATGCTCAGTTTATTAAGGGATATGTATCTGAAGATCCCAATGATCTTTGCAAGCACAATAATAACAAAACCTAGGATCCCACATAATCTACCCTTAAAATCCAAGGAGACTTTCCCGATCATAGAAATAGCAATTAAAACACCTGAACATATCAAACATATTCATATATAAAGCTATAGATAACTATATATATTTAGGGTGCTCCATCTATTCCCTTTATATAACAAACCCCTTGCGGAATCTCCCCGATGCGTTACGTCTAGTTCGCTAGTCGTAATGCATATCATATCAATTAGAGGTATTATGACTTTCCCCTTTTCATAATCATTTTCTTGTGTTGAAAATAATAAAGCTTGATGCTTTCATGCATCTTTATAAACAAATCAAAAGAGTAAATCGTTTGAGCTAGAGATCAGAATTGATTCGATTCCCTCGCGTCACTTTTCTTGAGCGAGAAAAAATGGCGACTACTGCTTGGGGAGTTCGTTAAATTTTGATTTTCAAAAATGTGACTCGCTCAAGAGCACCAAGCTTTTGTTTGTTTTCAAAAGAAAAAATTGGGTTAATCTTTCATATGTGCATATGTTTGTTTTTCTTTATTGTGTGTTTCGCGATTTCATCGATGGAAAGAAATCCTAACCGGTTTAAGAAACATTTTGAGATCTAGGTGGGGTATAGTCCTATTAACTTGTGGGAAGTTTGGTTACTTACTAAGTTAATTTGAGATCCCTCTCTCGATGGAGGTTGTCTTGGGAGTATTTGTGTTTGCAAGTATTTACGAAGACATTTTGCTTTCAAGAGGACTTACGGTGAGTGGCTAGAACACATAACCCATCCAGCCATTTAGGATGTAGTGCGAGAATTATTCGAGGCATAAGCTTAGAATAATTGTCATGTGAGACTACGATCAGGACGAGTTTTTCTTGAAAAATATTGGACTTGAGTATTCAACAAATCGATAATATTTCAAAGAAAGCGTGGAGCCTGTATTATTAGTAGAACCGTTTCACAGATGAATAAGCCTTGGAACTTACCCGTTTGATTCTTATCATTGGCCTCGTGCTCGTGACTTGAGCAGCTTGACCATGTGTATAACTACTAACCATGCTTGTAGCATTCATGCATTCATTCAAAAACTTCATTTCTCTTCCGTTTCAAAGAATTTAGAGATTTTTCTTTGTAAATATTTTAGGTTAGAGTGATGGACGTCGAAGAAGATTCACCAAAAATACGGTTTTAGGATTCTAATGTAGGAAAGTTAAAGAGTTAGCATCCTTGGTAGAAGATCCCTCGATTTGACGCTATGGAACTCTTTTAACTCTCACGAACACTAACGTCGATGAAGGACTTCTCAAAACTTTCGTTCGGTTTCGATCCGGTTTATCATTGTTTCACTTTCACGACTATCGATTGATGCCTACTTTGGAAGAATGCGCACACATCCTAGGTATCTCGATGTCGGATAAAGTGCCTTTCAATGGTTTGGAAGCCATTCCTAAGTCACCGGTCATTGCAACAATGACTCACTTAAAGAAATACGAGATAGACAAAACCTAACTACCAAAGAAAACTCTTAGGACTAACTTCAAGTTCCTAATGGAGAAGGCTCTTAAATTCTCTGAGCGGTGGTATGGTAGCCTTTGAAGTTGTTTTAGCTTTACTCATCTATGGATTGGTGTTGTTTCCCAGCGTCCCAAGTTTCGTTGATATCAACGCCATAAGATCTTCGATTGGAAATCCGTTCCACTTTGCTTGGTGACAATGAGATGGTATACCTTGGCGAGACAATGAGATGGAAATCATTGAAAGTTGTGGAGAATTTGCCAGCGTACCTCTCATTGGTACAAAGGAGGAATCAACTACAACCCATTCTTGGTGAGGCGTCAACTCGGGTATGCAAACTCTAGTAAACCTCTTGGTTTCTGGGTGGAAGCTACTTCTATCATGAGGCGAAGATTCCCAAGGTTTGAAAGCGAGCGATAAGCTTGGCATCACATCCGAAGGAAAGGAAAGGGTAATGCAAGGAATTGTGTAGCCATGAAATCTACACTTCTTGGGTGAAGAAAAGAGCAAAAGAATTCGAATGCCTTATGCTTATGAGGAACCTATGTTCTCATGACTTCCAATCAACAATTTTCCCATCGAGACTATGGTAGAATACCCGAAGCTTTGGCCAAGATGAGACTTGAGAAAAGAGGCTTTGGAAGACAAGTTCTTTAAAGCGATCTCGAAAATGAGAAGCTTAAAAGCGGTCAAAGATCATGAAAAAAGGCGCTTTACTTCCAAGATGAATGGCTCATGGAGAAGATGAGAAGATTCGTCGGAAGGATAGCAGCGATCAAAAGATACATCAAAGAAAGAAAAGAAAGCTTGAAGAAATGACAACCAGATCCGCTCTGAAGAGTGGAAGAAAGTCATCGACAAGCTAAAAGCGAAAAGGCGAACTAAAAGCTCACTATGGGAAGGAAATCATGAAGTTGAAGCTACATCAAGCTTTTGGATCTTCATCCGCGAGACGATTAATTAAGTTTAGATTGTAATTTTACCATTTATTTTATCATTGTATGAGCTATGCTCAAAAACAAAATTGTTGTAATCTTCTTTCAATAATCAATAAAAATAAGCGTTTTCCATCCAAATATTTGCCAGAAATTTCTCTTTTAGCGTAAATTCTTTGGAAATTATTTTCTCTCTACATTCATAATCATGCATCATACTTTGCATATCGAGTTTATTGTTTAGGGTCTTATCTTTTGGAATTTTTTCCAGAAAGTGAAAGATCGGCAAGCTGTCGCGTCTTAGAGTTTCTCGACCACGTCCACAACCAACTCGTACATACAATACTCGTTCAAAGAGAAGGAAAATAATGGAAGGTTTTGAGCAAGAAAATATTGAGCTTCGTAGCACAGTGACAACACTTTAGGAGGAGGTGGAGAGACTCACTTCTTTGGTAAGTTCGTTGGCAACTCAAAGTCGACAAGCAACATTAAGCGAGTAAAATCGGCGATTTGAGATCACTACTACTCCGGTTTCAAGCTGTTGCGACCGATAGTCACTTTTCGGTATGCGAATGTTATCCATAGGGCATGCCTTTCAATTCGGCATCGGGTTTCGTCGACCCACTTATCGATGCAGAACAACCCCATTTGAAGTTCCTACTTTCGAGAACTCAACACTTACTCGCGGCATGGAGTAACCTTTCATAGTAACTATGGCGGTTTCTCGACCAATCAAACTCGACTAGACATGTAGTTCACATCTCAGGCGAAGAAGTCCACCATAGTACAGGCGATAACTGCGAATCCTCGTGGCAGATGGAGAATCTTCGGGAACGACTCCTCAAGATGCGGCTTGAGATCAAAACAATCCGTGGAAGCGATTGTTTGGGAAAATATTACGATCTGTGCCTGGTTCCTCGCGTAGGATACCAAAGTTCAAGTCCACGACTTTGAAAATATAAAAAATTCACTTACCGCAGTCATCTTAATATGTACAGGAAAATATCTACTTACAATGACAATCACCAATTGCTAATTCACTATTTCCAAAGCGGTCTCACTTGGTGCTTTGAAGTGGTACATGGGACTAGATAGTGCGAATATCCGGGCATTCAATGACCTAGGTGAAGCCTTTGTCCAGCAATACAAATTCAACTTGGACATGGCTCGAGATCGGGATCAACCGCTCCATGTCTTAGAAGGATAAAGGGCGTTTAAAGAATACGCACTGACGTTGGAGGAAATTGCTTGAGTCGACCCGATTAGAGGAGAGAAATGACCAAGGTTTTCTTAAACACTCTTGGCCCATTTTACTCTGAGCGAATGATCGCCAGCTCGGAGATTTCACGAGATGGTAAGCATGGGAATGCGACTAGAGGAAGGAGTTCGAGCAGGGCGTCTAGTCAAAGAGTGGATCTTCGATTGGAACTAAGAGGGTTGGAACAGTTTTCCAAAGAAAAGGAACATGACATAGGAATGGTATCCAGAAACCAAGGAAGAATGTCGATCCAACATGACGGTAGCTACCATAGCACCAGCTGTTAATACAAGTTCAAATCGAGGTGCTCCAGATTCCGGAAACTCAACGACCTCGACAGCGGGCTCGAAATACCAATCGGGCAAATGCGCCGGGGTCTCCACAATTTGATCAATTAGATAGCATTACGAGAACTATATCACATTGATAGAAAGGAATCTTGTGCAAACTAGATTACCGCCTCGATGCAGAAAAATTACCTTGGTGGTACAAGCGGGGCGTATCCTGCCCACTTTTCATCAAGGGCACGGGTCATGATCTCGAACATTGTATAGCGCTAAAAGCGAAATGCAGGTTAGTAAGTCTAATCTTCTTTCCTTTAGGAATACAAATCCAATGTGCAAGCAAATCCACTTCCGGTCATAGTGGACATCACCGTGAACTTGATACTAAGGAATACGGATCGGTATCTTATCACGAGCGTGAATATGATAAGAAAGTTTAGTGCAGACTCCGCGATACATACGATTCAATGGGCGCTTTCACTAAACATAACTACGACTTAGAATGCTTCAAGAATTTTCGAGGATGTCCAACTATAAGGCGGACATCCAGCGGTTGATAGAAATTGGTGATATCTGAGATCTTGAAAGCGAGCGACTATGGCGTGAATATGGTGGGGCATTTTCATGAGCTTTTATCTCGGATATCGACTTCGGAATTCCGAAGTAGCGTCATTATCCCTATTCAATGTACCCAAGTGTGTGGAAGTTGAATACAGCGGTACAAAAGTCCAGTCTCCTTTGGTGATGCTGTCTGCAGTCTGTTCCGTACGGTTCTAACAAAGTAATTCCACATCAATACGATTGCAACTATGATAGAAGATGGGAAGGAAATACATGCCGACTCTTTCGTACGATGTCAACATAAGCGAAATTGGACGAGTAACAGCGAGTGGGCGCCATACTCCATTGCCTCCAAGGCCACTGTTGTTCCTATTGTCGGGCAAAATCCGGTTAATACGCAGAATCGGGCGATCCACATAGAAAATCAAACATAAATGTTGGTCCGTCGATAAAACCAACATCAACTCAGTTTCAATGAGACTTTGAAGCTAATCAAGAAAAGCGAGTACGAGTTGTGGATCGGTGATCGGGCCTAAAATCTCGATACTATCTCTCCGCCACGAATTGAAGCCCAGAGAAGCTTTGATGAAGGTGCTAGATCGGCTTCGTGAATCACGTGACTCTGATCGGTTTGGTGGAATTGTGGGCATAACGACTTGCAACAATTTAAGCAGTGATGAAGAACTCCAGGAGAAGGAAAGATCCGAATCGGCTCGCATATCTCAATGATTTGCCAATCGATTCTCATCCAGCGTACTAGTGGATACGGTTCATCATAAATGTAATGCAAAAACGACTTTAGCTCGTTTATCTTACAAAGGCATGATGAAATTCAATGATATAGTGGTAAGAGCCTTTGATGGGTCAAGGAAATATGTTATTGGGAAGTTGATCTCCGATGACGATCGGTCCACATACCTTCAAATCACCTTCGGGTCATGGATGTGCCGCTTCTGATTGTTTACAAGAAGACCATGGATCCATGGCGAGGAGGCTGTGACATCCACTCCATCAAAAGCTAAAATTCACGGCAAATGGGAAGCTAGTAACTATCATCGGTGAATAAGCTTTACTAGTAAGCCATTTATCCGACTTTTCTTTCATCACGATAGCAGCGTTGAAGGAACCAGATTCAGGACTTTCGTTAGAAGATGAATCTACAAGCCCGGATCGTCTATCTCCTCTTACAAAGCGGTCGAGATAGTAAAAGATGGCAATCTTTGCGAGTTGAGGGACAAGTAATAAAACACATCAACAACGAGACAAAGGCGAGCTCGGTTGCTCGGTATTTCTAAAGACAATCAAAGGGATGAAGCTCTTCCGTGATGGAAGTATTCCGGTGGGGTTTCTTAAAACTGCTTCGAAGGTTAACGTTCTTACCAATGAAGGTGATGAAGATGATCTCTCAGATCGAAGGTGGAGCACTTATCTTATCATTTCACGAATATGTGTCGGGAAGAATCGTATCATGGATTACATCCTCATTGATCAATTCAAAGGCATGTCTCTACAAAGAATGAGAATGAAAATCCACTGTCCCTTCGAAATTTGGGATACCTTGGGAGAACCAAGTGGAAAGTTTGACTACATGGTGAAATACCTTGGAAAGCTCAAAATCGAATTGAAGACATCCGTGCGGATGGGATGATCCTTTGAGTATCTATGACAGGAAGAGTTGTACACATCTTCTCGATCTCATCAACCAATTGAGGTTCGAATGAAGATCTACCTTGCTTTACGCGCTGTGGAGTTTTCAAAACAAATCTTAACTATCACTACATCAAGCGTGATTCTTGAAGATCGGGGATACGATTACGTAAGCGAATTAAGCGTTGCGGACAATGAGTCTCTTCACTCGGAAGATTGGAAAGAACATCCCAGATTCAACACGAATGCCAATGGAAAGTACATATGCCATGTTCCATGCTCCTCGATCATCCATCAAGCGAAGAAGATCGGCTGACACAAAGGCAAGGTCAAACATCCGAGTCTTCAAGGCACTGTTGACCAACGACCAAAGTCTATTCAAGAACTAAGCCAAGTGGAAAACTACGAGTATCTTGGCGTTCGAGGAGTTCGCTACTATTGGGCTTTGTTGAAGTTCGGACTAATGTTCATAGTTCTAAGTAGTTTATTTTGCTTTTGTTTTGAAATCTCGCCTCGTGCGAAGAAGATGTTTTATAGGGTTTAGCTTTTAAATAATTTCTCTTTGTCTTGCCCAAGACAAATGAGTTTATATTTAGGGCCTGTTTCATATTGTGAATCATAAATAAAGCGTGTTGTTTTGATTCCACATTTTGTGTTTGTTTTCGTTTTACCCTTTTTTGGAAATGATAATCCTAAAAACACAATAAAAATCTTCAAAAAAATATAAATATAATGCATACACTTTCACATTAACTTTTTGTAAAAAAAATTAAAAAGAAGAGTTAATTAATCAAACATAAATCAAAACATGCAGTTAACGGATGGACAAATCCATTGAGCATAATAACTCTATGCTCTCTCCAACTTTGAAATCCCGGTGAAGTCGCGATGAGGAAGTTGAAGAAGAGATCCCGGATGAGATTTCTCGACTACTTAAGCACGAGAAAGAATCATTCAGACCTCACAAAGAGCCTTTGGAAGCAATCAACTTAGGTTACGGGAAGACAAAAAGTAAACATCGAGACTCTACTCGGCATAGCGTCAAGAGCAAATTGATAGAGCTTCTCAAAGAATACGTAGATGTGTTTGCTTGGTCCCAAAAACATGCAGTTTAGATACAGGTCGTGGAGCATCATTTGCCATTAAGACCGGAGTGTCCACAGTTAAACAAAGGCGAGAAGAGTTCACCACAGAAATGGCCGACAAAATCAAAAGGAGGTCTAAAAGCATTCGGAGGTTTCCTCATCACCGAATATCCTCAATGGCTAGCCAACATAGTGCTGTCTCGAAAGGCAGAAAGGTCGAGAATGTGTGTTGACTAGGGACTTGAACAAAGCAAGCCCAGATGATTTCCACTACAGCATGTCGACATGCTAGTGGATAGTCTTGCTAAGTTCAACGTCTTTTCCTTCATGGACGGTTTCTATGGCTACAATCAGATCATAATGGCTCCGAAGACATGGAAGACATATTTCATCACGCCATGGGGCACATTTTGCTTCAAAATAATGCGTTTGGATTAAAGAATGCGGGTGACTTACCAAAGAAGCAATGACTACTCTTTCATGACATGATGCACAAAGATCGAAGTCTCGTGGGCGACATGATAGCAAAGTCGACCTGAAGAAGAGCATATAGAATATCTCTTGAAGTTGTTTGACTAAGGAAATTTCAACTTCGCTGAATCTAACAAATGCACCTGGGGTAAGACGGAAAACTCCTAGGTTTCATCGTCGGTCAAAGAGGTATTGAAGTTGACCACGACAAAGTCAAGGCTATTCAAAAATGCCTACGCCACAGAAAAAGAAAGTAAGAGATTTCTTGGAAGGTTGAATTACATCTCGGTTATCTCTCGAAATAGCGCTACTTGTGGGCCAATATTCAAGTTCTCATAAAAATCAAGAGGTTGTGTGACGGAAGATTGCCAAAAGCGTTTGTGATATCAAGGAATACTGTTAGAACCGCCAATATTGATTCCTCAATCGAAGGAAGACCATTAATCATGTACCTTACCGTGCTAGAAGATTCCATGGGCTGCGTGCTTGGGCGACAAGATGAAACGGTAAGAAAGAGCATGCCATCTACTACTGAGTAAAAGTTCACGGTGTGAAACTCGTTACTCCATGCTCGAAAAACATGTTGTGCTTTGGTATGGGCTTCAACGTCTCCTTGATACATGATCAATCACCGACTTGGTTAATCTCCAAAATGGATCCAATCAAGTGCGTCTTTGAAAACGCATGCGGAAAAATTGCTCGATGGCAAATGTTGTTATCGAATATGACATCGATGCCGAGTACCCAAAAAGCGGTCAAAGGAAGCATTCTCTCCGATCGCGGCTTATCAATAGAACAATACCAATCTCTCAAGTTTGACTTCACAGCGAGGATGTTATGTACTTGAAGATGAAAGATTGATGAACATTTACCTAGAAGGTCACGATCGAGAATATAGATGGGGCTTAATCTTTGATGGGCGGTTAATGTCTTTGCAATGGAATTGGGCAGTCATCGTCCTCAGGGGTTCTATATCCGTTTCCATGATTGCTATTTGATTGCACCAACATAGCGAGAATATGAAGCTTGTCATGGGTATCGAAGAAGCCATCGACTTGAGATCGAGATCCTTGACATATATGGAGATTCGACCGCAGCGATCGATCAAATCAAAAGCAAGTATGAAACTCATCATCTTGGTTTGATTCCATGCGAGAGATTATGCAAAGCGTTTGTTGACTTTCTTCAACAAAGTTGAGCACATCATATCCCTCGAGATCATAATCGAATGGCGGGCAGCCAGCTTTCCCATCTTCCATGTTCAAAATCAACAATTGGAGCGATATTCCTAAAATCGTGTCGGGCGCCTTGAAGACTGCGTATGTGTTTTACAGGCCAGAAGCGATCTTGATGATAAGCGTGGTTCCACGACATCAGCAGCTTTCTTCAAACTCGGGAGTACCTGGGGCATCGTACAAAAGATAGGAAAACTACGAGGCTTTCTAGAAATTTCTTCACGAAGATGTGCTATACAAAGGAAATTTCGACAGTTACGCTTTCGGATGCGTCGACGGGCGAGGCGGAACACGATAATCCATGAGTGCATGAAGGATCGCTGGAACCCGTTCAAATGGGCATGCAATGTCTAGAAAAATCTTGAGGCGAGGAAACTATTGGATAACAATGGAATCCGATTCGTAAACACGTCAAGATGTCTGAGTGTCAAATCTGGCCAGATAAGATCACGTGCCACCAACTCTACTCAGCGTTCTCTCTTCTCCTTGGCCTTTCTCCATATGGGGCATCGACATGATTGGGATGATCGAGACCAAAAGCGTCCAGCGGACATCGCTTCATTTAGTGGCTATTGATTACTTCACCAAATGAATTGACGGCGTCTTACGCAAGCGTCACGGAGACCCAGTGGTTGTGAGGTTCATTAAGAACAACCTCATTTGCGATATGGGTTAGGTAAGATCATTACGGAGACAATGGATCAAACTTGAACAGCAGAATGATGAAAAAATTGTGTGAGGAATTCAAGATCGAGCATCACAAATCATCTCATAGGCCAAAGATGAGCGGCGTCGTTGAAGGCATGACAAAAGCACAAGAAGATCGTAGAAGATGGTCATCACCCTCTGAGGCGGCGCAATCTTTGCCATTTGCTGCATGGGTGTCGTGCCCGATCTTGTGTGACTGACAGAAGCTCCATTTTCTCTACAGTACTGCGGCATGGAAGTAGTGCTCCCGTGTAGAAGGCGGATTCCGTCAATGAGAGTTCTTATGGAAACTAAGTTATCGAGGCCGAATGGTGTCAAAGCGGTCTGATCGGTGAACAATCGGAAAGCACTGACAGCTCGGTATGTGGACCACTATATCAAAGAAGGATAAAAGAAAGCCTTACAAAAGGTCCGACCTCGTGTAATCCGAGAAAGCGACCTTGTTAAAAAGATTACATCTTTCAACGATTCTGGGGCAAATGGACTCTAATTACGAAGACCCGTACATCGTCAAAGATGCTTTTACGGCGGTGCTATGACTCTGTGACCATGGACGATGATGAACTCCGCATCCTGGCAGATATGTCGATGAAATAACTTTGTCTAAAACAGAAAGCAGCTCGGTAAGTCGAAAACCGAAAAGGCGGTTTGAGGCAAAAATGAAGCTCGGTCGGGTAGAAAACGAAAAGAAGCGGTCCATGCAAAATTAGAGACAATAAGCGAAATCACGATAGATTGAAAACACACGAAAGGCAATCTATGCAAAATTAAGGATCAAAATGACAAAATAACGCATCATGCAGCCGCCGTCAATCGAAGAAAACTTCCATCAGCGGATCTTGATCAAAATCTTCTAAAGCGATAAGCATGGTTGGAATTCAAAGTTGTTAGGGATAATAGCGTTATTGCTTTCAATGTAACCTTTTCCCAATAAATTATCATTTCCAACTTTTGTAAATAGCTCATGGAATCACGCCTTTGGTGATTACCATTCTATCAATAAAATTTGAGCCTTGTGCCCCTTGTTTGCAATTCTTGCTTTATTACATTTTGCAAAATAACGCCTTTGTGTGAAAATCATACGAAACTAAAAGTTTTAAATGAATTTTTACTTCAAAATTTTGAAATAAGCGGAATTTTCCTTCAAACTATGAACACGAAGGAACTTCAGTTTTCTCCATAAAATGTTTGACCTACGAAAGATAGAACAAGCTGCTTCTGAAGTTTTCTTCTCCTCAACGAATATATCATCAAAGGCGGCATTCTTATCCAAAAGAATTCCAACAAAACTTGCCAATAAATGCCTTTTGAGGAAAGTTTAAAACATCAACTTCGGATCCTTCATCGATACGTCTACACCATTCTTTAAAATTTCTTTGGTATTTGTTTGAGCGTGGCGTAGTCCTTTTCCCAAATACCTTTTTGTTGTCTTTGTCAAGTATCGTCGCACATATGACATTCATAACATTCATCATTCATACATAATAACATCATTAATGCATTTACGCATTTCGAATGTTTGCTTCTATATCACTTGGTTTAGGTTACATGTACTCGTATGGGTATGTCATCTCTGATGTAGATTATCCCAAACGAAAAACATTTCTCTCTATTCCCGGTGAGAACATTCCTCATTGGGAACAAAGTCTTGATTGACCGTTTCTTTCCGGTTCATTCTGGATAGAACCTGTCTCTGACCAACCAGGTTTTAGATTTCACATAAAATGCGCACGCAAACAATAAACAATAGCCTCGTAAATACGTGCTTATTTCCTTTGTTATTTGGAAACTTTTCATAAGCGATTGTTCTTCTCGGCAAGATCAAATCATGGAGTTCAAAAGAAATCGGTTGTCTTTCGTCTAAATAAAACACCGTGTCTTCTCAATCAAAATGCCCGCATCTTCTAAAAAGAGAGATCACAGCAAGATTGTAGATTTGAAAATAGAAACTCACTTGAGATCTGTTTCTCTCATTATGCATTATTCACAAAGTTTGAATACTAGAGTAATTTTCTCAAGAATTACCTTGTTATAGTTATCCCTTGATAATTGGTAATATCTTCAAAACTATTGCCATAAACTATCACGAAAGATAATTGGTAATATCATCTTCTTTTACCTTAAACATTGTCCGAGGGTGACGAAGGTAATTTTCGTTTCCCAGCGAAGCAGATATTCACATACATTGTGAATCTATTTCCCGATGAAACATATTGCTTGTTTCCCAATGACAATTCTCTTTTCTTAGGCAGTTGAGTCATCCTCTGATTCTTCCCCATCATATCAATCTTTGATATCTCACGGGTGAATTTTGTGATCATTTGCATCGTCGCATTTTGGTATCTTAGGTCCAAAATTTGCGTATTCACGATATTAAGTCTCTTCACCTATCGAGGCGAAGATATTCATCTTCATATCTCGGGTTAAAGAAACTTAAATAGGGCATCTGTCATACCCAATTTTTGACCTAATATACCACTTTACATTTGCATCGTTTGCATCACGAAATAATTCGAGCAAATTAATCGGTGTGTGCCTACGAGTCAAAATTAGGGTTTCATCAATTTTCATCTGATTTAAGGGTAATCAATTAGGGTTTGAGTTTCCTCACCTCGATTGATCTATCTTAATCAAATCATCAACCTACGATCTTGAGATATCACTTTTCCTCGTGATCTGTCGGTCGACCAATTAGGGTTTTCATCGAGGATAAGCAATCAGCGATTTTCACGATCAATGAATGACTTTTTGGGATTGATCTTCATATCTTCAATAACATCTTGACCTAATTTCTTGATTTAAAACATCCGCGAGTTCACAATTTTCATCGGTCGATTTACGGATCATCGATGAAATTTCATCTGTGAAAAGTCAAACTTTGACTTTTGGTCCAACTTTCAAGATAAAACTTTTCAATCATCAAAATACTTCAAATGATCTATCATGATCATAAAATCAAGAAATTTGGAAAAGTCAACAAAAGTCAAAATTTTCAACACTTAGAAAAATTTTCAAGTGTTAAAATTTCATACTTTTCTACTTTCATGGCAATTTTCACATAGTTCCATTTAGAATCAGAAAAAACTCAAAACATGAAAGTTGTAGCTCTTGAAACAAGATTTCCAAATGTCGAACTTGCAAATCCATTGTGTCTAGCTACACTTTTGATTTTAGAAACATAGAGCTCCAAAATCATAAATTTCAAGTTCATGTACAAGATTACAGTCATTTGTGATTTTCTTCCCTTCTAAAAGCCTTGCCACCTAGCCAAGATGGATAAAGCTGATAAAAATCAGATGGAAAGTAATTATGATGAGATAAGATCAAGTTGAGTTTTAACCAAGGTTAAAGGAAGGTTCCTTTTGCATTTATGGCAAAAGACTTTCTTGCCCTCTGAGCAAGTTGTCCAAATCAAGCCAATCTTCTTCACGCTAATCTGAATTCTTGACCTATAAATAGAGGTCATGTTTGCAATTGAAACTACACCAAAGCTGTGCACAGAACAAGTTTTCTCTCTTCTTTCTTAAAATTCAAAGTAACATGGTTCAAAGTGAGGATTTTGCATTTTGCTAATTATATGAAAAACTATGAGAAGTTTGGTGTCTAACACATTCTAAACTCTAAATACAACTTGTTTGAGCTTAAAATCAACTTAAAAACAACTTAAAACAACTAAAACTCAGGTTTTCTTTTCAAACTTTCAAACTTGCAAAAGCTGCCTTAAACTTATTGGTTTGACTCGAGCTAATTGTGATTTATCACTCAAACATCATCAACATACTTCATATGGATGATACAAATCATTACTCTTGACACCTGTAACACCTTCAAGCTCGGTGAAACTCATGCCAAGCATATGCAAGTGGACTTGGTCAAGAGTGATTCGAGGTTGATTCAAGCAGCGAGCATCCTCACGTTCCACGAAGTCCTTTGGTGCTATAGCAATCATTAAAACAACTTTGTAACGACTCCTTGAAGAAATCGATCTCGACTTCAAGAGGTAAGTGGCTCAACTTGAACTCTTTGATTCTTGATTTCGTTCAAAAACTCTTGGCCGTTTTGTTTACGCACCTTCTTTGAAGCTTAACCCTGTCGATTGCTTATTTCCATGATCGCACACGATTTCAATTTGATTTTTTAGGAATTAGGGTTCTTCGTGTTTTACGGAAAATTAATCATGTTTAACTAAAAATAAATGAAATTAAACCACATCATCATGTTCCTGGTTCAATTTCGATCAAGTTTGATGTTTACATCGAGCAATTTCATTGAGAAACAAAGAATCCATGGCTGGATGAAGGATTGAGGAAGAAGATCATTCTGGCGTTTTGAGAAATTCAAATAAAAGTTTGTAATATAATTAATTGGATTGGCATAAGTGAACGGATGTATTGCCGCCCTAGCGGTTGCCAGCTCACCTTTAAGTCACTTTCCTTGCCTTGCCCAATGGTCCCGGGTTCGAGTAGCCTTGGGACCATTTTTGCCAAACTTTTTTGTTTCCTCTTCATATTTTAAACTTTGACTCTTTCAAAACCAATCAAAACTCCTCATTTTGAGGTGATTTTTTGTACACTTGTCAATTAACATGTATATTTTATGATAATGTCAAAAAAGTTTCAAAAATACTTTCTTTTGATTATATTTTCATCGAGCCGAAAATGATACATTTTGAGTACTTTTCAAAGCACTTTCAAAGACGTTTCTTTCAAACTTTCGAAGCGCGAAACTTTTTCAAACTTCTTGTAAGTATATGTCATCCTTCAAAGAACACTTTTAAGATCTTTCAAAACTTTTCAACAAACTTACACTCTTTTTCCATGATGGTGATTTGAAGACAAAACCGAACTCGTTTTTCTCGAATTTCTTAGATCATGGGCCTCCCTGGTGTAAGTCCCAATTCTTTTATGTACATAGTTTATTTTCCTTGTACATATCCAAATTCTTTATGTACATAACAATTTTTACTTGTACATAATCTGGCGTCTTTTGTAAATATTCAAGTATAGGCAAACTTTGTCCGTTTGTTTTCATTTAAACTTGTATATACCTTTGAATACCATTGGTATTAAAAGGAGGCGTTATTCGTTGAAAATGCTTTTTAAACCAATGGGCCTCCCTACGATGTAAGTCCCAACCCTCTGTGTACATATTCATTTCCTCGTACATAAATACTCATTCGTGTACATTTTCATTCCATTGTACACATTCAAACTTGTAAATAATCAAGTTAACGCTGGTTTTTAAGCATACGTTTTACACACTTGTTTATATTTCCTTTCATAAACTTTTGTAAATAAACATTATACATTGTTATATTTCCTTCATAAACTCCACGTGAATAAACTTCATACACTTGTTTATATAAGCGTCTAGTTATAATATAACAACTAGTCTAACCATTAAGTTCCCCACAAGTTAGCCTCCTCTTGGGCTTTGTACAAGGTAACTCATTTCATCTGGGTTCAGCCTCCTCTTGGGCTTCATATAAAAAACTCATTCATCACGAGTTTAGCCTCCGCTTAGGCTTCATATAAGACAACACTCCCTACTGGAGTCGACCTCCTCTTGGGCTTCGTTCAAAGAACTCCTCATTGAGTTTAGCATTCTCTTGGGCGTCAAACAAAGAAAGAGACGAAATCTCTTAACACCTCTATTGGGCTGTACAAAAGAATCACTGCACGCTAGGATAGAACCACGAGTATGGTTTCGGGATTAATCACTCTCAAATCCTAAGAGGATGGTTTCCGATGAAACCCTTCTTAAAGCCAAAGCCGATGTACCCTATAGCTTCCTCTTGAGCTTCATACAAGGACCCTCGATGACCCTCGGAATGCCTCCCTCTTGGGCTTACAATACAAGGACCCATGTGCTTCTTAAAACCCCTTAATCAATCAATTTCTCCTAGAGATTTAGACATCTATCATCTCATGGAAGAAGTGTCTCATCATCACATCACATACAATCAAAACTTTTCAAACTCTTTTCAAACAAAAACATCTCTTAATCATAAGTGGTAGCAGCTTGTACACTCAAGCAAAACACCCATGCTTACAATTAAAAGATTGATCATCTTTCAAAACATCTTTCTAAAACTACGTGAGTAGTAGCAACTTGTACACTCAAGCAAAACACCTATAACTTATGATGAAAGATTTCAATCAATCAACTTTTCAAAATGTATGTGATGAAATAGATTAGATACATTTTTCATTAAAATGACATTTGTCTTTGTCTCTTAACATCCACTGCTTCCACTAGCATAAGTGGGAACTACGATTGCTCGACTTTCTCAACATCCCTTTGAGAATCGTGAGCACAAGGTCTCGTCCTTGAGAACAAATTTATTTCTCCCTCAAACCAAACAAACCATAGATCCCTTTAGATCCGAGCTACAATGCTCGATTCCCATTAAGGATATGTATCAGAAAGATCCCAAGTCTTTGCGAGCACAATAATAACAAAACCTAGGATCCCACATAATGTACCCTTCTTAAAATCCAAGGAGAAACTTTCCCATCATAGAAATAGCAATTAAAACACACGAATATATCAAACATATTCATATATAAAGCTATAGATAACTATATATATTTAAGATTGCTCCATCTATTCCCTTTATATAACAAACCCCTTGCAGGGCTCCCGATGTGTTACGTCTAGTTGCGCTAGTCGTAATGCATATCATATCAATTGAGGGTATTACTTGACTTTCCCTTTTTCATAATCATTTTTCTTGTGTTGAAAATAATAAAGCTTGATGCTGCGACATCTTTATAAACAAATCAAAAGTAAATCGTTTAGACTAGAGAATCCAGAATTGATTAGATTCCCTCGTAGCGTCACTTACTTGAACAAAGTCGAACTAAGTTTTCCTCAAATTTCTTTCAAATTGATCATGGGCCTCCTCGCGGTGTAAGTCCCGACCCTCCTATGTACGTATTTATTTCCTTTTTACATATTCCACCCTTTTATGTACATATTCATTTCCTTGTATACATATTCAATCATCTTTGTAAATATTCAAGTATAACAAACTTAAGCTCGTTTGTTTTCATCCACTTGTTTATACCGATTCCATTGGTATTAAGAGGAGCATTATTCGGTGGCTTGCTCTTAAACAAATGGGCCTCCCTTAAGTTGTAAGTCGACTCCTTTGTATGTATTCAAGTTACACTTGCTTTAATTTCTTGTTTTTATACACTTGTTTATATATTTCCTTCATAAACTCACAGCGAATACATCACACACTTGTTCATATAAGCATTGGGTTATAATAGAACAACTATTCTAACAACTAGGTTCCCTTTAGCCTCGATTAGGCTTCGTATAAGACAACTCCTGTTGAGTTAGCCTCACTCGGGCTTCGTTCAAAGAACTCCCTCATTGAGTTTAGCCTTCTCTTGGGCATCAAGCGAAAGAGACACGGAAATCTCTTAACTGACCTCATTGGGCTTCCATACAAAGAATCACCAGCTAGGATAGAACCACGAGTATGATTTCCGGTGAAATCACTCTTGAATCCTAAGAGGATGGTTTCCAGTGAAACCACTCTTAAAGCCAAAGCCATCCATACCTATAGCTTCCTCTGAGCTTCATACAAGGACCTCGATGACCCTCAGATGATGCCTCCTCTTGGGCTCGTAATCAAGGACCCTCGATGACCCTCGAATGTCTCCTCTTGGGCTTACAATACAAGGACCACAGGCTTCTTAGCATCCCCCTAATCAATAACCAATTTCTCCAAGAGATTTAGACATTTATCATCTCTATGGAAGAAGTATCTCATCTATAACATCACCTACAAATCAAACACTTTTCAAACACTTTTCAAACAAAACATATTTTCATTGTAAGTGGTAACACGTGTACACTCAAAAAAACACCTAATACTTACGATGAAGATTCAATCAATCAACCCTTTCAAATGTATGTGATGAAATAGATTAGATACATTTTCATTAGATGACCTTTGTCTTTGTCTCTTAATAACACACACCTTCCTTGTAAGTGGGAACTACGGTTGCTCGACTTTCTCGACCTCCTTTGAGGAATCACATGGCCTGAGGTCTCGTCCTTGGCGAGCATACTTCTTTCTCCTCAAACCAAACAAAACCATAGCTCCCTTAGATCCGAGCTACGGATGCTCGATTCCCACTGGGGATATGTGTCGAGAGGATCGATGATCTTTGCGAGCACAATAGCAAAACTTAGGACCCGCCTAATCTACCTTTCTTAAAACCCAAAGGAAAGCGTTCCCAGAATAGAATAGCAAATTAAAACACACAAACATATCAAAATATTCATACATACAAAGGCTATAGATAACTAGATATATGGGTGCCATGACCTTCCTTTATATAACAAACCCCTTTTCGATTTCTCCCCGATGTGTTGCGTCTAGTTCACGCTAGTTGCACCGTATCTTTATTTATTTAGGATATTTCACCTCCTTTTTCATCTCATTTTCTTGTTTGGAAACTATTTGCTTTTGTCTTTGTATATTTGTGTTTTATAGGTATCGAGCCAAGACATCGAGCGGTGTAAGTTTTCGATGTTTTTCCCAAACTTGATTTAAAACCAATTTTTCAAAAAAAACACGAGTGCAATCGAATTGCACATTGGAGAAATCGATTGCTTTCAGTGACCATTTTGAGAAAAATTTCAAAAAATGACTTAGTCGATCGATTTGCACTAGAGTGCTGTCGATTACCTGCGCGGAGTTTTGAAAAATAGGAACTTTTCAAGTTTGTGGCTTGGGCTCATTTCATTTTATTTTATTTTAATTTTGAAATTAATTACTAATTGATTCCATTTGGCTCAAAATCAATTTCAAGCCTAATTCTAATTTCAAACCACCACGTTCCACAACCAAAATCCTATAAATAAAGGTCTTCTCAATTTCAAATCCCGAGCTTTTGATGAAAATACAACTTGTCAAAATTTCTCCTCATTCTCATTTTACCAATTCTCCCAACTATCCAGCTCTTTCTTCTTCATAAAGATTAGTGAATTCTTCATTGGAATTCTCTAACTCTTTAAGCTAAACCTTCATCCACTCTATCTTTCTTCTTGATTCCTTAGATCTAGGCTTGTGATTCTGATTTTTTGAAGTTGAAGTGAAGCAATTTAAAGTGTTACTCTTGCAAATTTCTTTCAAGATCTACAGTGGTTATTCCATTATACTCGATCATGAGTGGATTTCCTCCAATCTGATCGTTATCTTTGGCCGATTCGAGGGACAAGAGTTCACCTAAAAAGCATTGACTTATCCGAGCTTGGTTTTGTCCGGTTATTGGTTGCTTGTTTGGTAATCTATAGGATGGGATATGGTATTGGCTCTTGATGTCAAGTACTAGTCTTCTCTAGGTTAGATTTTCTTTACTCTTACCTTTTACTTTATGTACATAGGCTATCCTCTTCATCTCTTCCCATTATTTAATTTTCAAAATCTACCCTTTTTAAAAGGATTCTTGTTTTCAAAACTCGAACCGCTTTCATAAAACTTGGACTTAGGTCATGCATTTTCAAACTTCTTTTCTTAATAAACTTCCATACATTTAACAATACTTTGAATTTTCTTTTTTAAGACTAAAAACACCAAACCTCATTCAAACTCTTTTTGAGCTCTTTGGCTTTTCTAAACTAACATTTTCTTAAAATCAACCAACACACAACTTTGGTCTTTTTAGAACTACTTGGTTTTATTTCAACATTGCACATTGTTGGTATGTAGGTGCTGGAACTCATTGGAGTTCTATCAAACCAAACATTAAAAAAACTTCTTTTCTCCCCACCATCCATTTTGTACATACACTTTTTAGCAACATACAAATTTTCAAAGAGGTTCATAGAATTACCGTAGATGCTTTGGGTGCCTAACACCTTCCCTTTGCATAACCAACCCTCGGTCCCGGATCTCGGATCTTTTGTTAGGATTTTATTAGCTCTGTTTCCTAGTCCTTTTTATAATAAAAGTGCGGTGGCGACTCTTTTGTTATTTTGGAGTTAAGTCAATTCAATGGCTTATACTTGCGGTTTTTTGCTTCTGAAAGATGGCGACTTCTGTGAGGATGTTTGACCTATTGTTGGACCATCTCTAAGTGGGTTGATCCTTTTTTATTTGTATATATGTGCTATATTGTTTGAATATATATTGTATTCTTGTTTGTTTGGGATTATATTTCTAGTTTTCAAGGGTGCTTGGTGATCTTCTTTTGAGTTCCTATACGGACTCGGGAAAACTTAAAAGATAGACAGACGGTATAGTCATGTTAACTTTTAGGGAGTAATCTTGAAGAAGGATTCATGAGATCCTCCACTTAGTGGAACCTCCTTGATTGTGGTATTTTGTTTTAGAAGCAATCGGGAGAGGCGTGATGCTAGAGCACGAGTCCACAGGCGGCGGTAGTAGAGATCCTTAACCCGTCCGACCTTTTTAGGGGTAGTGCGGGCACTATTACAAAGTTATCAGGAGTAGTTGCTATGTGATACTACACTCGAAGCGAGTTTCACCTAAAGGTATTGCGATTAGGTACATCGAGGAGTTGGTAGTATTGGATGGAGGAATGAAACTTTTGGGGATTCCTTTAGAACCTTGATTTCACGGTGACAAAGCTTAGAATACCTTGTGGGTAGTACCTTTTTGACTCTATGCTCATGGCGATCGAACTTATGGACCCCCATGTTTGTGATCCTTGTGCGTGATTGATGCATAACCATGCATTCGTGCATCCATGAAACTCTTTTCGGTCAGGTTTTCAAGGGACATAGAGTTTTTTATGTAAACCTCATAAGTTTCATCAAACTCGATGGATCTTAGGTCTTTGATGGGGTGAAAACTCTAATCCACCAAAATGGATGATTGATTTTGATGATATCTTGATCATTACTTTGATAAAGCCAAAGTTGACATTCATTGAAATAGCAAATCTTCGATAACTACCTTCCATGAGTACAAGGTTGTCATTCATCGAATAACAAATCTTGATAAACTACCTTCCACGAAATAGGTTGCCATTCATCGAGAATAACAAATCTACAATAAACTACCTTCCATAAAGACAAGTTTGACATTCATCCAGAATAACAAATCTTGATAAACTACCTTGATGAGGACAAGGTTGCCATTCATGAATAACAAATCTTCGATAAACTACCTTCCATAAAGACAAGGTTTCCATTCATCGAATAACAAATCTTTGATAAACTACCTTCCAAGAGGACAAGGTTTCCATTCATCGGAATAACAAATCTTTGATAAACTACATTTCATAAAAACAAGACTTCCATTCATCATAATAACAAATCTTGATAAACTACCTTCGAGTGAAACGCTTACATTCATCGAAATAAAAATCTTGATAAACTACCTTCCATAAAGACAAAGGTTGCCATTCATGGAATAACAAATCTTGATATACTACCTTCCATGAGTATAAGGTTGCCATTCGTCGGAATAACAAATCTTGATAACCTTTCACAAAAAGGATTTGCCATTCATCGAATAACAAATCTTGATAAACTACCTTCCATGAGGACAAAGGTTTCCATTTATCGAGAATAACAAATATTTGATAAACTACCTTTCATAAAGACAAATGTCATTCCTCGAATAACAAATCTTGATAAACTTCACCTTAGTGAGGAGACGAGAACTTTTCAAAGGAATAACAAATCATCGATAAACTACCTTCCATAAAGACAAGGTTTCCATTCATCAAATAACAAATCTTTGATATACTACCTTCCATGAGGACAAGGTTGCCATTCGCCGAATAACAAATCTTTGATAAACTAACTTCCGTAAGGACAAGGCGCCATTCGAGAATAACAAATCTTGATAAAAATCCTTCCATAAAGACATGGTTTCCATACATCGAAATAAGAAATCTTCGATAAATTACCTTCCATGAGGACAAGGTTTCCATTCATCGAATAACAAATCTTCGAGAAAATACCTTCCATAAAGACTGAGCTATCATTCATCTTAATAACAAATCTTTGATAAACTACCTTTCATAAGCCTGAGGCTGCCATTCATGAATAACAAATCTTCGATAAATTACCTTCCATAAGGACAAGGTTGCCATTCACGGAATAACAAATCGCCGATAACTACCTTCCATAAAGAAGGTTGTCATTCATCGAATAACAAATCTTCGATAAACTATCTTCCACGAGAGACAGTTGCCATTCATAGGAATAACAAATCTTGATAAACTACCTTCCATGAGGACAAGGCTTGATTCATCGAATAACAATTCTTCAATAAACTACCTTCCATGAGGAAGCGATTGCCATTCATCGAATAAAAATCTTGATAAACTACCTTCCATAAAGACAAGGTTGCCATTCATCGAGAATAACGAGTCTTGATAAACTACCTTCGTAAAGCGAAAGTGCCGTTCATGAATAACAAATCTTCGATAAATTATCTTCCATGGGGACAAAGGTTACCATTCATGGAATAACATATCTTGATAAACTACCTTCCATGAGGACAAGGTTGCCATTCTTAGGATAACAAATCTTCGATAAACTACCATACATAAAGAAAAGGTTGCCATTCATCGAAATAATAAATCTTCGATAAACTACCTTCCATGAGACAAAGGTTTCCACTCATGAATAAAAATCTTGATAAACTCTTGTTATACCCAAAATTTTCCTCGTACTCCTCAAGACATTTCACATATCCATACTCAAGTTTCCTGAGGGTTGACCAGGACAAACCTAGCTTATTCGACCCAGCTAGGGTTTTCCATTCTCAAGTCAGATGGACATCAATGCTAAGTATTCATCATACCTCATCATATGCTTGAATAATCTCCATGTCAAATTTCAAGCCTTACAAGTCAAGTTTGCTCAGAAGTTGCTCGGATGGATCAAAATAAGTTGTATTGGACAAAAAGTCAACTATGGTCAACATACGGTCAAACTTCATAATTTTTGGTCAACACCAATATTTTGAAATAATATTCATCATTTGATCAAGGTTTGATCATGATTCCTCAAGAAAAGTCAAGATTTAATCAAAGTCAAAGTTTCTAAATTAGGGTTTTGGACAACGGTCAATGAGAACTTTGACGACATAACTTTCACATGCTGCTCAGAAATTTTTCCACCACAACTCATTTTAAAGATAAGTCAATTCTCTACAACTTCATTTCTCACAAGCTTGGGCATAAAATGCTTCATTTGGAAGTTATGGATCAAAAGTACGGGTCTTTTTAAAAGTCAACAAAAAGTCATCTTTTTAAAGAAGTTTCATGATCATGGAAACTTCAATGAAAATGAAACCAAATATTTTGTTTAGAAGACACTTTGAGCTTTCTAAAAGGTCAAAACACCCAAAAATGCTAAAAATTGAGCAAGATACACATTGTACAAGTTGAGCATTTTGAGAGGATACACTGAAATACTTGACAAATGCAAATATTTTTTCAAGTGGGCTTATAATTCATGATCCAAACTAGATCTTAACATTATCCATGGTCTCTATTCTCCTTGCCACACCTCTTTTCAATTTATTTAAATTATTTTGAATTTAAAGCATTAAATTCAATTTTAAATTAAATAAAATACAAAGCGGGTCTAAGACAAGTTGGGCTTGGTTTCTACTTATCTTGAGGTCGAAAGCCCATGCAGTGTATAATTAGTGCAATAAGCCATGAAGAAGAAAAAAATACACTTTTGGAAAGATTTGGTGAATATTGACAAGGGAATATTTTTGCATTCAAGAGATATTTTCTCATTATTTACGATCAAATCTCATGCTACATATATACATGATACATTCCACAAGCACAAGGGCCCAACCCTAGCCTCGAGCAACAACCTAAACTCTCAAAAAAATCATACAAACTTGCAAACTTGAATCCTATTCTCATCCGTTTTCAATCCAATCAAGCACTTCATCATGCTCTGAGGTGTGAGTAGAAAGTCTGAGACCAATAGCCATGGTCAAAGGCCCACGAATCGTGTCATACATGAACATACACTTGCATATTTTTTAAATTCGTTATTC
>CM038795.1:43551323-43623029 GCA_021764765.1 Vicia sativa
GGACATACAACAAAGATTTGGAGGCTAAGCACATACATATATACCACCTCCATGTCGATCATCTTGTTCTTGAAGCTCCCTAATGGTTAATCTTGATACTATCTTCAACTTCATTAAATCACTTCCCAGAGGGACATCTTGTGGTGGATGTGTTTTGTGTGCTCAACATATATTAGACGCACTATGTGGAAAAGGTTATGATGTGGCAGAGATCTTATATGTCAATGCTCTAGTTGTTAACTTATGCCATGAGAAAGATGTCCTCATGAGTTTGGCGAGTTGTTTCCTCCGCACCCTTAGCGGTGTTATTAAAATCGATGGTGTGATACTACCAATCATGGATTCTATTTGGAGGTGGTTAGTATCCAAAGTTTCTATGTAAGGGGTCAGTAAAAATGTGACACATTATGTAAATGACTTTTAGTTTGGGGTTCGGGGTATCGGAGGTTGAGGCCATTTTGTACAGCGCCAACAAGGTGTTAAGCAACCGATACAAAGATGGTTCTCACGGTATATTTCTTAAATGCTTTCAACATGGTAGATCAATCAACCTTATTGTGTGAGGTGAGAGTGAGATGCCCATATATTTCTCTATGGGTTGAGTTTATTTAAGACTGGTAACAAGGTTGTACTTGGGGATGAACAAGGTGATCCGTTAGAACTCTCATTTTACTCTTGTGTTACACCCACTCATTCATCAAGTTAGATACAATTGTAAGGTTATTGTGCATGCATGGTATCTTAAATATGGGACTCTATAGGAGTTTCACATGAGGTTTCAAAGCCCTTGACATCATTCGAGAGACATGTCTAAGATCGGTCTCAAATTGAATATTCATAATTGAGATCTTTTAGCCTCCATGTGATGGTAGTAAAATCCATGAGGATTTATTTTTTCAGGACTTTGAGAGGACGATGTTAGGGATAAAGTTTCTTCCGAGATTGTTAATCGGTGACGATTTTATTAAGGGTTTTCGGAAGAGGGCTTAGGCTATTTAGTCAATGTATGATCTACCACAACTAGGGATCTTTATAGTGAGCTTTCAACTCGATTCTTCATGGTAGTCAAATTGTTTTTGGCCTAAGAATATGCCAACCTAATTGTTCTATTCCTACCAAAGGCCCAAGGATACACTACTCGCTTCTACTAAAGGTCCAATAGCACGAGTCCTATTTATTCCACGCTACATTAAGCCCAAGGTATAAATACCTTCATAAAGGGTTTTCAAGTGAACAATGTCTAATTTTCACTTTCACTACCACAATCTTGACGCCTAAACTAAGTTGGGTGTTTGAGTGTTAACCATGCAGTTGCCCCCACTTTTTATTGATCCGTAACATTAGAGAGTAATGATGTCAATTCAAGACCAACACCTCTTATTCAAGAAGCACCGTGATTTTAACCTTCAATCCATGATGTCTTATCCTCAGAGTACCATGAAACCTTGCTCGTGTGATTTCGCAACTCTTTATTTGTGATTCCACAACAAAACATTAATCATATGGAGAAAGCAACTATTTAGTTTGATAAACAAATGCGAAGGAGATTGAAGAGGTTGCCTCATATGATTTTTTGGTTTCATTGTAGAGAACTTCCAGCCTACAAACCAACATGACCTTGTTAGTGATGTCCTGTTTGATATATTTTGACATGTCAAGTATTCTGTGAAGAAATATGTCCGCCAATTTCTTGATCGACCACGTGGGGAGATAAACTTAGGCCAATGGATGTTCTAGTGTACAAGGGGTTGGAGAAAACATGCTTGAGTAGACTTGATTGGAGTTTCTCCACTAGTGGGACTGAGGACCGAAGGTTTATATCGCTGGACAAACAACTAGTTCTAAAAGTCGCTTCAAGTAAAGTGATTAAATATGAGAAAACGTATTCCAACAATCAATATGTATTTATATCATTTGTCTTTGATAGTTTTGGTTTTAGCACCAAAAACAATTGATTTTACATAGTCAAAACTTAATAACAATATTGTATCTTCAAAACTATAAATATAATATTTAAGATGATTGACTTCATCATAAAAAAAAGAATAATGACTTAGTCTTATTGCTTTTTTTACCCTCTATGTTTGTATAATTTTTGTTATATATGATATTTATTTGGAGACACTATGTTTAAACAATGTGAAACCTGAAATTCTTTTTTATAGAAAGATATTTGCCTAAAAAATTAAACTTGAAAGAAAGATTAACCATATGAAATTGATATATAGATTTAATAAAAGAATTTCTTTAAGAAGTAAGAAAATATGTCAAACTCCGGGAGAATTCGTCATCCTAATTAAGCTTACTCTGCTAACTCAAATACTAATTACATTAGGTATATTGATTACCTAAGATATATTCTATAATTTATATTATAATTTTAACCATGACTTAACCACTAGTTTTAATTTTAAGAGTATTTGATCTACCACCACTGACTAATACTTATTAGTGACACGAGTTACCTTTTGCTTTGCTTGGAAACAAATATATAATGGAGATGTCACCATGCAATTACACTTTTCGCACAGTGCAGATAAACTAACTTAGGATTGGCAATTAAAAAAATATAGTTTACTAGTTGAGTGGCTTTCCTTTTCACACATTATTCTGTTTATGTCATTTGGGTGTTATGAAAACAAATCATAAATCAGAAGTCGTTTTAAAACTCGAGTTCTTTCGCATGGCTTGGTTTATAATGAAAATTCTCCATTTCAACTTTTTAAAAATTGAATGTCGAAGTCCAGGAAAAAAACTCTTTGTAGCAGGATAATCATCTAGGAGGGCTTCAAAATATCTGGAGCTTTATCATAAATGTCTAATTGAATCTGAGAGCATATTTAAAGTTGGCTAATGCATCCGCTCACCTATTTGTTTCTCTACAACTATGTGAGACTATCACAATTTCATGATCATCAATGAGATATCAAATATCTCTAAGGAGTGTCATACCCTCTGCTTTGCTTATTTTTTCCTCACTAATTATATTCACCACATAATATAATCAATATTTACCTCCACCCTCCTCAAACCTAAAGATTTTGTAATATTTAGGCTTTCAAGAATTCTCCATAATTTTACTAAGAATATTTACAATAGTTTCATTATTCAATACTCTCTTTTTTTTTTCTCCACTTTTTATATTTTATATCATCTTCTCTTTTTTCCACCTAATAATTCAACACACATTCAATTTTTATCCAATACAATTTTTGTTTAATAAAATTCAACACCTCTATCTCACCACCATTCACATCACACTAAAAATTTAAAAATTCACAACAACCAATAAAATTTTACAAATTTTTTATGGGACCTCACTCTCTTCATTCAACATGTTGAATGTTTTCAACACAAATTAATCCACCTCACTTTCAACATCTCATTCAACACCTCATTGCAAGCATTTAACTATTTTTTTCCAACACCCCATTATAAATAGCCTAATAAGGTATTGCAAGACCTCATATTCTTGAAAAACCTGTTGATCCAAACATGGACGGAGCCAAACAAATAAGAGTACGGGGGCAATATATATTATTATGTCATTTATAATTTTTATAAAATATTTGTAAAATATTTATTATGACTAGTAACTGAATATTTGTATAATATTTTTCATATTATTTAAAAATATACAAACTAATTAAATTATATCCAACATTTTAGATAAAAACTATGATTAATATAATAGTTTTTTAAGTCGCTAGAAGTAATGATAATAATTTTAAAAACTTAAATAATCTTTGATCTTTGTAAGTTTTTGTGTTATTTATTTTTGTTTCTATATTTTATATTTTTTGGAAATGATTCATGGATGTTAAATTATTTTTGATTTTAGTCTCTAAAATTAAAATATACGGAAAAAAATTTAATAAATTTTAATTTTAGAGATTAAAATAATTTTTTTATTCTAAAATCATTTAAAAAATAAAATATAAAGACGAAAATAAAAAGTACATCACGAACTAAACATTATTTAAATATTCAAACTAAAAGATTTAAGGTTGAGATTTGGCATAAAAGTCTACAAGTTGCCACTATTTTATTTAAAAATATATTTAACTATCTATATTGTCTACAGAGAATTCAACTCATTATTGAACAATCAATAATACTACAAAGTTATTATTGAACTCAATCATATATTAGTCTATAATATACTTACATGTATTTTAAAACAATAATTACATATTAAAAAGTTGAGATTGAGGACATTCTGAGTGTATTTTATAAAACAGAAATGCTATGTGTACACTAGTCATACACTACACCGTATAAAGCTTTTATAAATAGTGGCTTTTTTCATTTATACTATAATAAACTAATAAAATAACATGAAACACTTTGTCAAAGGCACGTGGGCCATAGTTAAGCTTTTAATCACATCTTCAAGTTGTACAAATAGATCCACATCACTTTATCCCATCACTTAGGTTGTTCCACCATTTCTTCTTCTTCCTTTTCCGCGTCAGTTTACATAACTTTCTCCCACCATTTTTTCATTATAACATCTCCAACCATTCTCAATGAAGTTGAAGATGAAGATTTAAGTCATTAAGAAAAAAACAAATTTATTTGACATCATTAAGCAATGAAGATGAAGATTTAACTCATTAAGCTTTTAGGTATCATTAAAGTTTCATCTAATAATACCAATCTTGTTCTTTTGAATCAAATTTTGTTTGTTTATAATGAAAGATGAATAAAGAATGCTATTGATTTCGTATTGAATGGTTGATTGTTCATCAACCGTTTTGTAAACTGTATTGACCAACTTTGATCACTACGTTAATCATATGTATTTACTGTTCAAACGATTTCATATATTTATTCTAGTAGGTTCGTTAACCATTTTATGCATTATATTAACCAACTTGTGCGGCGCTATTAACCAACTGTATAATAAAAAATGTTATAAACTTGTAGTTATTTCTGAGAGTATATTAACCAAGTTATACACAATATTAACCATGTTGTTGCACACAATTAACCAACTTTGTTATAAATTTATGTTATACATCTAATTGACATATTTTGTGCAGTTTTTGTGACAAAATGGTCAGACAAAGTTTTGATAGATTGTGGTGGTAGTCAAATAGAAGATGTAGAAGTTGACCACGGTGATGGTGATGGCGTTGACGATGATCACGTTGTTCTCGAAATTGGGATGTGCTTTTCTTGTGTAGAGGAAGTTAAAACATATTATCAATAGTATGCTTTGAAAAGGATTTTGGATGGAGGATAAGATCATCAAAAAGGGAGATGATGGGGAGCTCAACTACCTAATACTTTCATGTACAAGAGAGAGGTCTAAAGTTTCAAAAATATCATGCACGTTTAAGACACTACCATCTAGACTGGAAAATTGTCCCCCAAGATTTGTATTAAAATGAAAGAAGATGGTTTGTGGTACATTACACAATTTGAATCTAACCATACTCATGAGACTAGCCCTACTAAAGCAAAATTGTTCAAGGCCAACAAGAAAATGAACTTACATGAGAAGAACAATTCATATCAATGATGATGCGGGGTAAGAATCAACAAGACTTTCCAATTGCTAGTTAAAGATGGTGGGCATGAAAATATTCCCTTTGTGTGAAAAGACGTTAGGAACTATATCAATAAAGAACGCCGTGCAATTGGAAAAGAAGGTGATGGTATGGCTTTGATAAGTTATTTTTGTAAAATGAGGAACAAAATTCAAATTTCTTCTATGACATAGATTTGGATGATGATTTTCATGTGAGGAATGTATTTTAGTCCGATGCAAGATGTAGAGCCGCTTATGAATATTTTGAGATGTTGTAACATTTGACACAACATACTTGACTAACAAGTATGACATGCTTTTTGCTGCATTTGTGGGGGTGAATCACCATGGTCAATCAACTTTACTTGGGTGTGGATTACTATCGGTGAAGACACGATTCTTTTGTGTGGCTTTTCAAGTCATGGCTTCATTGTATGCTAGAAAAGCACCTTTGGGTATTGTGACCGATCAATGTAAGGCTATGAAAATGCTATTGAGTTAGTCTTCCTACAACTCGTCATAGATGGTGTTTATGGCATATAATAAAAAGTTCCGAAAAGCTTACGGATATGGTGAATACAAAGGATCAAGTATGTGATGAAAGAAGCCATCATGATACATTCACAACAACTAGTTTTGAACAAAAATGGTGTTCCTTCATAGAAAATTTTAATCTCCAAGAAAATGATTGGTTGGGTGGGTTGTATATTGAGTGACATAGGTGGGCACCAACTTTAAGGAAATATTTTTAAGCGGTATGTCAACACGCAGATAGTGAGAGCATACATACTTTCTTTGATGGATATATTAATTCTACAACAAGTCCAAACTAGTTTGTGAAACAACGTGATAATGCTCTTAGAAGTCGGGCAGAAAAGGAATTTGAAGCTGATTTTAACTCGATGGATACAACAATTCCATGTGGGTCAAACTCGACCATTGAGAAGCAATTCCAAAATGAATTTACTCATGCCAAATTCAAGTGGAATTCAAATATAAAATGAATTGTTCTACCTCATTGAATGGTGTGGAAGGTTGATTTGCTACGTATCATGTGTTGAGGAGATACTAGTTAGGGACATGCGAAAGAGCGAGTCTTAAAAGTTGTGCTTAACAAGGAAAATCAAGATTTCAAATGAGAATGCTCATTGTTTGAGTTTAGAGTACTGTGTGTCGTCATGTGTTATCCGTGTAGTCAAGAAAGGATTATAAATCTTCCGTATAAGTATGTTTTCTCGAGATGGAAGAAAACATCAAAAGGAAGCATTTATATATGGACTAGTTATGGTGTAATGTAATTGAAGCCAAAAATGGACAGGTTTGATAAATTATGCAAACATTTTTATGATGTTGGAAGTAGCTGCGAGTCGAGGATGCTACCGATGACCTCCATGAAACATTAAATTTATTTAGCTCTAACATATGCACAAAATATAGTACACATGTTGAAGAGAATCTCAATGATGATTCCAATCTAATCAATACAAGTGGAATTCGCAGCCCAAAACATGTCAAGCGCAAGGTCGCCCTCCATCTAAAAGAAAAATATCTATCTCTAAACGGTTATTAAGAGGTCAAGGAAGCGAACAAAAATAATGATCACCTTGAGTTTACTATGGAATGGTGGGAATCATCCTGAAGTAACATTTGTGTAGATTCATCTATGAAGTTGGTGGTGGAAGTAATATGTCATTTATAGATCTTTTGACAACATGTGAAACACCTTTGCAACCACTCTTTCAATTATCTAACAACACAAAATTCAAGTCAAATAAACAACAAATGAAAAAATATGTTTCTCAATTAAAACACAAAATCCTACCATATTATTGTCAAATGCCTTTTCAATATTTTTCTTTTGCATACTTATAACCGGCCAGTTCAATACACGTGGAAAAGTGAACCTAGAAACAACAAGTGCTTCCCCCAAAGATAAGTGGTTGAATGCCCAAATCAGAATAAGTAAACATCTAAATTATAAATTACAAAACATAAGATGTTATCAAATTTATATAATCTCATACCTGAAATACGGCAGCACACCCATTTAAATGTCTCTGTAACTTATTTTTCCTTCTTTCAACACAATAGAGGACTCACATAAACTAGAAACCACAAAGTTATACACGGCAAGACCCCAACTATATGTATCAAGAGAGTCCAAATTATCCAATTGCTTAATAAATCCTCAGAAAGACCTTACTTCCGCTTTTGAAAGTAAAACTCAGCAAATGCAAGTAATATGTAAAGTCTAGAAAAGTTAGGTAATCTATTCTTGCGAACGTGAATTTTTTTGACAATATTGGTCACAGTTACCTCTTCCCCTTTAAAGAGACCTAATGTTTCACACAGTTGGTCTTCTACTACATCTACTTCAAGGGTCTTACTAACAATGGAAAATCCAAGGGCAAAACAAACATCAACAGGGGTAAAGGGAACTATCCTATCTCTTACCATAAATCCCCACTACGTTTGTCTCATCTCCTTACTAACTCCCATAATAAGCCACCTGCGATTGAGAAGTCGTTAGAAATATCCAATGCCCATTTGAATGGAGTGCATTCGATATGTGCATGCTCAAATTAACCGGGCTATAGAAATTCCTCATTCGTACCTTAACATGATTGAAAAAAATTGTTTACAACAAATTAAAGACATTACAAAATAAACAAAAGTGCTCATTACAACAAAAATCAAACTTACTTCAGTTTCAGACAAATTTGAGGATGTCATGTTTTCAAAGCAAATCAAAGCAATTCTACTATAGAAAAACACATAAAAATCTAACCCTTAAGGTGTAAACACAAAAATCTAACCCTTAAATAAACATATTTATGATAAACAAAGGGAATAAGAGAAAGAACTGATTTTACCTTGGAACCACCGATCTCATCTGAATGAAGAACAACAATTAGCCATGGATCTCTCGCGCTCTCGAAACTCATCGTCTCATCATCCGAATCTCACCGTAGCCTTCTAGATGTTCTGACTTGGTGAAGATAGGACAGTGAGGAACCGATTGTGAGTGAGGAAGAAGAGAGGATGTTGTGTAAGAGTGAGAGAGAGAGAGAGAGAGAGAGAGAGAGAGAGGAGGAGGAGAAGTATAGTGTAAGAGGTTAACCTAACATGCAATGTCATTTTCCATTTTGGCCTTATTTGTTTTTAAATTACAAAAAATGTATTTGTAAAAGCTTTATACGGTGTAGTGTATGACTTAGTGTACACATAACATTTATGTTTATAAAATATAGTATCAATTTATGTGTTGAACTATTTGTTTAATATTTGGGGGTAAAAATCAAACAATATATCAATATTAATACAAATATCCGTGGAATGTTAGTGGGGCATAGGCCCACATAGTGCAACAAGTAGCTCTTCTCGATCCAAATACCCTACGATTTCTAATTATTCTCCTTCAATCGAAACTATTATTTTTCTAGCTCCATTTGTGTTTAGCTTAACCATATTTGGGGTAGGAGGTTTACAACCCAATAATCTATTTCCATTATCCAATCCTGACATTTTTTTGGAGATATTGCACAGAAATCATAATCATATTTCTTCTTCAAACTATGGATACATATTTTTTTTAAAATTTAAAATAATTTGGATAAAATCTATTTTTTGATTAAAAAAATATGAAGAATTGATAAAATAATATAAATTTGTGAAATATTTTAACCAATAGGTGGAGTTGTCTTTCTTAACAATGTTCTGAGAGTCATTCCTATCTATCTCTTCTTCAGGAAGATGTCGGTTTTGGTATAGAGGAAGATCGTGTTAGATTTTAATCGATAATGGTCAATTGAATATTCATATTCAACAAAGTATAACATATAATTTAATGTGGAATCCAGATAGTGATATGCACATGTATATAATTAAAATACCTATAATATGATTTTATGAATACTTAGATGCATTGAGAAAGTTCTTGTTGGCAGTAATCCTGTAAAGTTACATGTCTGTGATACATTAAGGGGGAAAAGACTATCCATGTATCTGTTATTTGGTTGTGTTGCTTGTTTCTTAAGCCTTGTTTTTGTTTTAGTTTATATCGTTGAGTCTTCTTTTTTATTGTGCATTTTTTGATCGAGTTTTAGATCTATTTTTTAGCATGCATAATTCAATCTGTTAGCATTTGAGTATGAGCATTATGCTTTAATTCGATTAGTCAAGTTTTTGGATCAAGAAACATATGTGAGATTGGTTTAAGTCAAGACATAACTGAAATCTAAAGACATCTTCAAATTGTAAATTTTTTTTGAGATTTTAGGTGTGTGATTTGATTCACACACCCTATGAGTCGAATCAAAGCAAACGGAAGGAACTCGAAAGTATGTGAGTCGAATCACAGTTTGTGCATGATTTGAATGAATAACCCTGAAATTATGGAACGCACAATATCAGATGTTAATACTGATGTCTTAACAACACACAATGCCATGACATATGTTATAACATTTGTTGACAGAAAAACATACTTGATAAAATAGAAGGATTGTGCATGAAGGTAAAGTGAAAAAACTTAAATAACACAAGGAATTGTTAACCCATTTTGGTGCAAACTCACAAACTCTGGGGGCTACCAAGCTTGGAAGGAAATCCACTATTAGTAGTTTTAATTTGAAGCTGAATTCCCCCGTTTACAAATTCTCGCTTAATTCCTACCCAGTACAACTTCTACCTAGGCACCTCCTATTCTAAATTATAAATACTTAGTTTGTTTAAAAGATTCACTAAGAACAATACTCAACTATGTGCTTAAAAGCTTAGAAAATAACAATAACTTGATAAAGAATTATCAATCACCAACTCAAATGCATCAAAAGATTCATGAGGACATACAAAAATAGACAGAGAACCTAAGGAACTATCAAACCCTAAACCCATATTTTTCACAAAATTTTACAATAAACTATGCTACTTAAAACTAGGTATTGGTCGTCTCCTTTTATAACTTCACTTGGGCTTAGATTGACTTGGATTCTTCAATCAAATGCAATCTTGACTAAAAATTTTGCGAATATTCTCCATAAAAATAGAAACAATTCTATAATGTTTCCAAAAAGTCTCAAAGATCCTTTTATGAAACAAATCAACACTTTTGTTTCTAAATCATCTCCTTGACTTACGATAATAATGAGGAATATTCAAATTGATCTCATTAAATCCAATTACATATGTCAAGAGATGTCCAATAGCAGAAATTGCTACACTAGACCAGGATATCACAACATCTGCTCCGACATCTGACTGAAAAAACTAATAACTCCAAAATTGCTATGATAGTTGATGTAGATATTAAAACATCTTACTCAACATCAGTAGAACCATATTTTAACAAAATTATGCCAATCATAAAACCATGAAACTAACAAATCCTGTGACATATCTATATCCGTATGGTGTATTCAATCTTTGACGTTATATATTCTTCTTAGTTATGTATAACTCATTTGTTTCTCAACAATATCATTTTTGTTGATGGTTATTTTTCACTTAGGCTCATTAGCATATATCTCCTTTTGATCTTGTCAAAGGGGGAGAAGTTGTAATGTGAGAGTAGATTTATTTTATGCATTTTATGTTGTTGTGTATTGTGAAATCTTTCAGGAGAGCTTAAGCATTTAAAGTAAAACATTGATCACACTCAATTCCAAGAAAAGTTATTGCCTAGCATAAAAATGGGGATATATGAAGTTGCATGCCTCTAATACATTAAGGGAGACTATGCATGTTTATACTATTCGGTTTTGTTGCTTGTCTCTTAAGCTTTGTTTTGGTTTTAGTTTATATCATTAAGTCTCTTTCAATGCACATTATTGGATCGAGTTTTAGATAAGTTTTTTATGCATAATTTAAACTACTTGTGTTTGAGTATGAGCATTATGCTTTAAGTCAATTAGTCGAGTTTTTGGATTAAGAACCATATGTGATATTGGTTCGAAAGGCATAAGTGAAATCTCAAAACATTTTCAAATTGAAATTTCTTTATGAGATTTTAGGTGTGTGATTCAAATCACATACCCTATTATTCAAATTAAAGAAAAGAGGGAAGTTAGAAGGATGTGAGTCGAATAACAATTTGTGCATGATTTGAATCATGAACCTATCGACTAGAATCAATCAAAGGAAGTATGTAAGTTAAAAAACCACAAGCTTGATTTGGAAGTTTTCTACTATAATTACATCTCTTGGATTCCACCTAGTGATTGTGGCTCTAATTTATTTGTTAGGTCAACTTCTCATAGTCGTAATATACTTTCCATGTATATTGATGATATAATTATCACATATGATGATGTTGATGGGATTAATAAGTTGAAGTTACGATTATCTAAGTCGCTCGAGATGAAGGATTTAGGCATTATTCGTTAATTTTAGGGATTTAAGTTGCCTACCCCTAGAGGCTATTTTCTTTATCAATCCAAGTATATTTCTAAAGTTCTTGAGCAAGCTCACTTATTTAATACTCGAGAAACAAATATCCCTCTTGAGCTAAATGTGAAATATGCTTATTCTGATGGAGTTATTTTACCCTACCCTACCTTGTATCGTACTTTGGTTGGACGTGTATATATTACTTACTATACCGATATTGCTTATAAATGCATGTTGGAGTCAATTTGTTGTTTTTCCTAATTCAATACATTGGACAATTGTACTTTGTATTCTCTCGTTATCTATGAGGAACGCAATTTTAAGTTCTTTTGATCCCGTCAACCTCTTCTATAAATTTATGTGTTTACTCTGGTGATGATTGGGATGGTGATACTACTGATTGTAAGTCAACCACAAGCTTTTTTATCTTTCTTGGAGACTATCTCATCTTTTGAAAGAGTAAAAAATAGGACATTGTCTGCCGTTCTTTTACAGAATCAGAGTATCGTGCAATGACTTCCACCACCGTTGAAATAATTTGGTTATGTTGGTTACTATCTAATATGGGTGTGTCTCTTTTTGGACCGAATCTTATGTATTTTTTTAACTATCACCTCAGTTTTATAGCCTTAACCTAGGTGATAGTTAAAATAAATAAATAATAGTAATAAAGTTACCTCAATTTTATAAATAAACCGAGGGGTATAATAGGAAGGTTTTACTATAAAACCAATCGTTAGATTTTACCCTAATTCGTGCTAATATGAAATCGCCCCAAACTTGCATAATTATTTAGGATGGATTGCAAGACAGCAAAAATCTTCAATGTTTTTCTATCTAGAACAAAACATTTTTCCTGCCCTTGTAATCTATCTCACAAAATGGTCTTGTATTTTTTAGAGAAGTGTTGTTGTTGTTGTATTTTTCCTCATTTGATAGATTGCAAGTGCAGAAAATACTGTTTTTCTTCAAGAAAGAAGGGAGTTTAATCTTTGAAAGGTTGAACAAATAAGGAGCTTAACTTTTAAGATGGATATCGTAAAAATAAAAATTCCTATGGGGAAACATCTCTAGCATCTTGTAAGGGTCCCGGATATGTTGTATTTTTAGTATTATGGGTAAACACTATTGATATTATGCGAAGATTTTTTGCATACAACGTATTTTTAAGATTCTAGGCAAACAATGTAACCATTTAAAAAAATTTAATATATCCCTTGGTTTTATTCCAAAATCGAGAGGATAGTTAAGTGTTGTTTTTCACTATTTCCAACAGCCTTAAACAAACATTTATCGTCCATTTAAAGGTTATCAACGCTCAAGAATTTTCCGTTAGTGATCTGCGTGAAACCTAAGAGACATCTATTATATAAGTTCTCTTACGATATTGGAAATCTAACCTAAATGAAACATATGAAGTGCTTGAAACCTAAGGACGCTTAGAAAAGTTCTCTACGATAGATTGCAAAAGCAGAAAATCATCTGGGTTCAAGATTTGTTTTATTAAATTTTTATTTGTACAAAAAATATTTTTTTCTTAATGATATTAATTATCTTACCTTTCTTCAACAAAAACAGATGCATGCAAGATCCATAGAGATTATTCTTGCATCCAATATTTGATCTTCATTTAGTTTCAATAATTTGAAGATCTAAAGTCTATATCTTGAGAGAATTTAATTTTTATCTAGATTCCTAAGAAATTTTATTTTAATTTTATTTTAATATTCTTGGGTAAATAATGTAATAATTTTTTATATAAATAATCATACACGTTGGTTATTTTGATAAACTGAGATAAAATGTATGCTAGTTTTGTAAATAATAAAATTTGTCATTGGCTTCAATTCACACGCTAATAAAATTATTCCTTGGTGTTTTAAACACTAGGTGATAATTTTTACTTTTATAACGACCTTATTTACATCACTTCTTTTGTCGAGGTAAAACACATTCAGCGTCCGAGGATAGAAGCGTTATTTGTAGTAGTGATATTCATCGTCAAATCAAACCCTAACTCCATTCACCTTTATCTAAACCATCATGAAATAAAGATAATATTGATGAACATGAAGATCAAAGAGAAAGCGAATTAAGAATTGATTTACAGTAGAGGAAGAGAAAGAATTGATTTATGGTGGAGAAAGAGAAAGAGAGTTAGATTGGAAAAGATGAGAGAGAGAGAGAGAGAGAGAGAGAGATGATGATAGAGAGAGAGAGAGAGAGAGAGAGAGAGAGAGAGAGAGAGAGAGAGAGAGAGAGAGAAGGAGAGAGAGATGATGATGATGTAGCAAGAGAGATGGTATAATAGAAGCAAAATTAATGAAAGTTTTTAAGGCATCCACATGGAGGCAAGGGCAAAGCCAAAATATTATAAAGTCTGGCAAGTTTTCACCGGCTTCATAATTTTCTACTAAAACATTATTTAACATAATAAAGATTTTTATTTGATAAAAACTACAAATTTGTAGATCATTGAAACGTGAAGCCATATACAATTGGGAATTTTTTTTTAAATAACCAAGTTTTGAAGTTTTGAAACATGATTAGATTAAGAATTATTTAGGAAGGTTTGGTATTAAAACTTCACAACTTGGTTATTTTTATAAAAAAAATCTACAACTGGAGGTATTAGTCCAAAAATAATGAATGATGAGATTGCCAAATAAAAAAAAAAGTAATTAGGCAAAGAAAGAACGAATAACTCACAACACAACATCATACCAAAAAAAAGTAATTTGACAAAATTGAAATATCATTTTCAGGCTTCAGAACTAACTATATAAAGAAAAGTTATGTCATTTTTCTCTAAATTCTATAAAGCATTTCTCTTATACAACATTATCTAAAAAATTAAGAAATTCTTTCTTGACCAATTAGTTCAATTTGATCTCTCATATTCTAAAATTGATAAGTGAGTTATTTACTAATATTCTTTGAACTCTCAAAGATAAAAAAGAGAGTGTAAAACATAATCATAATAGATAATTGGTTTTCTTTGAACAACATCAGCAAGAAAGTAGTAGTTTGTGCAAAAAGGAATCAATGAAAACAACACATTTGTAACCAGACATGAATTGATTAGCATTTTTACAATACTCACTCCCTTAAACCTCCTGTGGCAGATTATCCTTATTTGATTTTCATGCATAAAACTTGCAGACAAAATGCAATATTCACAGTTAATTTTAGATCTTTTTGACAAAATATTTCTTTTTCAATAACTTAAACTTAAGACTGATTATAAAGGGTGCCTCAACAAAAGTAGTTTAATTTCAAAAAACATACCTTTGAAGCAGCAACTTCGTAGAAAATTTCTTCCGCATGAAATACAAATTGGGATTTGGAATTTGAAGACTGGAGTTCTTTCTCTGTCCAAGTAATTCATTGTATGATCCACTAATAAATCAAGGTTCAATTCTAAAAGATCCAACAAAGCAAAAACAAATATAAAGGTAGAAGACGGTTCATAACTTTTACCGAACACTTTGTGGGCATAGCGTGAAACGACAAATTGGGAACAATTAGGTTACAATTATAACCCCATTTCACTTTCAAAACCAAAAGAGGCTAAGTTATATTCCCAAATCATAACCCTAACAAATTCAATAAACAAAATCAACAAACCGGGATATGAAATCGTGAATCATACTTTCGGCAAATGGTTTTGTCTTGGTTATATTTCCTTGCAAATGCCATCAAATAAGATTCAATGATTCCACCATGAAGCTCGAGAACAAGATGAAGATTTCGATATTGTAATCGACCAAGGCCCATCTTCAAGCCGCTCCGACAAAATCGTGATGGCTTTACTACCGAGGGCGGTTGAGTGACGAACATCGTCGTTGTTGGTGGAACGTCAGTGGCTATAGCACGGACTTGAGAGTGAGTGATATTGGTTGCATTTTGAATTGGTGACATGGTCGAGAGGCTTAACCGCCTACTGGCCGGCGGGGTCTGCACATCGCGTGGAGGCTTTGTGAACCAGCAAGGTAAAATGGGTTTTTCCAGAGTACTTAGTTTTCTTATATGATAAATATTACTCTCTTCGTCCCAAAATAATTGTCATACCTAGTCATTTCACATAGATTAAGGAAATGTAATAAATGAAAGAGAGATGATAGTAATTTTACCAAACAATCGTTGTTCACTATTGGTGTATTCGAATTATTATAAATAATGATTGATAGAATAATAAATTAAAAGTATTAATTAGAGGGCATAATTGGAAGATAAAAATTAGATTTGTATTGGAAACTAAAATGACACTTATTTTGGGACAAATAATTTTATAAGATGCGATAACTTATTTTAGGACGGAGAGAATATTAGATACATACTTATACTTTTAGTTAATTGCAAGTTTACCTAGATGAGAAGTGCTAAGAACATTCTCAACACTCTCTCAAATACTCTCACCTTATTATTTGATACATGTGGGTCCTACCACTTTATGTGAGACCTATTTCCAAAGTGAGTGACTCACATGTTACAACCAATAAGTGAGTGTTTGATCATAACATTTTGGGTAAACTAAAAATCCAATAACAATGAAATCCAGATATACAATCTAACAATGAAAATCCCAATCAAAATAGTCCAAGTATTTAATGAGCACACATAAAGATTAAAGATACATTTTTATGATTTTCATTGTTCATTCCAATCATCTTGGATTCTATAAATGACTTAGATGTTGAATGCTAACATTGCAAGTCCACCTTGCGATCAAAATCATTGTTTCAAGAGTCATATATCGTCAATCAACTACAATTTTGATTCTCACGCAAAACATTGACATTCTTTGTGCTAATCTTTAATAGTATCACTACAACGCTAAATCAAATTTTTGGTCATGCTAAACTGATTTATTTTAAAATTGGACAAACATTGACTCAAATTTTCAAAATCAAATCGTCCATAACATGTCAAATGAAGTAATAATAGAAATTCAAAATTTTAAACAATCGACTACCGAAAATCCATTATCACTGTCTCAAATCACAATTCACAAGTGTCATACTAAAAAGAATTTCTTCATCAATTGACTCTTTTCAACCATAGACTAACACCGCTCAAATTTTAAATATCATATCACCCACAACGTAAAAGAGATTAACAAACATTTAAAAAAAATTAACAAAAACAACTAAATAAAAATTATATCTCTCATAAAAAACTATATATACACATGTAAGTGTTGATTTTATTTATTGAAATTTATTTTGATATTATTAAGTATTTGTAAAACAAAAATCATCTCACTACTCAAAAGACTTGACTTAAATCATATATAATATATTTATGGGTTAAATATACAACAAACAAAATCATCTCAAAAGACTTGACTTAAATCATATATAATATATTTATGGGTTAAATATACAACATCATATCTTATTTTTTTATAAGTTTTTAATATGATTAAAGTTTTTTAAAGTTTTTTTTTATGAAATTATTTTTATAAACTAAATATTAAAATATTGTTAATGGACATAATTTCAAAGATCTTCTTATAAGTCCATTACTTGATGTTTTAATTTGTGTAGTATGAAACAGGTATATAAACTCTTAAATTTTGTAAAACCATTTTAATGTGGGACTCTAAATAACACTGAAACTCACTGTTGTTCCCTCCTCCACCTCGTCTCATTTTCTCAAACCGGTAACTCACGACCACAACATACCTCAATCATCATCACCTTCTCATAACAGCCACCACAACATATCTCTCTCCATTATATGGGTATTGAATCTCCACCCAACTCACCTCCTTCTACCTCAAACAACATCATTTTTCTTCTCTTTCTAATATCATTTTTCTTGTCCGAGTTTTTCTTTTCTGAGTATTTGACGGGTTTCTTTCATTAGCTATATGAGTTCCAATTGCATGTCTCTCAGTATTTGTTGTGTTGCTTTCAAATATTTTCATCATAAATATTTCATCTTATTTTTTATGTTGATAAAGATTTTTTATAAATTTCAAAACTATACAATTTCAATTTCTATGGTTTCTAATTTCCAGTGTTGCGCCATCTTTGAGAATTTCTTGTGCATCATTGTCTACATTTGAAAGCAGTATCTTGTCCACATATAGCTAACACGAAAAAATACTGCTTATTATCAAAATGAAGACAAAAAATGGATTGAGGAAGCAAATACATGACTTGGTGGGAATGTTTGTAAGACAACTAATGGCATATTAGAATGTTTGTAAGACAACTTATGGCATATATAATATTTGTATTAACTATAAAGAACCATGCATATAAAAAACTTGAAACTTGAAAAATATATGGCATTAAAACTTTAACTGCTGGTATGTCATGTATTAGTTTCCCACTGCACACAAGTGATTTTGTATTTTCCATGTCATGCCATTGGTAGTTTATATACATGTGAAGAACAATCCATTTTCATTTTCTCTCTTCTCCATTTTCATTTTATCTCTCTAGATTTTCATCATGATGAAGTAGTTGTGTGATATTCTGAATTCTGTAATGAAGCCGACGAATATTTCCAGTCATGTTTGGCCACCAACAACCATCGCCGGTAAAACGCAACTGACGATTATTACGGCTGACATTCTGGCCATGTTTTTTTTTTATCGGTATTGAAATGAGAAAAGACAAATATTTGTGAGATGAATTGGAAAATGAGTTAAGGTGTGAAAAGTTGAAAAGAGATGAAAATTTGAAAACTTCTATTTGCTACTAACTTGAAACAATATTTGCAGTTTTTAGGACAATACTTTTGAGAATATCAACTCTCTTTATAACTAAGATTACAATATATATATATATATATATATATATATATATATATATATATATATATATATATATATATATATATATATATATATATATATATAATAATTCATATGAAATATATAAATTAAAATTTCTTGTGTGCTCTTTGAAAATGATAAACTTATAAGAAGATAGATACTGAATAAATGATACCATAAGATACCGTCGTACCACTATAATATTCAGTAGCTATACCGACTATGTATATTTATATTTGAACTTACCATGAATCGAAATAATGAATCGAAATAGCTTCATGACTATGTACATCCCCACGTACCTAATTTTTTTGAGAGTTGCGTATCAAGAATCAATTGCACTATGCATCAAACGAATTAACCTGTGACTATGGTTGGATCTAGTATTCAAAGCAAAAGTTGAAGAAACAGGAGAATAAATTGCATTAGAAAATTAACAAAATCTAACCTGCTCTAGAATTAGAATAGTAGAAATCCCATAGAGTTTGATATTGTTACATGCCAAACAGATTGATTGGGACATAGGTGTAATTTTGTTCTCATTTAGTATGTTAAAGATTCACAGTCCACCTTCCTTCCCCGTAATTATTGTCCTTGAATTTTCAGTTTATCGAAGCAGCATTGCTTTCAAGCAGAGACTGATGGACTTAGAACCTCGTGTGAGTATGAAAACACAGTGAGTAACTGAGTATGGAAGGTGTCGGTGATATTAATGTTGTTCATTTAATAACTTAGTTTCAGTCCCACATTAAAAATACATTTTAAAATAGAAGAGTTTATATATCATTTTCACTCATGAATATTAAGTGGACCAAAGTCATTATCAATAACTTTTATTAAATTTCCAATATGTTTAATGTTAAAAATTATAAATGAAAAAAATGTAAAATAATAAATAAAAAAATTAACGTTAAAAATTATAAATAAAAAAATGTAAAATAATAAATAACGTGGAATTAAATAAAAAAAATTAAAAATATCACGTGGCATAGATAATTGAAGAGAATCTTTTTTGTAATCTGGCAATAAGGGATCAATTTGACGGAATCGGAATATTATAAAGGGGCTTACAAAAAAATTGACGGAGTCTGAATATTATGAGAGAACGATTACAAAAAAAAAAAAAAAAATTTTATCAGAAGCTAAACACAAATCTTGCTAACATTACATGGGAGATTGTATATTTAATCCTATATATTTATAAGATGATAATTAATACTAGAATTATTAATATGAATTTACTTTTTCTTTAAAAAATTTAAATATTTGTTAATCCTTGTATTAACCTATTTTAAGATCTGTTTTAACATAATTAATTTTGTCTAAAATAAAAGTTTCATTTATGATAAGAAAGTGAGGCTTAAGAATTACTCCAAAATCAACATTCAAGACAAGTTGAATTGGAAAGTAGTGAATTTGGCTAGGAACAATGGGTAATGGGACAGGTTCATCCTTAAACAACATTTTCATCACACTATCATTGATAATATCACTTTCATTCCTCCCCAAAAGAGAATTTGAAAGTGATGACCGTAGATGGGGAGCCACTCAATGTGGTGAATTCATTATTGCATCGGCTTATAGCATATGGCATGACATGGACCATCTAAATGATAGTAATAACTACTAGCAAAATATTTAGCGTTTGCAGGTTCTGAACGCGTCTGTATGTTCGCATGGATGCTTTTATGATGGTCTAAAACAAAAGAACCGCTAACTCGACATTACATTTCTTATCCCAAATGGCTCGATTGCATCAGCACTATAGAGACAACGTTGCATGTTCTTCGTGACTCTCCTTTAATAAGACACATTTGGATTGAAATGGTGGATCAAAATCAATGGATAAATTTTGTTCTGCAGATGGTTAAGAGTGGATCATTAACAATCTTCAGCAGAATCACTTCAACAAGATAGTGTTTAGATGGCAGGAAACATGTGCCACCGCTTGTCATTTTATCTGGTATTGGAGAAACGAGAAAATGAACAACTCGAATTACATCATGCTGGTTAGCATAGTGCAAACTATTATACAGGATATCATGATTTTGTGCAAGCTAGTAAAAAATAGAATTTTGGTGGTCAAAGATGTTGGAAGCCACCCTCGGAGAACTGGTTAGCGGTTAATTCAGATGGCCAGTTGATATCGGTAGCAAGGTTGGTTGCGGAGGTGTCCTCCGTGAAGAATTGTTTGAACAAGGTTGGTTCATATTATGTCATATGGTCCCTTGAAATGGAGGATGAATCTATTTATGGAAGACTGGTGTGTACTGAAGACAAATCTGATCAGAACTCTTGTACCTTCTTGTTGAAAGAAGAAGATGAAGCTAGAACAAAAGAATGTTAATATCAAATCCTTCAATCTTCATGCGGGAGTGAAGACCTTGGATTGATATAAAGATCATTGTTCAAATTTTATATGTAGCAAAAGAGCAAAATTGTTAAAACCTTCATAAGTTATCGATAAGTTAACTCTTAAGCATATTTGTGGCAAACCATCTTCCTAGTTATGGTATTGTTTCTGTCTGTTACCTTCAGGCCTATAGCTTGGTGAGAAGCTATTGTACGTAGGGTTGATTTATTACCATGCTTATGTTTGGATTTTGGTGAATACTGTTGAGGTGTTTGTGTATTTCGTTGCATGGTATTAGATATAACCCTTAAAGTATGGGAAGGATACTAGGGTTGTTTTCCTCAACAAAATATATACCAGATGTCTTCAACCGTATTATTAAAAGTGTCAAAGATACTTGAGATCTTCCTCAAGTCCACTCATAAAGAAATTTGTCAATAAGGTTGATAAGAATCAATTAATCAATGATGATCTGCATATTCTTTGAAGACCTTGAAGACTATCAAGGATGATGTATTCCAAGAAGGAGGAGCTGATGTTCTATGGGATGTTAGAACATTATTTCAACGGGTATGCAACTACCAGTTGAAGAGTAGATGCTTTGGGTGTTTAACAAAAATATTCGGAGTACTTTTGTTTGGAACCTACTCCTGATCTAGAAGAGGATGCATCTGGTTTGTGTAAGTTGATCAGGACATGATCAACAACTTATCTACTCCACGGTCGCTTTATTTCGACCAATATGAGAGTATGAGGTCGAGCTCCATGTTTTGAAAAGAACTCATAAAGGTTTCTCCACCAGACCCTTTATGCACATGAGTGAACTAATCTTTAGAAGATCATTCTGATCAAAGGAACCAGATTTATAGAATCCTGTTTGTGACCATAGAACAGATTATGTTTGAAGTGGAGTACTGTGATCCAACCATAGTGTTTAATGGTCCTAAGTATTATTGTGATCGCTCTCTATATGATGTCATATGATGTTGTGATATATTGTCTTGATGGGTATTGTTTTGAAGAATCAAGGAGACAAACTTTATTGAAAAGTCTCGATATTTTGTGCCATGCCTAGGTAAGTCTGCTCCAAACCTAGTAGAGCGAATCTCCTCTCGAGGTACAGACAATGGCATCCATCATCTCAAAGTCGCATTGTAGGTCCAAGAAAAGCTTATTGAGATGCGGCTCAGGTTATCCCCCGATATGTTGGTAGTCCGACTCAAGATCGATCACTTGTTGTTAGTATATTTTCTTGTGTCCCCCCACAAGATTTGAGTATGAGTTACTATGAATGTTACCCTCAGAACTATAGTAAAAATGGATGATGTCATATCAGATGTTGGAACATCATCTCAATTTCTTCATCCATGAAAGTGTGTATGTTCTCCGTGAGCTAAGTTTAAAAGTCAAGCCACTAACCCAACCTATATTGTTTTGACGGCCATGATTGGATGTCTTGTCAATGTTTCAACAAGTATCATGTGTGAAGAAGAAAGTCACGCTTACCTAGTGTGAGTAGGTAATCATATCCGACTAACCTAAGCACCTGACAAGACTAAGTACTTATTAGAGTGTTGCTTGAATGCTAATCATAAATACTTTGTTAGGAACTAAGTAATTGTTTGATGAATTCAGGCAAAATTATGAGCTGAATTGTATAACTCAAAAGTTATTGGGAGTATGTTATTCATCACAAGTGCATGGAGAAATGGGCGTCTAATGAAGGCATGTATACAAATAACAACATATATCTTGATGAAGTTGATATCTATGTGACTAATGTGTACAAGTTCGCACTATGAATTCCTTATATCATAAACGATGTGAGAGTATATATCTTCTTGAATACTCGAAATCAAGAATGATGAAGTCTGTGATTGGGAGAAAATGATAATGATATTAGATAAGATGAGTTGATCAAAATGATGGTTGAAAATGTGGTTTCTTCTATTACAAGTAATAGAGTGTGGCAATCTGAACCTTGTGTAGCAAGCAAACTATGGATTCTTAGCTTGGAATATGTGAGAAATTCCAAATCAAGACCGTTTATAGTGTTGTGAGAACCTTAACAAAAGCGTCCTTATTGTGTGTAACTCAGGGAGGTTGGATGAATAGCTCAAGAAGGTTGTTTATACAAATTTGTGAAATAGGTATAACTCACTGAGAGAGTTTAAAGACCATCATATGCTCTTGTCAGTAGTGTAGTCATTTGGATGTGGCTCAACACTTTGGAGATTGAAACATAAGGAATGGCATCTAGTATATGGTACAAGTGAAGATAACAAATGTAATTGTGTAGAGTCCTGGATTGTAGACCTTCTGAAGAATTAGAGGAGTGCATTTGAAGATCAGTGGATATACTGTATGCATGATTCCATATCTATGAATAAGTACATGTATTATCTTAAGTCATGTTGATGAAGAAGTATATTTGAGTTGGTATAATTAGTGTCTTCCTTTCTATATTATGTCTGAAATGAGGGAGTTTATTAAGGGAAATGGGTGAAAACATATCTCTTAGATTATGACTCCAGAGCCAAAGCAGATAGGTTTTGCAGCAGTGTTGTGAATGTCTCAAATGATGTTAGAACATCAGTTCTGATACTATGAATCTCTATATTATAACTCTTCTCTGATCAGGAGAAGTTCTATCTATTGTGTTAAATAAAGAGATGTTTAAAAGGTAGTATGCTCGGACAATGCATAACTACTGGTTTGAAGACCTCACTAAACATCAGCAGGCATTGGTGAAGGCTCTACACAGAAGAATAATCATTATACAAGGATATTGAAAGGGAATTTCTTCTGCTAAATAGACTAAATATTAGTGAATTTTTTGTCCTGAATAACCTCAACACAACATAATTATATGTGAATCCAAGTAAAGCTCAGAATGCATCTATTATGATATCTCAGTGAAGGAAGAACACTGAGCATCCAGAGTGGAAAGGTGGAAGGCTTCCCTGAATAGTAGAAAAAGAGGTGTTGATCACAATCAACAGAAACCAATGTTTGACCAAATGTCAGAACATTACTCAGGACATGTTCCTACATGGACATCAAGGGTGAAAAGATCGATGCATGAATTGGGACTGAATTCCTTCAACAGAAACAATCAAAAGCTATTAAAAGCATTCAATGATAGCCTGAACGGTCCACAATGATCATGAAATAGTCTCTCAGCCTCAATTAACGCTACTTTGACTGAAAATTAAAGAAAATAGTTAATTCCTAAGGAACTCTTGTCCTATTTATAGAGATTACCTCACCCTTTAGTCACAAGCAAGCATTTCAATTATTCATCACCACCATGAGTTTCATTAGAGTTTGGGAAAACTGTGCCTGGATCTGGTTTTGTGAGGGGTTCCATTGCCAAATTTTAGCTAAAAAGGGGGAGAAAATCCATGTGATCACATGTATGCAGAAAAATATGAAAGCATATATGCAACATCATCAAACAGATCACAAACAAATAGCACTAACATGTTCCTACATAAAGTTTTGTTCGACTTGTGATTCGAGTTATGAACACAGCAGGACTGGTTCGAAAGTTACTGTGGGAGTTATAGAACATCTCTTAAGTTTCCTCTTATGCTCCTTAAGAGGTAGTTTATCTCCATGATCCTCTTTTCCACCACCGTGACAAGAATTGGTTCTTAGCTTAAGGGGGAGTGGAAGCTATATTCTTCCTCATGTACATCAGGACTTCCCTTCCTTTTACCCTTGTTAGTTCAATGGAGGAATTCAAAAACACGAGAAGATGTTGAACTGGATGTTGAAACATTGTCTTCAACTGACATGTCATCAGTGTAGACCTTGGAAGCATTGATGATGAAGTTTGCTCGCCTGCTACTCAAGATCACAACGACTGCAGAAAATTTTAATTATTAATTGTTAATTATAATTGTTGCTGCTGTTTTGATGTAATTTTTTATTGTAGTTTTTTTTATTTGTTTTAGCCAAAATTTTCCAAAGCGGGAGATTGTAAGTTCCTTATTTTTAAGGATTGGCATCAATTTTAGTAAAACAAATAATAGCAGCAATAATGTAATGTACAATAGGATGTATAACTTGAACATATACAACAAGAAGTCCTATTGGAATGTTCGAACATGTCAGGTTGAATTAAATCAACAACTGGAGCAACATATCCAAGAAGATGCCGTAACATCAGGCATTTAACATCACGCCCACCTGATAAATAAGTTCCAGCTGTTTTAAATTATGCAGAATATTCGCAGAATATTATGCAACCTATGTGGCGTATACTTGAAGGCATATGTGAAGGTCCAGAAGATTCAATCAGAAGTTAAGGAGAAAAATCAGGAAACTAAGGATTGAAGATCTTGCTTGTAGAAGAAGTTTTCTGCAATTTATTTTCTCAGCTTGTTACATTGATATGTTGTTGTTTGAAGGCCCAATTCCAGTTTGGGTACAGGTTATAAATAAGGATTTGTAACCTAGTTTAGGCAACTAGCCAAATTTAGTAAGGAGGTAATCATTAGGGTTAGCTCTAGGTGAACCACCCGGTCTGTGGGATGGTGACTAAGTTTACCTCGAAGCTCGTAGGCAAGAGGAGTGTTGTTCTTACTCAGAAGCTGTGAAGCAATGAGTTGAGTCTTTGTTCTTAGAGGAAGTTGTGAAGTAACTCCAAGGTATGTTCTAAGTTTGAAGCAATTTGCTTTAAGTCTTAGGTAGTATGTGACATAAGTGCTTCTTCTGATCCTGTGTCATTGAAGTGTGTCTTCAAGTTTTATCTTATTGTTATAATCATTGTGTATGATTGAGGGGGAGTGAGAGGGATTCTCATATCTAATAGGTTCTTAGGTAGAAATTGTATTGGGTAGTGATTAAGTGAGGAGTTGTAAACAGGATAGTTTAACTCTAAATTAATACTACTAATAGTGGATTTCATCCCTGGCTTGTAATCCTACTGTGTTATTTATGTTTTCAGCACTGTATTTTATCTTGCATGTTTGGTTAATGTTAGACCAGATGTCTCGACATCCGTATAAGACATCTGGGAGTGTTGCACCAGAATTTCAGTCCGGGTGCGAGTGTCTAATTCCTGTTGTGGGGAATTAGTGAAGCGTTATCTATGGTGATGGTAGCAATTTTTTATGCTCCAGTTCCAAGAGAGACTCAATCCTATGGTGGGGATCTTGGAGTGAAATGAACATGTGTGTTCATAATTTGGGACCACATGCATGTTAAGTTATTTGTTGGATGCATTCCATTTGTGTTGCATTTGGTGACTTCATGAATGTTATATTGTATGGATGATGATACTTGATATGCCTATGTTATGGTATTGGTAGGTGATATTAACTTACCAATCATTTTCCTTATTCTTGATTCTATAATCTTGGATATGACTTTATACATGCTCTTAATTAAACAAATAGGTATGTACTCGTCCAAACTTTGGGGATTATCAATTTTGGGTATAAGCGATAAAAAAGATGAAATTATGGCTATGGGTAATTTTGCAATTTTGTGAAAATCTTAAATAAAACCAATAATGTCTTAACCCACCACCCTAACATATTTTTATGAATTCAAAATTGAAACTATCCGACCTTGGACTTTGATCACCCTCACCACTGATGATAAACTCACAAACTTCTTCCATTGGGAACATTTCCTCCAGCCTGACCCTATCTTCATTGAACAACTTTTTGAATTGTAAATTATCAAGACCAGGTCTTGGGATAGTAGAATTATTGAACCTATCAGAGAAGTAATGCATAACATCCCTTTAACCTCTTCCACCCCTTCCAAGATGCAATCTTCTATTTGAAGAGACACCATTGACAATCTCATGTTTCTTGATTTTAGCATAGAATAAAAATACATAGTATTAAGATCTCCATCCTGAATCCATTTATGTCTAGATTTATGTTTAATTATACTTTATTTCAATTGAAATTTGTTCCAAATGGCCATTGAGTGAATCAATCTCTTCTCTTTCAAACCTGCCAACAATTGACTACCCACATTACTTAGTTCTTCTTCAAGCTCATTTAAAATATCCACCTCTTCTTCAATTCACAAACCAATCCAGCTAAATACCTCTTTGTTCCACCATCTTAGTACCTCCCAAACTACTACCGTGAAACATCTGATAGAATATCAACGAAGTCGCCATCGAACGTTTTTAATCCCGTGAGAGGAAAGGAAAACATCGAGCAAACCTGAGAGGGAGATATAATAGTCTTACGACCAAGAGATCAGGTAAGGGAGTCAGTTATGCGAGGGGAAGGTATTAGCACCCCACACGCCTGTAGTACTCTACGGTATCCACTTCTACTTTCTATCTATTGGGTGTGGGTATCTATTTACAACCTATGTCTAAGGAAAAATGAATGAATGCAAAGTATTATGTATAAAAAGAAAGGTTTTTTAGTCGGTTTGTCGGTTGCGAACCTTAGTGCCTACGCACTCATTTGTGCAATTAGGGATCAAAGCACTTCATAGTTATCCTCAAAAAAATTGGTGGGTTGCAATGTTTTTTATGGGAAATTCCATTCCGCATCCTCACAATTGCAATTTGTTTTTGGCGTTGTAGCTTATCGTAAGTCTTATGCTCGGCCGCTTGCACACTTAACAACTTGCTTGGATTTGAAAAGTAACACCCTTATTGAAAAGGTTTTCATAGAAAAAAAAAGGTTCGAAGACAAAAAGATTTGAAGTGAGGTGAGTTGTTTTTACCTTATCTAAAGGGTTTGAGTTTATTAACATGTTTTGAAATTTGATAAAGAAAATGTTTTAGTTTTATTTATGCAAAAAGGGAAGAAAAACATCTAAGAGAAACTAGCTAGATCTACCCCTAATGTTATCATACAAAGTGGCCCTAAGTCAAGGATGAAAAGAGAATCTCTACCTATATTGACATGAAAAGGATGACAATCTTAATGTCTAAGTTTGAGAGCTACCCTAACCGAGAGGTCCTAGGGGAAACTGTCCTAATATCCGTCTCGGTTGACCAACCAAGGGATGCAAAGGGAGGAGGCAAGCAAGTTCTTTGGAAGAAGCACACAGACAATGCAATGCACAAACAAATGATACACACATGCGCGAGGAAGATGAAATAAGTCTCATAGCCTCAAAGGTAGCGAATCACCCAATTCAACCAGGAGCCTTCTTTTGGAGGAAAACCATAGCCACGGATGGAAGTACCCGTGTCAACCATGAGTTTCCTATGGAGAGGGATCACACCTTGATATGAATTATCAAGTGTGAGGAGCATATGAGTTCGAGTAGCAAAGGTGTCAACGCGAACCCCATGATAAAGCGTAGAGGGTCAAAATAGGGAACCCTTGTCACAATATTTTTGACTCAATAAAGGAAGCATCACAATTCGCGTGAGCTGAGCTAACACAGACTAAATTGGGCGGGGGTTGATTGCTAACCCTTTTCCGCATACCTTTTATTATCATTAACATCATCAGGACTTTATTGGTGGTGCCATATCAGTTGCCTAACCACTCATGACTCTATGCAAGCACAAAAGTAAACACTTATTGAAAATTACCTCCTTGCACGACAGGATTTTAAACAAACCAAACACAATTAGCACACAATTTGCAGAATTCCTGCTCCAGGTGTTTAAACAACGACTTTTGAGTCCACGCTCCAATCCTAATCATGGCAAAAGAAATCAGTAAACACCTACTTCTCATGATCTCTAGGAAAACAATAAAGGAAAGTTGTAAAGAGGCAAGAGAATACCAAACATATAACAATCCGTATAAGTAAAAGCAAGCTAAAATACTCCAGAAAACTTTGTCAACTGTTGGAAAGCAATAAAGAAATCCGACGAACAATGCGTAGAAGCATCGAAAGCATGATCAGAATGTGTGTCGTACACATCGGAATAACAACAGAAAACCTGCCAGGGATAACAATCCAGACAATACAGGAAAAGGATGTGCATGCGATATGCATGATTAGAATGTGTGTCGTACACATCTGAAGCAATCCAATAAACCTACAAGAGATTACAATCCAGACAATGCAGACAAAGAATGCACACATGTGTGTGCAAGATCGAGATATGTGTCATACATATCCAAATCAATCGAATAAACCTGCAAGAAGGTGAAAACTAAGCAATGCAGACAAAGAATGCACGCACATGTGTGCAAGATCGGGATGTGTGTCGTACACATCCAAATCAATCAAATAAACCTGCAAGAAGGTGAAAACCAAGCAATGCAAATAATAAGTGCACACACACACATGTGTGCAAAATCGGGATGTGTGTCGTACACATCAAAATCAATCGGATAAACCTGCAAGAAGGTGAAAACCAAACAATGCAGACAAAGAATACACATACATGTGTGCAAGATCGGGATATGTGTCGTACATATCCAAATTAAAATGAAAATAAAGCTCAATGTACCTTGCACAAGTAACAAAGTGTTAGAAATAATAAGGATAGTGCTTTAACGAAAGCACGAAGCTCAAAAGTGATTATTCACAAGATGATATACTAGTATAAGCATACAAGAAGTGAAATAAAAACTCAAAAATCGGCTTGAGAAAGCACTTATTCGAAATCGAGGCGAAAAAGTCAACTTGTCAGAATTAACTAAAAATCGTATGGTTGCTTGCAAATATGCCAACGATTCCAAAAATATGAGCGGTTTTAATTAATTCCAGTGGAAGCTTTTTGGTCCTTAAAGGAACGGGGAAGCAACACCATTTTAGGCATGTTGCACTTGAAATTCGGTTCCGAAACCATCAAAATCGATTTTAGAACATGCCTAAATGTCTAGGACAAGTATTGCTACCTTGAACTTTTGAGGAAAAGTGAGTTTCAATGAACAAAAATGCATGAAAATGCGTTATGGAATGTAAAAATTCATGTATCAATTTAATTTCCAATTCTCATTTGTTTTGTGTTTTGAAATGAGAAGGAGAATTGGATATTAAATCCATACGTGATGCAAACAATTTTACATGATTGAATTTACAAGTGATATGCAGAAATCAAAGTTGTTTGAATTGAAACAATGCATGAAAACGCACATTTATTCATGTGTTAGATGCTTTATGGATGATATTTACATGAACATGTAAACAAATGCAAGCAATTAAATGATCAACCAATTTCACATCTTGACATGGTGTAATTGTAACATTTCGATTTTTAATAGCTAATTATTATTATATATTTTATCATGTAATAATTAATTTAATTAGGTGTTTTAATTTAAATGTGAATTATTTGAATATGTGTGTTATTTAAATACTCGTGTTTTGTGAGTAGAATAGTGGTTATTTAGTATTAGGCCTATTTATGAAAATAGAGTTAATAGAGAGGTGTTAAGTATTAAGCTCATTAAGACAATCCTAGTTAGTAAAGGGTTAGAAGGAAATCATAATTAGAATTGTCATTTGGTGAAAGAAGAGAAAGAGGAAAGAAGAGAAGAGAAGAGAAGAGGAGAAAGAGGAAAAGTGAAGAGGAAACCCTAGAAGAGGAATCTTCAAGAGGTAATGGGGAGAATCTATGTTATTGTTTGATTGTATGTTGTGGATAATGATTAGTAACATGCTAGGTTATTCAATTTCTAGAATCTTTGAATGTTAGGGTTTGAAGTGAAATTATGTTTTTCAACTAAGAATGATGAACTATGACTAAAAACATGTTAGGATACCCTTTAATGATGTTATTTGGTTGATTGGAATGGATTTTATGTGGTAATTTCGTGAGAGAACGAAGTTGGTTCGTAGCAGAAAAAGTGCAGTATCGTAGACCGCGCTTAGTGCGAGGAGAAGCCTGCTTAGCGCGAAATGTTCTGACTTTTGGGCTTGTTTGTTCAGGAAGGTGCGCTTAGCGTGATAGGTCGGGTTTAGCGTGACCTGGAATGAAAAATGTAATTTTTAGGATCTTTTTACATGAAATCTTATATGATTATATTTATTGTAGTATTTTTATGTATGTGATTAATTGATTCGATCGTGATTGAATGTGCTTTGGGTTGGTTCGAATATTATTTCAATGTATGGATGATTACTTGAATATAGTGCATGATATTCTTAATTTATTATTGTCAATAATATTGGTGGAATGATATGTCATAATGTTATTGGATATATGTGATGATATGTATATGATACATGTAATGATTTTTTTGTTGGAATATGATGTTGTACAATTGATGGATAATTCACATGAGTTGAATTGTGATAATGTGCTTGGATAATTGAGGTTTTGTGAATAATCTTAATTTGCATATGTTGTCTTGATGAGTTGTACATGCATACATTTGACTCGATCCTTGAATGGATAAGTAGCGGTGAAACTTTGGATTCACAATTGGCTCGATCCATGATGGATAACTAGCGGTGAAACGTTGGGTTCACATTTGGCTCGATCCTATTGGGGATAAGTAGAAGAGACTTTTGGTCTTGTCCGGATCAGAAGTGGCTTGGATTCTATGATAATGAATCGGAAGTGGGGTTAACAAAATGTTCCCAGGATTGGTACCACATGCATATTGAGTCATACTTCATTGTTGTCACATGAGTCATTATTGAATATGTGATGTGTGTAATGAAATTGTGATGTTTAATCGTATGGATAATTGAATCATTTAGATGGATGACATTTATGCTATGTGTAATAAATATGAATGTGTTATACTTGGAATGTTTGTATAATCACGTTATCTTGGAATATCACTTGAAGTATGTGGAATCCGTGAATAGATGTTGTTTCTATATTATTTCCATTTATATACTTTTGGATAATGATGTGAATTCTCACCCTTCTATTATGATGTTGCCTCTAGTTGAGGAGTCTAGATAGTTTATCCTTTACTAGGTAGTTGACTCATTGCTCTGGTAATGTAACACAAGATTTATCTGGATTTCTGCTTTAATGAGATTTGTTATGTATTCTTATCTATTTTGATTTGTATGATTGAGATACTATGTTGATATGGATTTGGTCATGCATGAATTCATTGACTTGGTTATATTATGGATTCATTATTTTCATCCAATGATTATAGTATGGGATGTAATCATTGATAGTATCTGAATAATAAATAATCCATTGTGAAAATGCATGAATTGTTCTAAAGCATGAGATTCAAATATGTGTTATGATTATGACCGGTGCATGCATAATTTTAATATCGAAAGAAATGTCATGCCCTCTTGTTATGCATTCTATTTACTCGATTGTAATATATATATATATATATATATATATATATATATATAATATTTAGGAAATTAGAAGGGGTGTTACATTATGGTATCGAGCAATGGTGGTCATATTTATTTGGCGACTTATTAATTGATTTAATTCTGTTGTATTGATTTGTGTATCCTACACGATCAATGCTTGTTATGTGTTATTGGATGTCTTAGGAAGATGGTTGCGGGAATGAATTATGATGCTATTGTTGATGCTTTGATTGTTGGCTAGATCTCTTGGGCGGATTCCACGGAGAATGTTGGACACCGAGGTGAAGAAGATGAGTTATGTGCTTGGGGAAGTTTCAAAGGAACAGTCCTCCTATATTTGAGGGTGAGCATGAACCTGACATGGCTCAAGCATGGCTGAAGGCGATTGAGAAGATCTTTAGAGTTATGAATTGTACAGATGCGCATAAGGTGCAGTTTAGTACTAATATACTAGAGAAAAAAGCTAAAGATTAGTGGGGCAACATTGTTCAGAGAGTTGATGAGGAAGGTGTTGAAGTTTCTTGGGCTCTTTTCCGTGATGCATTTTTGGAGAACTATTTTCCAGAAGATGTGCGTGGAAAGAAAGAGGTGGAAATTCTTGAGCTGAAGAAAGGTAATGGAACCGTGGTTGCGTATGCTGCAAGATTTTAAGATCTGATTAAGTATTGTCCTCATTACAATACTATGAATCCGAGATCTAAATGTCAAGTTTGTGAACAATTTGAGACCTAATATTAAGAAGGCTATTCGATATCAACAGATTACTCGCTTTGTTGAGTTGGTTAACAAGAGTAGGATTTATGATGAGGATAGTAGGGAGAGTGCTTCTTACTACCAAGAATGTGAATGATGGGAAGGGAAAAGGTCAATTCTGTGGGAAACCCATGAGGATAAGAAGAAAGCTAGTGGTGGCAAGTAGGTGGGAGGATCATACATTCGCTTAAGTGTTACAAGTGTGGTGTGGAAGGGCATCGTGCTTCATTGTGGAAAGGAGGTTGAGAAAGATGTTGTAAAATGCTTTAGATGTGGTCACGGAGTTCTTGAGTGTAGATTTAATGCGGATGTGACTTATTACAATTATGGTGAATGAGGTATTGTGTACTAAGTGTGAGAAGCCAATGAAGGAGAAAGCTAAAGGAAAGTGCTTGCAATGTCGGTGTTGAGACTTCGATTGAGGATAGGATTATCGAGGTGCGTTCTTTATTAATGGTACACCTTTGATTGCTATCATTGATCTGGTCGCAACATTTCTTTTATTTGCCGGATTGTGTTAAGAGGTTGAATCTTGATTGTCACGATATGCATGGAAATATGATTATTGATACTCGATATGGGTTCTATTTGTACCTCTGTTGCATGTCGAATTTTCCATTGAGTATTTTTGTAGAGATTTTCGGATGGATTTAGTTTGTCTTCCGTTAGATTAATTGGATGATTCTTGGTATGAATTGGTTGGAATACAATCATGTTTTAATTACTATTTTGACAAGTCGGTTATCTTTCTTGATTACGTGTCGAATGATTTGTTTTATACGTAGCAGTGGATGAATCTTTGAAAGATGGTATTGTGTTGTTTGCTTTGTTGCTCGTTGGATCTCGGGAGAAACAAGCTATGGGTGAATGCTTGTTGTTTGTGATTTTTTGGTATTTCAAAGATGTAAGTGATTTGCCACCGTTCTTGAGGTTGAGTTTTCGATTGATTTAATTCAGGAACTAGTCTGTTCGATGGCCGTCTCTGATGTTTGCTAAGTTGAAGGATTTGAATAGTCAACTTGAAATTTGCTTGAGAAGAGTTTTATTTAGAAATGTATCTTTAGGTGCACTGTTTTGTTAGTTAAGAAAGCCATAAGGTTCTATGAGGTTGTGTGTTGATTATGAACAAGGTGACTGTAAAACAAGTATCCACTTCCGAGGATTGATGATTTGATGGATCAATTGGTTGGTGCTTGTGTTTTAAGTAAGATTGATTTGAGATGCGGTTATCATCGGATTAGTGTGAAAGTTGAGGATATTGAGAAGACCGCTTTTAGGATAAGGTATGGTCACTATGAGTAATGTTGTTTGGTGTGACTAATGCTCTTAATTATTTAAGGATATATGAATCGATTTTTCATGAGTATCGGATCGATTTGTGGTTGTGTTCATTGATGATATTCGATTTATTCCAAGTGAAGAGGTCATCTTTGAGCATTTGAGGTTAATGTTATTTGTATTGAAAAAGAAGAAGTTGTATGCTAAGCTTTCTAAGTGTGAGTTTGGTTGAAGAAGTGAGTTTCCACAGGCATGTGATTTGAGGTGGTGGTATTTTGTGGATCCTTCTAAGGTTAAGGTTGTATCTCGGTTGGGAAGCTCAAATGCTTTACGAGATTAGAAGTTTTCTTGATTTGGCTGGTTATTCTTGTAAGTTCATTGAAGGATTTCTAAGTGGCGTTACCTTTGTGTGATTCGAGAAAAGGTCAAGCTTTTGGACTTTGCGATTGAAGCTAATTTCGAAGCTTAAGAGAGGTTAACGACCGCTACTATTTTGATTTTGCCTAATCTGGCGTAACTATTTGTGGTGTATTGCAGTATGCTTCATTTGATGGGTTTAGGAGGTGTTTTATCTGCAGATATTAAGCAGTGGTAGATTGCTTGAGAAATGACAAAGTTCATGAGAGGTATTTGCGCTTGATTTAGAGTTAGCCATGATTATGTTTGTTGAAGATTTGGAGCATTATTTATTTGGTTGAGATTTGAGGTGCATAATGATCATAAGAGTTTGAGTATCTATTTGATCAAAAGAGTTGAATATGAGGCAAAGAAGATGGTTGTAATTCTTAAGGATTATGATTTTGGTTTGAATTATCATTCGGATAAGCGAATGGTGTGGCGATCATTAAGTAGGAATTCTTTGCATATGTCAATGTTCAGTAGTCTTAGAATTAATTTGCGAACAATTTAATATTTGAGTTTTGTTTGTGAAGGGGCGTCTTAGTGTGTTAAGCGGTATCTGAAGGTGACTAGTATTATTTTTGGATTGATTCGAAGATAAGAAATCATTTAGTTTTGGTAGATAAGTTGGCGTTGATCAATCAAAGCCGGTGGTGATTATCGGATTGATGAGAATGGTATCGTGGTGTAAATGATAGAGTTTGCATTCACGATGTTAGGAGTTTAAAAAGAAAATTCTTGATGAAGGATATTGTAGTGGTGTAGGAGTATTCATTTGGTGCTACTAAGATATACTTAATTTGAGAAATTGTTTTGGTGATGGGGTGCAGAAGAAGGATATGTTGAGTTTGTGTATTCTTGTTTGATTTGTCGTCGAAGATTGAACACCATAAACCAAATGCAGTTTATTGCGATCGTTATCCATTCTGAGTGGAAGTGGGATAGCATTTCGATGGATTTTGTTTCTGGATAAGTAGCGGTGAAACTTAGGGTTCATAATTAGCTCGATCCATGGTGGATAAGTAGCGGTGAAACGTTGGGTTTACATTTGGATCGATCCCATTGGGGATAAGTAGCAGAGGCTTTTGCTTTGATGGGATTTTTTATGTATTCTCATCTATTTTGATTTGTATGATTGAGATCTTATGTTGATGTGTTTTAGTGCCGATGCATAAATCCGATGATTGGTTATAATATGGATTTATTACTTTTTCATCCAATGATTATAGTATGAGATGTAATCATTGATAGTATCTGTGAATATTAAATAATCCTTTGAAAATGCATGAATTGTTAAAGCATGATATTCAATATGTGTTATGATTATGATCGGTGTGCATATGGGTTTTAATATTGAAAGAAATATCATGTGACGTACTCTTGTTATGCATTTTATTTACTCACGATTGTGTAATATATATATATATATATATATATATATATATATATATATATATATATATATATATATATATATATATATGGGGGAATTAAGTGAGGTGTTACAATAATGCATGAATTAAAGTCAACAAAAGATCAAGGATCAATCATGTTTCGATGCATCAATTCAAATAATCAGAATATGCACCATAACACATGAATATGTGTAAAACATACACCTAACACCTTCTGAGTTCACAAAATCAAGCCATGGCATGTGAAATTGATTCAATTATTCAATACAAGCGTTAATCAATGCATGATCATGTCAATTATAATCCAAACAATCAACACAAGTGCTATATGTACAAAGAAAACACTTCATGAGTGCTTAATGTTCAAAATTTTACATCTCGACACAATCGAGTTCAAGAATCAAGCCTAAATCAAACAATTTCCAAGCAATTAATCAAGATCTCGATTAAACGATGTATGTATGACAATTCCTCAATTTAATTTCAAGAATAAGCAATTTGAAAAAATCACTTAAAATAAGTGCTTATTGAAATAAGCTCTTACTTTAGATCGAAGCTTGAACGGAGAATTGAAGAAAAATTGAAGGAATTGAAGGTGAGGTCGAGCTTGCTTGAAGGAAAAGAAGGTCAGTTTGCTTGTAGAGGAGGAGGAGGAGGTAGGAAACCGAGCAAGAAGGCGGAGGGACTAGGCGGTCCAAGCAAGTGAAGTCCGACCGGTAGCTTGAGGAGGAGGATGAGTCCAAAAAATTGATAGGAAGGCCGGTCAAGGCGCTGTCCGGCTTGGCGAGGAGAAACTCCGATCGGAGGAAGCGTACGGAGATCGCGATCGACCGAAAATAGGAGGTCCGGTGAGAAGGTCGGTGTGGACCGATGGTTGCTCGGACGGTTGGGAAGAGGGTAAGGGAAGCTTGGCCGGTGGAGAGAGGTGGCTGACCGGCCGGTGGAGCAAGGAGGAGGAAGGATAGCTTGGGAAAGAAACTTCTCTTTTCTTGATTTTTGTTCTTTTGATTTTAGAGAAAATTGAGAGAAAAAATGAGTTTTTGAGTGTGAAATTTAACAAATGATTCTTACTTCTTGATTTGTGAAAGACAAATTTTATTTATAGGTGTTAATTTTAGGCTTAGAGTGCCTTGGATCCAAGATTAGGCCCAAATCTCCTATCTGTCGAATAATTTTTGCATGACAACAGACCACAAGAACGATGCGAAATTTGAAATCAGACCCAACACAAAAAATGTCTGGAACAAAAAATTGCTCGTGTGAGACAAAATTTCAACTCGATTGGATGAACGGTTGAGGAGGTATGAATTTAAGTTTGACTGCTTTTGGACATCGACCCGCATAATTTTAATGTACCCTGAGAAAATTTTTCAACGGGATCTTGATCAAAATCTGAACTCGGGATGTTAAATATGATTGAGCGGGAATTTGTGAACTTGTTATACAGTCCCATCATGTTTAGATAAAATCGGCGATATATGATTTTTGAACATTGCTCGTCAGATGAAATAATGTTGGGTTTAGCTCAAATTCACCTTCAAAGAATAAAATTCTAGTATTGATCCGTAAGGAATTAGCTCTCGGCTTGTGAACAAAAGTTATAGAGGACTTTGAGATGGAATTTGAAACATTAGCCAAGCTTTCTTTAGATATTTCAATCAGGAGTTATGAATGTTTTAGTGTACAGTGAACACGGTTCGATAATAAAACCAATTTATTCCACTTGAAAGATAAGTTTTTTGGAGACTTTCCTCACTGATAAACCGACGAAAATAAAAAAGTCATAGATAATATCGAGAGGGACTCTCCAGTCGAAAATCATATGAAAATATCCAATGAGCTAAGAGTTATGAATTTGAATCCAAATGCACGATAACTAAAATTAGCTTTAATAAATGGTATCAAAGTCCTTCCTTGGAGGCGGCTTCACTCTGACAAATGAATTGGATAACATGAATGGTTGAATGCCATAAAATAACTAGAGATAACTTTATGACCATGGATCATAAACCCGGACATCTGACAGAAAATATCAATTACGGTTCAAAATAGTTTGAAATGCGAAACACGACGTTTCTTCCACAACTGATGCTCTCAACCCCATGACCATAAGATCAATGTTATGCATGCATGTTTATGATAATGGAACTATAAGCCAAAAGATTTAAATGAAGAGGGTAAATTTTGAGGTCAACACCTTAAGAAACTTAAACTTTTCCTTGATGACATAAGATTTGTTCCACTGACTAAGCTGAATTCCATTCCAACTTCACAAAATTAAAAATCCGGTGTGTTCAAACCAACGATTAAATGATTTGAAATGATTTGGTCCCTTTAAATCACTTGATCGAATCGACTATGATCCGATATATCCCTAGTACGGTACATTGTACCATAATTTTCCATTAATAAATCAAACCATCTAACACTAGAAATTTATCAATTCTACTAGGCGCACAATTTGCTCTTATCCAAGTATAATTGTTACCAACTACATGCAAATCTACAAGATTCAGAGATCAATAACGTTTGAAATCCTCTATTTCCATCGTTCGATTCGAGACTTTTCACCGCTTCTCATCCTCCAGTTTTATCGTTAAAGTCCCCACCCAACACTCACTCTGGGTCTAGTTTATGTTTCCATTTGAGAATTTTTACCAAAGCTTCGCGCTTTTCCGCTAAATGCAGGGAGAATAAACATTAGGAAAGTAACAAATTTTACCTTGCCATGCGCTTTAATCCCCAAGAAACCTTTCCCATGAAACGTGAAGTCGAATTACGACACATTTCTTCCAAATTGTCAATATCCACGGATCTACCCTCCGAGTCCTTAGCGGACTAATCATAATCCAAATAATCCCATAAACTTGTCACAAAATTAATGTTCATACTTTGAGCCTCTGTTTCTTGTATATACAAATCCTCCATTTCTCTAAAGAATTTGAGAGATCCGCTTCTTTGGAACTTTGCACCCTTTTATGTTGAAGGTACCAATATTCGTTGTACCATGGTGACAATATCCTTCACATCATTGAACTTTCTTCGATCAATGGCTTCACTTTCACGACAATTCCTTAAAACACCCGCCTTCTTCTTCCTTCAACCCCAAGTTTTTAATTGATTCTTAGACAGCTACAGACACGTCCGTCTTAGAAGTATTGTGAATTCGTGAATTGCCTTGGTTAATGTATGAATCATTCAAAAAATCGCAACATAATATTGAAACCCTAAGAACCTCGGCGAATGTTCCTCATGGGTGATGCGACCACACCTAGTGAAGACACAAAGTTGGCATTTTGTACTTTGACCAATTTATGCCTGAGGGTCTCAAGGTCGAGAACACGAAGGGAGATTGAGCCTTTAGAACATCAAAGACATCACCAGTGATTTTTTCTTATTGTATCTACAAAAATTATTGAGCATTTAGGTCCATAAGAAACCCCAAAATTGGATCCATACCCTCGTAACCCGAGCCCACTTCCACAAGATTATAAATTCTTTTTCCTTTTCAACATTATTGGCCTCACAATCAATTTCCTGACTGTCTTGCGTTGCATCGAATCTCGCTCTTTGTCAATATCAATTTTGTCAACATCAACTTCACCAATAAATGCATATTCTGCTCTTCACCATCACTTTTTTCAAAACGTCTTTTCCATGCAATTTTCCTGATTACACCTAGACTAAGTTCCCCAACCTCCACAACGCATCCATCATTCCAAACCCAACAACTAAACTCGATCACACCCCTTACGGTACCTCGTTGGACCTTGGATTAGACATAGGAAAATTATCACCTTTCTTGGAATCTACAGTTCTCACTTTCCAACACGCTTGAAACAATCGTCATCTTCTTCCTCCTTCAATCATTGTTTTCTGACCTCCGAACTAGTTTATGTCTTGCTTCCATTGTGACCAACTTTTGAAATAACAATGTGTTGGGTCCATGCATGTCCTCACCAACTTAATCCTATAAATGTTATCATTGATCTCAACGTTGAAGGTTTCATTCAAAACCATTGAATATTTTGCTCGAATAAGTATTCAGCCACGTCTAGTTTGCTTGGTTTCATCATTGAAGCAAATGTAGCATCCAATGACTTCATAATAAACTTGAAGAATTTTGCGACCATCCATGGCAAGGAATGCCATAACAACACAACCAAGTTAACCTTTCGATGTCAATATCCTTGTGACCACAAGTGTATCTCGCAAACCATTGTCGATCCAATTTTCCACCACAACATTGATCTCACGCCTTCAATTCCTCCAATAATCAAAGATTTTCTCAGAGACATGACATAATTACATTAAAATCAATTATATCAAACTCAATTCAAAATCTTTTATTCGTTTCTAATCCAAACACATCCGAAGTTGTAGATGGCTGGGAAAAAAAACAAAAAGATGAGATGTATCCGACGGTTGTTAATGTTAAGACTTGTGGTACATGATAGACTACACGTTTCACAGATCCATGTTGGAAGCAGCCATTTTGAATCCTCAAACCAACGAAAAATAGTTGAATATTCTAAGACTCTCACTCACCAGCTTAAGATTCCAAGTCCCGGCGCGTCAGCATGGGAAGCAAATACCCAAACCCGATTACACCATCACAAACCCGAATCGGATGGATCGGCATCGGAGTTATGGGCGGCGCCATGGCCTCCCGTCTCATCACCGCCGGTTACAGCCTCACTTTCTACGCTCGCAACCCAACTCACCCAAACTCCCTCTTCCTTCAATCTCAAGGTGCCAAACTCGCCGACTCCCCTTCCCATCTCGCAAACTCAAGCGACGTCGTTTTTACCATGCTCGGGCATCCCTCCGACGTTAAATCTATCCTCCTCGACCAAAACGGCGTCGTTCCATCCCTAAACCCTAACACCGTCACAGTCGACTCCACCAGCTCACATCCAGATCTCGCCAGAGAAATCTCCCTCGCAGCAAGAGCCAAAAACGCTTGGTCAATCGACGCTCCCGTCTCCGGCGGAGATATCGGAGCAAGAGACGGAAAACTAGCAATCTTCGCCGCCGGTGAAGCCTCTGTAGTAGAATGGCTACAAACCTTATTCCAAATCATGGGAAAAGCAACCTACATGGGCCCCTCAGGCTCAGGACAGAGCTGCAAAATCGCAAACCAGATAACAATTGCGGCGAATTTGATCGGAATTAGCGAAGGTCTAGTGTTTGCGAAACGAGCCGGGCTTGATTTGGAGCAATTTGTGAATGCAATTCGAGGCGGTTCAGCGGGGACGAAGGCGTTGGAGTTGTTCGGGGAGAGGATGATAAAGAAAGATTTTAGACCGGGTGGTTATGCTGAGTATCAAGTTAAGGATTTAGGAATGGGTGTTAATTTTGTTGAAGGTGATGAGGTTGTTGTTTTGCCTGGAGCTTTTTGGCTAAGCAGATATTTACTGGTATGGTTGCTAATGGAGATGGAAAACTTGGTGGACAAGGTGTTATTTCTGTTATTGAAAGGATTAATGGAGATTAAGTTTGATCAGGTTTTGGTTAAGGTAAACTATGTGTGTAGTGTGTACTCTATGATCATAAATAAAACTCACTTCATAGATGCATAGCTGTAAGAACTCATACTTAAATGCTGGATTCATACTTCTTATCAGTGCTATTAGGCTACCTGAGCTATGTGGTTTTAAATAAATAAAAACTAGTTACGTGGGTGTGAACTTTGTATTGTATAATAACATAAGATTAGTGATCATATGTTAATGCCTTGTAAACAATTATGATACCATAATTACTATAGTGGAGGTTAATACATATAATAGAAAGAAATACTCCTCCAAGTAGCGAATTATAAGTAAATTGCTTTTATACATTAAAATATTAATGTATGTACATATGGATTACATATATTAATAGTTTAATGTATCAAAAAATCAATTTTACTTATAATATTTTATTAGAGAGGATATTGATGTAAAATTAATGTATCAATACATGTTAAACACAAAAGATTGACCTATTTATTTATAGAAAGAGCCCAATCTAAACTTAGGGATTGCTCATTGCTCCTTACTAATTCTCAAATTCTATGAAAATTCAAAACATCTATTGATATTCTTACTGTTTGGAGATTGAAACTCAGATGCATTTAATGAGGGAATACCACAATATAATCAATCTCTTCATATAAAACACACTAAATACAAACAAACATTTGTCCAGGTTACAAATTTCTAACACACCTTACAACAATTAAAATTCGCACACCTCCTTTAGAACTCAAACGAGAAAATGAATTATGCACAACATTTTGTTATACCTTGCATATGGGCTACTCTTCATCATCATAACAAATATTTTCTTAAACCCTTCCAAAAATTTCTTGCATTCTTATTCATGATTTTTATTTGCAAACATAATCCTAATTACATTTCGACATCAAAAGCGCAAACAATTAAAAATACATGTAATGTACAAGTTTGTCACTGATGATCATTGAGATAATCTAGTTTTTCTTAAACATGGACGCAATTTGAATAATGTAACCCTAATCTTTTAAGGATTGGTTCGGAAATTAAATTTCAGATTATTTAAATGTCGACTTAAATTGACTTTTATATATTTGTTATAGGTATATGCACTCGATGTTGTCAACAAAGTTCCTTCATCTACGAGATGATGATCTAGGATATTCCCAACAAGGTGTTATACACGTTGATGTTGGAAAAATTCATCAATAAGCATATGTTTACTTCGTGAAGATATTCCTCAATGAGTCCTTATTAAGACTTCTAGATTAGGGTTTGACAATATTATCGGGAGGTTGAATTTTGGTTATGATAGAAGACATGAATTTGGTTCAATAAGATGTGAAAGAAGTGGCTAGTATAAAAATTATCAAAAGTTGAAACTTGATGACACTAGAGCAGGAAAATGTGGATATCCTTTTTAAGTTGCGGGTACCTGATCTAATAATATATATATATATATATATATATATATATATATATATATATATATATATATATATATATATATATATATATATATATATATATATATATATATTATGGATTAGGTCAAATTAGTTGGTCTTAGTTGTGTATAGTGAATTCTAAAGAGAAGAAACTTGTTTTTAACATGACATTTAACATGTTTCAACCCAAAAACATATACTCACAACTTTTAAAAGGAAAATATCCTAGAGTGTCTCAAATATTAAGCAAGTACACAATGTTCGCCAACAAAGAGCAAGGAGATAAGGGCCCAAGATCCAAATGCAACAATTGTTGAAGTTGTTGGAAGATGATCATTATGTATCTAGGTACAAGATATTTCAAATTGATTATCTTTGCCACCTCGACATGAATGTCGTCTTGATTGTTATGTGGTTGCCGGAGCGTTAAAGCGGAAAGTATAAAGTAAAGTATTATTTTAAGGTGATATAATTATAATATCGTGTCCACGAGATTGGTTATCGAATCACCATTCGACAAATTGTTCGTTAATGAGTTTAGGGGTTGAATGGGTTATATGGAAAAGTTATCGATAGAAAATAAATGTAACAAAAATTATAAAGAATAGACAACTTGTCTGGCACGAATGTACACTACTCATCACAAACTTAAACTTATCGTCCCGTTATACTCAACCTCACGATATTCATCATGTCACCACGTATCACTCACAACAACATAGGAGTCAACTATGATATTCAAGTTGGCGATCTCTCAGTGACACAACCTGACCGCAGAGGGCATTAATATATGATTCCCTAAGTGAATGTCGACTCTAAATCATCTCAAAAATCCAAACTAACGATAATCATCCTAGATAAGAATCTAGCAAATGTATATAGCTACTCAAATCCCTAACACAGAGTAAAAATATAAGACAACAATCGACAAACATTTGTAATGCAAGTTTTATATAAAGTCATGAGCGATAAATATACATGAGTTCAAAGTAAATATACACAAAATACCCAACAATAGAGATATACATAGAAGAGAAAAGATAAACCACAAATCTTCCGGATTGTCAATTGTATCTTTGAGTCTTATGTCAATTGAAAGTTTCCTCAACCACATAGTTAGGATATTCATAGAGGTATATTAGGTTTGGGTTCTTGGACCTATGGTGGATATTATCCCATCTCTTAGAAGCATAAAACCATTGTTCTATATTCTTATAGGATGTGGATATTTCCTTGATCGAGCTTCCATACTATTAGTGCTTAAGGATATGTCAAAACATACTCAAAATATTTTTGCAAGACAAAAATAATAGGAGATAGAGTCCCTTATCTCACACCATTATAGCGCTTTTTTGTGTAAGCAAGATATCATTAAAAGGAGAACTAAGGGTTCTCCAACTGTTACACCGAACAACAACAAAGAAATATCTAGCAAAAAACACTACTAGAAATTACGACCAATTAAAACTTAGAGAGATAAAGCAAAGGATATTTGCTAAACTCATAAAACTATAATTGGGATGGATAATTTCACCTGAACCAACTCCAAAGAATTTTTATATTCCACAGTATTATTCACATTCCAACTATCATTTTAAAACTAATCACATTCCTTGTTAACCAAATTGTCCACAAGGATGCCAACCAACACCACTCAGGTTTACTTTCCTTCACTGTTCCTCCTACAAGCGAATACCATTCCATAAAATTTGTAAGGCATTCATTTCTCTATAAACGGTTTTCCTATCCACAAAGCTATCTCATCCCAAATAACATCCACCACTTCACATTTGAAAACAAATGATCCACATTTTCCTCCACGACTCCTGCAAAAAGAACAAAGAGAAGAATCATTAGAAATACTAATACTTTTTAACTAATTGATGATCCTTGGTTGGAAGTTTGTCCAAAGCCTCAATCCAAACGCTTTATTTTGAAAGGAACCGCCATATTCCACACCTTAACAACATCCACCTCTTGCCTTACACGTGGATCAAAAGTATGACGGCTCACAAAAATCATAACAAGATGTAGAGTAAGTACCATTACTTTCTCCTTTCCATTCTACAACATCATGATCTTCACTATTAAAGGGTTCTCCTACAACTCCATCTTAAGAAAGAAAATTCAAAGAACTTTCTAAAGTTAAAGAGGATTGATAATTCCTAAATTCCCAACTCACACTCATTCCTCCACTTTACTTCGAACCACTGACCTCTTTTCAAATTAGAAGCCATATATAAATCCGAAATTCTTCCTTTAAACAATGTTCCTTCAACCACCTAGCATCCCAAAATGAAGTAGTAAATCCTTCCACGGAAAAGTTACAAAAAGTGCTAAAAGGATCTCTATTAGAAGCATCACAAATATTCAATATCTTTCCACCACCAAGATTTGAACACTATCCTTACTACTTCCTTCCTTTAAACACCTTCACGATATATCTCCATAACAAGATTTCAAGATATCCAACCAAAGGTTTTGTGACCTTGAAGAATCTTACACCTCCATTTACTTTCAAGCGACAAGTTGAACTCAAATACTTCTATACCCAACCCCATCAATAATCGGACAAATCTTCTTCCAACCAACCCATGAATTCTCTTCAAACTTCTTTGGCATCTTATAGAAAGACATAATGAAGATAGCTAAAGAGCCAAGAATAGACTTAATAAGCTAGATCCTCCCTCCTAGATTTAAAAATCTATGCTTCCACTCGTGGGCGCTTCTTCATTTTGACAAAGAGGAACCAAGTAGAATATTTCTTGGATTAAAGCTATCGGCATTCAAGAAAAGTAAAAAGGAGCTTCGAATTTGCAAGAAAGCATACTAGCGGCTTCAAAAATTGGTATTTATGTTGATCCGAATAATTTACTCTTATGATAATTAATTCAAGGGATTAATTCAAAATCTCTTAAAGGTTTGATCGCCCAAACGTGTTTCCAAGAACCTTCTCTCCACCATTAAAATGTCATCCACAAATTGGATGATATCCACCATACATCTACCATTCACATTAAAACCACTGTAATCACTTAAAAACCCAACCTGTTTGTCATTGAAAAGAAAAAAAGATTTAATAATAACTAGAATCCAATTAAAAAACTTACAACTAAAATCAAAGCATTCAAGACTTCTAATAGTGAAGTGTCTGATAAGGATGTCAAAAGCTATAGAAATGTCAATTTTTAGGGAAACATTACCAATGTGTTAGAGTTTGAACCAACTGCCTCTAATAGACAATAAATATGTGTTTTACCATTATGAAAAATGAAGATGAGGTTTTAAATATGTTACGTAGAAATATATTTGACTTGACAAAACTTAAATAATATACACGATTAAGTGTTAATGGAAGAGAATCCACAATTTAATATATTACAAATGAATAATTATTGATGTTAAACAAACTAAAAACATACATAATTATTATAAAACACTCGCAAACACATTATTATCATTCAAACAAAACAAACTCATTAAAAAACACACATAATAAATTTATCCCAATAAAACAAGTCAAACTAAATAGTAGGAGGAATGATATTTGTGTTTTCTGTGGCCTTAGATATAAAAAGCTTTTGAAACTTGGAATCCACATCGAAAGACACTTCTTGCACCAAAGGTGATAAGGCTCCCAAACTGATGTCTTGCCAGCTAACTCTTCAAACAAAGGCCTGTAATATATTTACAACTTTTGTTAGTTCAATTTGTTATGATCATGAATCTTTGACTGCATGAATGTGTGCAGTTTGTATGTTGTAACCACACAAATATGTTTTCTAAAATCTCAAAAATAACTTACTCAGTTGTTGTCACAATAGAATAGCTCTCAATTCCTTCATCACCTGCAGTTTGAGCAACTACAAAAAAATGTGGCACAACAACCAAATGACCAGCCTTAACTGGAGCATCCAATACACGTTTTCCATTCAATCCAACAATTTCAATTTTTCCACTTCCTCTAGCTATGTAAATTAACTGAATCCCAGGGGTAATTAAGTTTGATGGTGCCTTAATAACATTAGGTTCAAGTTTAACTCTAATCACACTCAACCCAACATCCTTAATAAAAGGAAAATCTTTCTCAGTTAAGGTTGTCACTAATCCTCCATTTTGAACCTCAGTTTCTGGAACTTTAATATCAATGTCATAAATAAAGTCTTTAGTTAGGTCCAATTGTGGCTTAGGCAGTTGTTGACCTTTATCTAACTTGATTATCACAACCCCTTTTTGGCTTTGTGTTAACTTAGTCACCTCATCTTTATTAAAATTGTATACTTTGCTTATTAATTCACTAGAGAAACTTCCTAAAAGTCCTTGAAGACCAGTTAGGAAAAATAAGTGAATGTCCTGGAACATGAGCTATTGAAGTTTCACCAAGAAATATAATGTTGAGATTTGAGTGACCATCATTGAACCACCATGAAATAGCTCCAATAGGAACAGGTATGACATCTCCTTGCTTAAGTTTTAAAACAATTTCTTTTCCAGTTTTGGGGAGCACCACTCCAACTACCCCATCAGTTCCTGCATTTGAAAAAATTTAATTCGATATTATTTTATTAGATTCTTAATTTTGATTTTGATTTATTTTTAAGTACAGTATTATATAGTTTTCCATTTTTTATAATTTTTTATTTTATTTTCTCAACAATACATTAATGATGATAAAATATACAATAATTAATAGTATGTTGAAAAGGAGGAATAATTGAACTAATTTGGACCAGTTTAAATTAAAGGTTAAAAATAATTTGGTTCATATTTAATATGTATTGTAGCCTTTAGTTTCCTTTTTTCTATAATATATTATATTTTTCTTTAAAAATAATGGTACTATTATATTAAAATTATGGTAAAACTTAAAAGTATTTTACTGTATTTTGATTTATATAATAGTGTACATGCTAAAGAAAACAGTTCCTAGGACAAAAGTAAATATTTATAATATAGATTGTTTCACTGTATTTTGATTTTACTTTTAACATGTGAGGTGTTATAATGGATTGTTTTAAATATGAGACAAAAAATAGATTTAAATGCATTTTATTTATTATTTTGGCTTTTAAATGTGTTTTAGTCGGTTTATTTAATTTCAAATGTGTTTCTAACAAGATAATTTGACCTATTAAATTATTTACAAAAATATATATTTAAGGATTGAAGTTAATTTTAACATTTAAGGGTTGTGTATCTCAAAGGTAAATGTTGATTAAAAAAGATACGTATTTGATAGCGAAAATATGTATATTTGTTTTGATTTACATAGATTATATCTTTATTTTATTTTAATTATGTTTGTTTTATATTCGTATTATGCCAGTTATTTTCTATGTTTTTAGGAGTTTAATCTTTACAAGACATATATGAAGAAAGTCGAAAAATCGAGCAAATCGTACATAAAATCCACAAAAAGAGCTAATAGGCAAGTATGTGGTGTGATATTAAAATGGGGTGCATGGGAGAAGCGGCGTTAGAAAAAGTAATGGACCAGCATACCCAAAGCCGAAGCTCCTTCAGCAAGCCGAGGTGTGACCCGTCACCCCTCAACCAAACTATGGTTGTTACGCATTACAGGCGAGATTCCTCAACAAGCGGGTAACGATACACACAAGAGCCTAACGGTCATGACAAAGCGTGAAGCAGGCTTCCTCTCCAAGCAACGTGACGCCGTCACGCCTCTTCAGTCCGTGTAGCGATCGCTAGAGGCTATTCCAGGAGAAAATCCTCAACGCTTTCGCCTCAACTCTATAAATAGGGCTTTAAACCTTACTTTTTCACGCCTCTTTTCCTTTTTTCCTATTTTTGCAAGAGCATTATTCATAGTTATGTTTTAGGTAGCTTCGTTTGTCAAAGTGGTAGTTTCTCACATGAGCTATCACACCATTAATTTTAGGTGTTGTTGTTTTATCTAAATTATGTATCTGATTTATAAACACACATATTCTAAATTCGGTTTACATTGATGCACGCCAAGTTTATTTGTGGTTAATTTTAGTTTCATTTATTCCCGCTCTTCTGTGTTCCTTTTCGCATTTCTTATTTTTATTGTTGCGTTTGTTTAATTTAATTACTATGCTATTCTTAATTGCAATCGGTATGTTTATTTTGTTTACACTTAATTCCATGTTTAGCTAAATAGTTTTGAGTCCTGTTTAGGATAGTCCTTCTTAAACAACGGTGAAAATAATAGGTGGAATTTATGATTAGAATTTTGTTTTGGTTTTAATTTTCAAGTCTAATTTAAATAGCTTTGTCACGAGAGTGATAGGTTATTTAACACGATTTTGTCACGAGGTGAGAAATCAATTATGGTTAGAGCCATCATGCGAGGCAGGGATCGAGCCGGATAGTGGAAATTAGCAAATCTAAATACAATGGAGTGCTTTAGATGCGTTTAGGATATTATTGGCTTTCAAAATATATTTCTTAGTTCCGAGGGCGAGAGCAAAATCTTGGGATTAGGAAGTATGACTTTAGTTAATCTGGCGAGGCGTGGTGGTCTTTAAGTTGGTATATTCTGAATTAAGTTCTAGTTGTAATTAGTACCCATTTTCAATAAGTTCTTCAGAATGCGGAAATCATATCCCTACCTCGTTTTAGTATTATTTCCTAAGTCCATTTATTTTAGTTTTAGTTCTTAGTTTCCCCAATCCAATCATTCATTAGCCTTAGATTTACAAAGTAACGATAGATTCGTAGGTTGACATTGGTCTCTATGGTTCGACAATCTTTTATATTACTTATGAATTTATCCATCAAGTTTTTGGCGCTACTGCAGGGACCAACAATCAATATTGTCTCGTTATTACAGTATAGACTAAGGCACTTACTTCATAATTATGTATCAACCAAACTATTTCTACAACTCCCATTCTCATTATTTCCGGAATCACAAGAATCCCATAAATCTAACATCGAAATACTCGGAGAAATTCAATCGCCACCAACTCACTCTCACCCAAATTACCTCTACACTATCAATCCCTTCATTTTGAGGAGTCACAAGAATACCAAAGATCCGATCTCGAAACATCATTGGAGGATTACAATGAGACATTAACTTATCCTCAACCAAATTTCCTCTATATCAACATGATATTTTGAGGAGTCACAAGAATACCGAATTCCACTCTCGACGTGTTAATGGAGGATATGACGAACTCCATCTAGGCCGGAAACAATGAAGATTGAGCGCTTTGTGGAGACACAATCTGCGACGCTAACTCACTTTGATGAACCATAAGAATCCTATAATTTCATCCTCGAAACATCGGTGGAGGATTTCGATGCGATTAACTCACTCTAGGCTAGAATCTACGATGGAGCACTTTGTAGAGACACAACTATCCACATGAAGAGGTAAGAAACAAAGTCTAGATAATAATGAAACTCTTGGAGATGAACAATGTGGTTGAGTCCTAGTGACTCACAACGAGGCATTAGAGGCCCAAATCTCCATGCTTTCACAAACACCTCTAGGACCCTCCCTTGAGGAGAATGTGTATGTTGTAACAACCAAGAGCGAAAAAGCAAACTGAAAATCCTAAGGAGAGTGATAATAAGGTTGAAGAGCAATAATGAGGTTGAGGAGAGTTCGGTGAGAAAAAGTACAGTTGAGAAAAATCCACCAACATCATCCAAAGGGAGGTTGTAGAAGAGGTAGAAGGAAGCACCTATTGTTGTTCCTCCTCCATATACCTACCGATTCCTTTCCCACAAAGTTTTGTGGAATCTCGTGTAGACTCAATCTAAAATGTATGTGGGTATTGAAAAATACCCACACCAATGCACTTCGTTCGAGGTCCCGCATAAAAGAGAAAATTTAAGGACCATGAAACTAGGGAAACCATTAACATTAAGAAGGGAAGGTTAACATTCGATATGGTGGATGAAATAACTAATCCTAGACTTGAAAAGTTGATACTTATGATAGATCCGAACCACCACCACAAGTTCAAAAGAATGAACCACCCCGGAAGAAAGAAAAGAAAAGGTGAGGGATATGAAATGGCTCGATAAGTGGCCATGGAAACCGAAGACTATTAAAAGTTCGATCGAGGATTCATTCTCGAGAGAACCACCATGAGTGCTTGCACTCCTGAGTCTTCGAGCTATTGACGTTAAACAAAGCGCTGCGTGGGAGGCAACCCACGCGTTTTAATTTAATGTTTTCTTTTTACTGTTTGAACTGGAAAAAAATAAAGATATGGATTGCTTGTCACGTCAGGCCATATATAAGCGAAAAATGTATAGATGATCATCTCGAAATGAGTCGGTGCCGTGCATTCCATAGATGTTCTTTGGTGGTGACACCGTTGATGAGCTGATAGGAGAAGGCATGTCTCTCTCATAACTCACCTCCTCCTACCATTTGCATGTTCATGTTCCACCCACACACCACAATTGTATTTTTCACACTTTTGCAAGTACTTCCTCCGAAAATGAGCAATATGATGGCGGCTGAAAGAAGTTTTATCAAATTCGGATATCTCATAGTACAAGACGTGGAGTGAAGTGGTCAACAAGACATGATCAACAAGGGAAGGATCGGAGCAAAAATTGGTCGTTGTAGCCGTGATATCGTTCATTCGTGTTCTATTTTTCCTCTTTCCTTTTCCGAAACATCGAGGACAATGTTTGGTTTAAGTGTGGGAAGGGACTTACCGCTTTCATTTATCGCTTTTTGTTTGATTTATTGCTTTCTAGTTTAAGTATTTTGTCGAGCATTTATGTGTTGTCGAGTCTATGTACTTGATTTTGGTTGTTATTTTCCCAAAATTTAAAATTTTAACCTCCAATCAAATTTTACTTTTGATGCATGGAAAACACACTGAAGTATAGGGTTGTCACTTTAAATTGTGTTAGAGACTTGAGAAAGCTTCGATAAAATCGATACCGCTTTGACACCCCAAACCCCTAAGTATGTGAACCATTGAGTACCTATGAGTTGAAACCTTAAGTTTTAGTTTTAGATCATCCCCGAGTAGTTTATATTAGCAGTCGGCACCGTCTTAATCACAAACTACGTAGGGAGCCGATGGATATAAGTGAGTGGTCTTAATTAAATTTTCTAAACATGTGTTATAACGGGAATGCACTAATTAAGTTAGGTGACCTACTTTGGTCGCTTAATCCAACGGTCGCAACCTCAAAATATGTTATATGACCTCATTGTAGGTTGGTTGAGATGTGTGTCTTGAACTTGGTAGACGGACTATGGTTCTATCCTGACTTGTTATGGGTAAATAAAGGTTACCAACTTATGTACCGAAATTATGCTTGGTAATGGAGATCACTAATAAGTTTTCTACTTGTATCGTCAAGGATAAAGGGCTTAATGTGATCGCTCGAATGAAGGTGGGTGAAATAACGCAAAAGAAATAGGTTGAGTTATAATAGAATGATTGGACCGGTTTGCATATGGTGCGATTTTTATCGCGTATTGTAATTTCGTGTCATCATGGTATCCTTGGTGTTGGCGTTTAGTACCCATCAATCTAACATTAGCCAGCACCATGTATGACTAGGAGTCGTATCGTGCCTTTGTTTCAAAACCATGCTTAACCATTTTCTTTTCTTTGTGTTGGTTGATTCTAGAGAAGACAATCGGTTTAAGTGGGGGTATTTGATAGCACAAAATGTATCACATATTTGGCTTGATTTACATAGATTATATCTTTATTTTATTTTAATTATGTTTCTTTATATTAGTATTATGCCGATATTTTCTATGTTTTCAGGAATTTAATATTTAAGACATGTGCGAAGAAAGTCAAGAAAAGTCGAGCTAATCGTACTTAAAATCCACATAATAAGCTAATAGGCAAGCATGTGGTGTGATAGTAAAATGGGGTGTATGGGAAGCAAGGCGTTGAAAAGTAATGGACCAACGTAAGCCCAACCCATGAAGCTCCTTCACCATCCCAAGAAGTGATGGTCGTCATACCCCCTAACAAACTATCGCAGTCATTACGCATTGCTGGTGAAATTCCTCAACAAGCAGTGACGATCGTTACCCAGCTAAGCCCTAAAGGCCGCCCTAAAGCGAAGCTTCTTCCTCCAAACGCTGACGATCCACGCCTCCTCAACAAGTCGTGGCGATCTACGGGGCTATTCGGAGGAAAATCCTCAACACTCACAGCCTCAACTCTATAAATAAGGCTTAAACCTTAATTTTTCAGCCTCTTTTCCTTTTTTTCCTATTTTGCAAGAGCATTATTCATAGTTATGTTTTAGGCGGAAACTTCGTTTGTCAAAGTGGTAGTTTCTCGTGAGCTACAACATTAGTTTAGATATTGTTTTCTTTTATCTAAATTAATTCGATTATAAAGCACCGGCATATTCTTAATTCGGTTTCTATTGATGCCTTAAGTTTATTTGGGTTAATTTCGGTTTCATTTATTTACGCTCTACGCTTTCCTTTTATCGTTTCTTATTTTTATTGTTGCGTTTGTGTAATTTAATTACTATGTTATTCTTAATTGCAATCGGTATGTTTAGTTTGTTTACACTTAATTCCATGTTTAGCTAAATAGTTTTGAGTCCAGGTTTATGAGGATCGTCATTCGTAGACTGATAAAAATAATATGCGAATTTATGATTAGAATTCTTTTTGGTTTTAATTTCCAAGTCTAATTTAAATAGCTTTGTCAAGAGTGAGGTTATTTAACACGATTTTGTCACGGTGAGAAATCAATTAAGGTTAGAGTCGGCTGGAGGCGTGTGGATCGAAGAATAGTGGAAATGGGCAACAAATCTAATCTGATAACGCTTTAGATGTTTAGGATATTATTGGCTTACAAAATATATTTTAGTTAACGGGAGAGCGGTATGGCTTTAGTTATCACAAGTGAGGCGTGGTAGTCTTTAAGTTGGTATATTCTGAATTAAGTTAAATCATAATTAGTACATTTCTATAAGTCCTTCGAGGCTTGAAATCATATCCCGAGCCTCGTTTTAGTATTATTTTCTAAGTCCATTTATTTGGTTTAGTTCTAGTTTAAAATCCAATTATTCATTAGTCTTAGATTTACAAAGTAACAATAGATTACGGAGTTGACATTAGTCTCTATGGTTTGACAATCTTTTATATTACTTGATATTTTCATGCACTACAATTTACCCATCAATATTTTGTTGATAGTAACTCATGAGATAAAAAATTAATTATTTATATAATTATTAAATATTATTCAATTTGATACGGTATAATATATATTTAGATACAAATGTAAATTTTAAATGAGTTATTTAATTGCAGTAAACAATGATGATATTAACTCAATTAATGTTAGTTAAAAATAAAATAAATGTTGTGATGATAGTAACTTATAAGATGAAAAGTTAATTCTCTCCAGTATTAATTATATATAATTCATATATGAGAGGCAATTCGATTTTAGATTCATTGAATAATCAATGTACAGTCTATAAATTGACCAAATCATTGATTATTCAATGATTTAAAAATAATTGTCTGTATATATGAACGGAGATAAGATATTAATTTGATGCGGTATAAAATATATTTAAATAAATATATAAATTTGGAATAAAATGTTTAATTGTAAATGAACAATGATCATATAAACTTAAATTAATGTTGATTAAAATTTTAAAAATGTGTGATGATAATGATCCTTAAGATAGAAAATTAATTGTCCTTATTATTGAGTATGATTCAATTTGATATGTATTATCAAATTTGATATAATTAAAAATTTGATATTTGCAAATAAATTTTTTGTCTCTCAAATAAATATGTTTTTTATAACTATAAGATATTGTGTTTTTTATTCAAATTAAATTTTATATTTTGAAAATTCAATATTATTTATAATTTTATTATATTAAAGAGATTAATTTTTTTATTTATATTTATGTATAAAAATAAAAAGTAAAGAAAATAGAAAAAAATCAAAATGAAAGTGTGATAGTTTGGGGAAAAAATGAAATTTAAAATCTGCTATCTATTAAAATTTCAATTTCATAACCTCCTAACTTGCTCTTTCACCACAAATTTTTACACTAAGAAAATAGCATATAAGTAATCAAATAATCTTTACTTTGTTTTTGTTTTGTTTTCATCTCCTATTGCAGTATGATATACGACATTTATTTTTTTAACTTTTATCAATTAAGTTACAATTAAATATCATATACATACATTTTCTCTGGATTAAAATTTCAAATTTCTCCCACTTATTTTCCCGCACTTTTTCTTTCATTTTGATTTTTTTCTATCTATTTTTTATTTTAATAAAATTAAAAATTTACTTATCTTTCAAATCACTATCAAGTATTAATATAATATATTTTACTTTAATCAATTGTTGTCTTAATTTAAGAGACAAACTTTTTATTTTTAAATATTAATTTTTTTCTCTCCATCTCAAAAAAAAAAATTTATATAATTATTTAATACAATTAAATAAATATGATTATTGTTTATTTTATAATTACGTAAATCATTTCAAAGTTTATATTTATATATAAATATATTTTATCGCATCAAATAATTTTTTATTAATAGGTCATTCAATGATATCTATTTATTTTAATAATAATTATGAAAGACAATCTTAATTTTTAAATGTTAAAATTTTATTTATTTTCTCTCTCATGAATATTTTTATATGATTATTTAATATAATTGAGCTTGTATAATCATTGTTCATTTATAAATAATTTATTTTAAAATTATATATATTTAAATATATTTTTATACAATAACAATAAATTTATCATAAATATGTTATTAGTATAAAAAAGTAATAAAACCACTTGTGAAAATGTGGTTGATTTAGAAAGTAGATAATTGATTAATCAGATCATTACCAAATTATCCCTAGTGATATATAAATATCATTATCATCACAGGACAATTTAGTGTATTTGTTAGGACCTTATATTGTATTAAATTGTAATTTCTAATATCAAAATTATTTGTGTGTCAAAGGATTAGAGTAGTTGAAGTAGGTTGTTCGAAAGAAGCTATTATCTAGTTAAAGAGTTTGTGTAACGAAGCAGACTGCACACATATTTGATTTTAGATTTAGATAGATTTAATTTAAATTTAAAATATAATGGATTTGATTTATCTCTAAAATAGGTATTGTGAGTTTTTATAGTTTTAGGCATTAACTCACCTAAACATATAAATAAGTGAATAATCCTTATTTTTGTGTCAATTCATTTACTGATTATCACGATTGTAAAGTGAATAATAAAAGTTTTTTAGGTTGTGAGTAGAGAGTTCTTTCTGAGAAAATCGTTAATTCTTTTTTTCTTTTATAATCGTTATTGTGTGTATCATTCTTGTTTATTAAGTTTGATAGAAATTTATCATAAATTTTGATGGATTTCTAACAATTTGATATATTATTGATTTTAAAATATATATCTAATTTATATTATAAATGATTATTTAAATTTATATCTTAATATTTAAAATGTTATAAAATATATCCTATCAAAACAAAGTTTTAAATACAAAACAAAACTAAGTTTTAGAGAGAGAAAAAAAAATTACATTATCAAAAGTTAAAAATAACGTGCATTGGGGTGGACAAATTTCAAACCACCCATACATGTTACTTCTTTTTTTATGGATCGAATTGGTTGCTAGGTTGATTTAGTTGTTTAATTTAAATAAATATAGTGTTGATTCGGCGAATTTGGATGATTATTTTGAATTTATTGAAAAATTGATTTGACTGAAATTAATTAATATTTTTAATTTTAATTTTTATTATAAATTAATTTATTATATTAATAAGGTTTATAATAATATTATTATACTTTTATAACTTATCAGTGATATTGTTTATTCATTATTTTGAATGTTATTTAGTTTGCGAGTTAAAGTAAAATGATATTAGAAATGTTATATAATTAATAATTTTTTTCAATTATAAATAAACAACTCTACTTTATGTTTTTTTAAAGTTTAGATCACTACAATATTTTTTTCTTTCACTGTTAAAATTTTCATAATTAAAATTATTAGTATATTCAAGCTTTGACCGAGTTTTAAATCGTGAGTATGTTTTAAAATATTAAATTCGGATAAAAAACTAATCTTCTTTCATTATCCTTTCATTCTAATCACTGACTATATTTAATATACATTAATTAAGTAGGTATTTTAATGCCAAAGATAAACCGCGACATTATAATTTTTACTTCAAACTGTAGTTTCATATTTTTTCATATCAAACAATTTAAATTTAAATTTCTTATTAATAACATTGTAGCTTAAATTTTAAATAAATATCAATTTTATATTAAAACAAAATTTATTTAATTAAGTTATAAATATAATTATCTTGAATATTTTCAATTTTCCTATCGGTTCAAACTAAATCAATTTTGATTTCTCTCTAAAATAAATATTAAATTATTATAAACTTGTAGTTTGGAAAGCTAAGTTGCTGTCAATGGCGGGTAGAGTTCTTCTGGGCAAGTCTGTTGTTCACAGCATGTTGATTCACAGTATTTCTATTTACAATTGGCCTTCTAATCTTATTAAAAGATTGGATACTTGGACCAGAAACTTCATTTGGAGTGACAACATTGACAAAAAGAAATCTATCACAGTTGCTTGAAAAACTTGCTGCAAAGATCTTAAAGTTGGTGGATTTGGAATCATTGATTTAAAATCTTATAATTACGCTAAAAATCTACATCTTTGGTGGAAATTTGTCAACAACCAACACTATTGGGCTTCCTTCTTACAAATCGTGTTAAAGAAATCAAATTATTACCTACTCTATCAAATCCCCGCTTTGGAAGGGCGTCAGAGATTTCTACAACAAAGTTATCGAAAATGGTGTGTGGATCATTGGCAAAGGCAATCACATAAACTTTTGGCTTAATTCTAAACTTTCCTCCAAAATCTGTGACTGGTGGGCTGACTAATTGGTCCTTGAGCAGCAACACAATTGATGTTTTGTCTGCTCTTAAGCTATTAATTGATAAGTATTTCATTCCTAAAACTTTTGTGGATGATTTTTATGCATGGTCAAGTATTGAGGATGGGAACCTGACACTCAAGCATGCGTACAAAATCTACTGGAATCCAGGAATTTCGTCTTCCTCGACCTGGTCCATTTTGCCTTAGGCCAAAGACACATCTCCTTCTTACTCCATGACTGTCTGGCGTCTCTTGCATAATAAGCTTCCTACTGATGATAATTTGTCAGTGAGAGGCTTCATCTTTCCATCAATATGTTCCCTCTGTCACGCTTCTGCAGAAACTTCTCAACATCTCTTCTTCAATTGTTCTTTTGCCACTAATGTTTGGAAATGGTTCTCTAATCTCTCTCAATCAAATCAGTTTGTTGATAATATAGAAGACTGTTTTCTCTTGTTGATTTTTCATTGGAATGCTCAGGCCTGCGCAGTTCTTAAAGCTTGCATATGTTACATCTTTTATCTCATTTGGCATGCTCGTAACAAAGCTAGATTTGAAAATCTTTCTACTAACTGGAATTCTTTTAAAGCCTTGATCCTTGCTAGAGCCAAATTGGTTGGTAGCTTCACAACCAAGAAAAGCTAACAATGATATATCTAGTTTTTCTCTTCTTAAATCCTTTGACATTGATATTCATCCCAGGCCTCAATCAGATTTGTTGAGTGTTATTTGGTTGCCTCCTCTCTTAGGCTGGTTGAAGTGCAACATTGATGGTGCGGTTGTTGGCTCTCCTTTGTTATCTGCTTGTGGAGGGATCTTTAGGGATGACAAGGCTAATCATGTCCAAATCTTTAGCATGTTTCTTGGTGAAGGCTCATATGTTTATGTTGAGTTCATGGCTGCTATCATTGCTATGGAAAAAACCATTGATCTTAATTGTTTCAAATTATGGCTGGAATCGAATTGTACTAGAGTAGTCAAGGCTTTTACTAACCTGAACCTTGTTCTGTGGAAAATCAGATCTCGTTGGCTTACGTGTTGGGCATATACCCTTACCATTGATTTCAGGATAACTCATATTTACAGGGAAGCCATAAGTTTAGCTACCAAATCTGTTGTTTGGTACTCTCAAGTGCATAATAGTATTCACTATGACTTTTTATTAGATTTTTTGAGCACTCCTAGACTTAGGCTAACTCACTAAGAGGTGTTTGGTTTGGTCCCCTCTTAGTTCTTTTATATCTTCTTTCTTCTTTTAATATATTTTGGCTCATTCAAAAAAAAAAAAAATTATGAATGGCGCAAAAAAAAATTCATAAGCCGCCCAACGTGTTGATGATGTTGTTGCAGGGTAAACCAAGAAATTGCACAGAGATATAGCGTTGTTGAATCTGAGAAATAAACTCAGCATATGGCGGAAAGTGAAATTTGCAGGGGTTCCGAGAGGATGAGCGCTCAAAATTGACGGTGATGAACGATGGTTAAAGACGCAGACGGCTGGAAGATAAGAGATGAGGGTTCTGGTTATGATGCGGAAGATTGGATCAAGGAGATGAAGATTGAGAGGGAGGAGAATTGAAAAATGGTGAGGAATTGCAGAGAGATTTACTGGTTTTTGTTTTTGGTGATTCTTGCAGAAGTGAAGAATGTATCAATCAAGGGTATAATGAATTGTTTCTTTTTATCATCTACCGAAACCTCATCACCCCCTTTCTTCTTCTTTCTATCAACCGCCAAAGCTCATTGTCGAATACGAATCTATGCTTGCCGACAAATCTGTCGCTTCACTTCTCATAACTGTATACGTTTTCTTTCATTCTTTGGGTTTTTATCATGGGTTTTATCTTAGATTTTATGTATAAACCTCATCCATGTTTGCTTCGCAGTTTCAGGACGTCAAACAGTTAGTAGCCAGAATTTTTTATAACATTTGAGTTCTGCGGCATCGTAGATGTTCATACAATTAGGTACTTTTAAGCTTTTTATAGCATTTGTGTGGGTTATTATTTTTTGTTAGCTATATAAATTGCTTAAACTGAGTTTTGCGACATCGTCAACATCACATACGTCTATTGTTATCTTAGCTAAAATATGATTTTATTTACTCCAAATAGTGTATCAGTATTTGAATAATTTTGTTTGCTACACATATAAATCATTCAACAACTCTTTAATTTCCTTTTGAAAATTTCTAGTGAAACATATCACAAGCTTTGAGTGGTCACAAGGTTTTTTCAGGGCCTTATATGTGAGCTCTTGATACCTCTGAATCATTATACTCAGGGTTCTCTTTATCCTTATTATTTTCATGTTTGTTTAGGATCTCAAAAGTATTTATTTTAGGTTGTAGTTTATAAGAGTATAATACCATGACACATGAAAGTGTGATGTGAAGGATGTCATTTTTGACACAATAAATTGTACAATACTATGATACATTGGAGTTTATAAGTATGTCATTTTTGGTCAAGTGAAGGATGTTTGTAAATATGCATTTGCTTAAGTTATGTTTCTCTTACTGCTTTTGCGAGTTTTCGTGTTGAATATATAAAGATCTTTGAATGGATATGCATACAGAGTGGATAAGATATGATTCTGTTTTAAGATTTTGCACAAAATGAGCATGGATAAGATATGAAGTATATATGTAACATTTATTCCTGATTTATCTTGCTCCTAATGATAGTGTTTATTTACAAATCACATACCAGTTTCTGATTTTTCTCATATACGTGCCCAGAACCTAATATTTTCCCCTCCTAATGATCCACTACCTTTGTTATATGATTAATGAAGTTTATCCTTGTTCATTTTACTATGTTTTTGTTGATGTTAGTATTAAAGTACATTTCATTCCACCAATTTCATGCCTTATGATATTCTTTTTGAAATACCACCAATAGAGTTAGACTCCTTCTTGTTACAGACCCTTTTATTAAGCACCATATTTCAGGAGTATAAGTTAAGTCTAGTCCTCGTTTCTTTCATGGTTTTCTGTTACAAGGATGCATGTAGTTCATTTGCGTTGATCTATTCTAGATTTTGTTTTGCAGTTTTGATTCCTTTGTTGAGGTACCAACAGAAGTTTTCCCTTGTCGATTACCATTGAAATGGAGACGAAGCTTGTCATCAAGATATGAAATAAGAACAAGGAGGAGATGATCAAGAAGAAGAATACTATGATGCATGAGTTTAATTAATAGAAGTTGTGTTTTATATTATCTATCTCTTAGAACTTTTGTTTTGAATTTGAGATGACTCTTTCTAGAGAAACTTGGTTTTATTTAAGAATGATAATATCAAGACTTGTCTATATTTTTCTTACTTATTAGTCGGTGGCGATGATGTAGACTTACATATTTCTTAATGAATATTTTGGCGTTGTGGCTAATGTTTGTTTGTATAAATAGATTTTAATTATTTTAATCAATATCTATAAAATGATTATTCATGTTGTAAGACTTTATATTAATCTAAAATAACATTTTATGCCTTGGCATGAAGAACACAATTGTCACAACTATGTAAGAAGAAATTAATGGCAAAAGTCATATAAAACTAGCCGGTTTAATTAGTGGTCATACCTAAGCAACTAAACCGTGTGCTATATTAAATAAGAATCATAGTTAGATTCATCCATGATAATAATGAAGATAAGCTATGACCTTAACTTAGATACTAAATTGTAGTCTGTTCAGCACGGATGTAAATAAAATGCATAAACATGGAAAATGCGGTTTATACTTTAGGTCATGGCGCATATCATACAGTTAGATATTAGGTCAAACCGAAGCAAGCTAAAACAACGATTATTTTATATCTAGTCAGGATTTTTTGATCGTGGTTGAAGACTTTTTTTTTTGTAGTGGACTTTTTTTTCTAAATTAAGACAAATATTTGTGAGTTTAATAAAAACTAATTTTTATGATAACTATTAAATTGAAATCTATCCGATTTATTTAATAAATCGATTTAATCAAATCCGCTAAAAATTAATATTTTATCATTCAAAACTATGTCTTAAAAATAAAATTGCGGTTTACATTGTATTTAAAATTTAGACCCGATATCAATCTAAAGTGACATATTATTTAACCTTATCGTATGTATATAATAATAGAGGAATTTTGTATATTTGTAATTATTAAAAATTTGTTTGAACGAGTTATTGATGACAAGAATTAAAAAATCAATCAAATCATTATAATTGAGTTCAGCATTGGAAGATAATATAAGATAGATTATAAAACTATTTTAGTAAAAAAAAGATAAGATAAGTAGATTATTATATTTCCCTCTTTAGATAAGATAGATTATAAAACTATATTAGTCAAATAAAGATAAGATAAGTAGATTATTATATTTCCCTCTTTAAATGAAAAGCTCACTTACTGTCGGATTTTACTGTCAAATGAGATATTGGACGGGACAAAAATTGATTTGCTCTTATTTTTATAATATTTCTCTGATCATGCTTTTTCATGTACTCATAACTTTGCAGCCTCCACAATATATATAACTTTTCTTTTATTTTAATTTTTTAGTTTTATTTATTCTAACTCATTTGAAGAATAAATGAAATATTTTATTTATATTCAATTATCTTTATAATATTCAATAAAATTATATGAATGCTATCCACAATATACTTCATTAATATATTTATTTGATATATATTTAAAATAATGTTTATATATTTTTAAATAGGATTGTAATAATGAATATTATTGTCAGATAGAAAGAGAAAACAGAAAATAGTTAATGATAATTATCTAACCTTCAACAACATAACCAACTTTGGATGAATCTGCATAATGAGGAAGAGCAAAGCCTCGTGGCTGAAGAACAAGCTGACCAGCACCAACATTTGTTTGAGCTAAAACTTGAGCCTCAGAGCTTGACCAAAGATAGTAACCACCACCATCTCCTTCAAGCAATGGTTGTGCACTCTTTGGTGTTAGGTCTAACTCCATTGAATTCTTCTCCTCTTTACTCATCAAAAAATAAACAGTTCAATGTATAAAATAGTGATTCTTATAAGAAAAGTTTATAGCTAATTATTAGTATTAGATGTAAGTCATTAACCACTTGAATTTAATATCTTTCTTCCAATAGCAATTTTCTTCATTTTCTATTTATAATTTTTCTTCTAAGAATCGGTTTGATAAAAATAATGGTTGATTGATAAACTACCCATAACTTATAGCTTTATAGTTGATGACTGATGATTGATAGTTTATAGTTGATGGTTGACTGATGCTTGATAAACTAATTAAAATGTTTAGTGACATTAGCGGTTCAACTAACTTAAAAATGTAAAATAACATAAAAAAAATATTTAATCTATAATTATTTCATTTTAAATTAAAATAAACTATTGAGGATAAAGTGATTTTTGTAAAATAATAAGAATAAAAAATAATTAAAAACAAAAAAGCTATAAACTAAAGCGGTATTTGAAATATCGTACGGAAAATAAGCTACTATCTAAAAAATAAATTATAAATTCGTTGATCAAAGACGTTATCAAACAGATCTAAATATCATATGAGTTTATAAATTATAAACTACAAAACATAAGCTCAAAATTTATATTAACAAACAGATTCTAAATATCACTAAGATGTACCAATCAATTCCAATTTCTTTTTAAAAGAGACACACTATAATTAATGCTTTTGTTCGATTCTTTTTTTATTTCTTTATTCTATTTTTTAATTATCTAAGATTAAGAACAATTATTTGTGATAAAGAAAGAACAATAAGTTTAAATGTCAATTAATTATTCCGTTAATCCAACTCAATTAGTTATATAATTCAAGACATAAAAGAAAAATGTTAATTAATTTTATTTGTCTAAAAAGTAAACGTTTTAAAAATTATATTTTTCATATCAAATAATACGTCTACAAATAAGAAAAATAATAGAAACTAAATTAACGAGTGACCCATATTAATTTACATTTTTATTTATAAAGCATGTTAATTTACTTGCAATATAAGAGAAAATTAAATTTCACAAAAGAAAATCATAATTATGAAAAGTCATGAACTTACCTGTGATGTTGGAGTTTCCACAACGCTTAATTAAGAAACTAGAAAAACCAAAAATGGTTTGGTAACTATTTAGATGCGGAATGTATAAACTGAGTTTAAGACTGAGGTCTCTATATATAGAGTTCTAAATGATAACTTATTTTATAAATGAGTTTTCTACAACAAGTAATCATTTTCTATTTTTAATAGCAAGTTGTAATTGAATACTGCTAGTTAAATCTGATTAGCTGGAAAACTAATACTCGTTAATAGTGCTTTTGACTTTTCTTGTTAGTAAGTTATTGGATTGAATTTCACGTGTCTATATCTATATATATATATATATATATATATATATATATATATATATATATATATATATATATATATATATATAAATTGATACACTAGCTAGAGATATTGACCTCCATGACTCCTCTTGTGGGACTGCCTGGATTTCTTTCATTTAAAGAATATTAAGCGTGAAAGCATTAAATTCGTATCATGTGTCGTTGACATGGATCAAGAGTTTACTAGCAAATCTCAAGCTCATGGGATTCATTTGGAACCACGAGGCCCAAGCTACGATACATTGTGAGATCCGATGTTGCTCAACTCGAAAATTCTAATGTTGATACTGATGATGAGATTGATGCTTTGTTTGATGAAGGGAATGAAAGAAATGATGAAGGTAATTCTTATGGCAACACTGAAGAAATGGAGGAAGATGCTTCAATGATCAAAGTGACATTGCTCGAGCCTTTCGGATGGAACGGATGGAGCTTCATCGGCGTGAAGAGGCCATCAAAATGAAAGATTCTGCGTGTAAGCAACCTGGTTGAGCGATACAACTTTGCAAAGCGTGCTTCATCCAAAGTCGACAACTTTATCGCCTTTCGAGCCTCGATTCATGCAATACTACTTTTCGTCACGATCAACAACCATCCATTGAAAAATGAAGTGTTAGCCACCTAATTCCTCATGTTTGCATTTTAATCTTGTTTATGTAATTATTTTATTATGACTTGTACTTTGTGTTTATCAAAGGGGAATGATTAAGGCCAATAAATAAATCCATTGCAATATGCACATCCTCGGGGAGCATGGCTATGTTATCGATCTGTTCGTATATATACGTGTCCCTTTTTATGCGGGTTTTCTTCCAATCACGCGGTTTACCATCATCAAAAGGGGTATGTGAAGCATAGTTCAAGTTTTCATGATGGCAAAACCCATAAGTGACATGGCGTACATCTAAGAGAGATTAGGAAAGCAAAGTGATGGTGGTAGAAGAAAAGTCAAATTGTCCGAATCCTTGTTGATGCGTCGGCGCATCTCTCCTCTGATGAAGCCTTGATTTAAGGCATACTCTAGAAGTTACATGTTGACCTTACGGTCGACGCACCAACAAGTTTCAGAAAAGCGAAGACTTGTGTCGCGTCTCCTTATTGCGGTCGACGCAATCACGATGGTCTCAATGCTCGGTCTCTGGGGTTGCGCGTGACCACCACCTACGTGATCGTCATCCCTCTTTGTGGTGCTACTTTCTTTTAATTTTTCTACATTATTTTTGTTCATTTAACTAACACATATAAATAGTGGGTCATTTCTTTTGAGCATTAACAAGAATAGAGTGAAAGAAACACATTGAGAGCACATCATGTTCATCATTTCTTCTCCAATTCAACACCTTCACATAATCAAAGTTGTTGAATCAAGAATCAAGCATTGGTGCGTCGATTTAAAAACAAATTCGAAATTGGGTTGTGCTTTGTGGGCTCCTTCTTGAATAAAGCAATTAGGATTTTGTCCTCCTAGATCCGAATCGGTCAGGGGTTTTGATCGGGTCTTCGTTTCAACGGATTCAAAGAGTAGAACGGTCGAGCAGTGGATTTGTTTGATCAAGTAATGGGAGGATCATGAAGTAAGATTTGGGTCGATCTTGTTCGTTCGATATCGGTAGAGAAATAAATTATGCAGCAAATTGGTTGCAATTTCAAGTACCATTAAGGAGGTGTGCTCGAAGAGATTGGCGCTGTTTGGCTCGAACCAAGGATTGTGAAGAAGATAGGTTCATCATCGACAATTGAATTGTGTGAAAGGGAATTATTTCTTCACTTGTTACAATTAATTTTATGAAAAATTTCTCAATTCTAGATTCTAGAATTGGGGGCGATACATCACGAGGGCGATAGGTGGAACCGCTTAACAAATTCCGTGTTCTTTTTCGCATTTTACTTTCAATATTTGCGCTGCATAATTTGTGAAATTCAAACTATTAAACTTGCATTAACTGTATTTGTGGTGTGTCGAGCTTTAACATACATTGTGGTAACAATCCTTTTGATTGTTACTAAGATTAACTTCGACTTCACAAATAGGTAAATACAACACGTGAATTTTGCTCACAAGGTGTTTGATAAATTGTCTTACTCACAAATTATTCATTGTGCTTGATTTTATTCTTAAACAAACTCATTGGAAGTATTTAATACTCTCTAAGATTGTTTAAGCGGTTAACAAATTGAGAATAAATTGTATTAATTTGAGCATTTTTCTCTCGACTCTCGTACGGTTCGCATATTCGATCTTTTCGATAGAGGATCGTTTAGACGATTGAAGATCCAGGAAGCTTTCGTAATAACTTTTCAAAAAGCGCAAAATTTTAAAAACAAAAAGGAACGATCTATTCACCCCCTAGATCGATCACATCGTCTAACAATTTGTGATCCCCATAATTTCTTTTATCGAATGTAATATCAATATGAAATCAAATGACTTCAAATAATTGTATGCACTATCAGGCATCTTCATGTGAAGCATAACTTAATCATTCCTTTGCAAAATTTCTTGAAACAGTACAAGTTGCTTATACATATTTATCAAGATAGAAATATAAGAAAAGTGTGATCCCAGTTGAGTATTCTTATCTCGATTCAAAGTACTAATTTGATTTTCACCTTTACCGATTCAATCTCATCTCTCTAACAAATATTCAATTTCATCTAACCAGGAAGCTTGTAACTCGTCATGGGCTTTGTAGAACATACAACATTGTAACATGCCAATAATTTTATCTACTCAAGAAATTGCCTTAGTTTAATGATTCATTACTTTCATCATGACTTCTAAAGCCCAAGCTTGAAAAGTTAACCAACGAGCAGTGTCAATAAAAGTCTTGAGGCGTAGTCGATTCTTCATAATTTTAATGGAACTTTGAGCTTGAATAATATTCCTAATGCCCATCTTGGTTCAATAAATATTGACAAGCTTTCATATCATTGTTGTGTGGTAAACAAGAATCTTTCCTACGTGTTTAAGAAATGCACAATGTTTCTATTTCTAACTTTCTTCCAACCTTTAAAACATATAGAAATGAATACATCGAACCGGACGTTCACTTGGTCTTTTGCTTCAAAGATAATATGAATAAGCAACATCTTACGAGGTGAATATTCTAATAATGAAGGAAAAAGGTTAAACCAAAGATAAAAGGTTGAAATCTTCTTTAATGGTCTTCTTTATGAGACAATGGATATTCCTCTAAATGCATTTGATATGTACCCCATTTCCAATAAGCTCTATATTTCATCTATTTGATTTAATTGGTATTTCCACATTGAGGGTGTTTCTAGGATCACATTCTAAAGAATTCTCAATGTCATCAGGGCAACTATTAATATTTTCTTCAATTCTTGGATTCTCAATAACTCTTTGAGGTTCAAAAATGAGTGTTAAATTTTCTTCATCTCTTTATTTCCTCTTAAAAAAGAATTAACTTTTCTGCTCTTCATTCTCACTTTTATCCTACATAATAGAAATAACAAGCTTTACTTCATTAATACATATAAAATCTCACATTATATATGCAAGACTGAATTGGAAAAACCAACCCTATATGCAAGAATATTATAAATAAATTTATTTTACAGTATAGACTATTTCTATAGCCAAATAAAAATATGAGAACAACATCAAAATTATATAAAACAACTTACAAATTTATTATAAACTATTTCCCAAAACTCTCAAACATATTATAAATTATTTCTCGTTCCCAAGCTCTTCAATCCTCTTATAACTGTTTATGTCAATATATTAATGTTAATTATCTAAGTTTATGATTGACATTATGTTTGATAAATATAATATAATTGGAACATCTTATCGTGAAACAACATGTTGGACAAGATATTCTATGTAGAGTCATTCGACATCTTAAGCATGTTGGGATGGATTGTTGGACCATTGAAGATTTAACGAGATCTGCGAAATATCCTAGAATATTATGCCATCCTATATGGCTATCAGTTAAAAAAAATAAAAGATTCAAGCTTGATTTAAGGAGAAGGTTTAGTTTCTAATTATAGAGATAAATAAGGAAACTAATGATTGAAATCCTATATGTGAAGTGTGTCTTCAAAATATTCTAAGTGTTAGAATTGTTCTATTAATGTGATGGTTAAAGGAAATTGTTGTACACTGAATTGAGTTAACAATTATGTGTGTTGTTTTTTTTCATTTGTTTTGTATTCGTTGTGTTATATGCAATCGAATAATCTCTTAGGACATTTGGCATATGTATACCAAATTTCAATTAGCTCAACTGCTCTACAAAAATAACTTATCATCGTTAAATAACAAAGTTTGTAATATTTTATTTTAACAAATATCTTGATATAAACCCTTTGGAGTCACCTTATACATTTCTTTATCTAAAAAGCCTCTAACTTTTGAGCACATGCGTTAGAATAAGAGTAATATCAGGAGGATTCGAGAACTATCATTGTATGAAAGCAACCATAAGTCACCTAAATAGATATATAGTAGCCCTGAGCCCAGAAAAACAAAAAATAATATGCAAACATCTATTCATCTTCAAGTTTTCAAAATTAAAACATGTGGATATAAAATCATCTTCAATTTCTAAAACTTAAAAGGATAAAAACTATAACAATAAAATGGAAAGAACATTAAGGTTCTTTAATTAGCTAAACTTTGATTTCAATCATGCTTGCAACAAACAATAAATCAAATACTTAAGTTGTAATTTTGTATAAAAAAATTTTGGGTTAAATCTTACTCAAGAGATGAGGAAGTAAATAGTTAGATGAAGAAGATGAAGTAAACAATGCAGTGGGGTGGAGGCGGCAGCAAGAAACCACGACGGTGTGGCTAGTGGCAGTGGAGAATTGGTGTGGGAATTGTTGATGATAGGATCAGGATTAAGTTGTATACTTGGAATGCTAGTCTTCTTTCTATGGATGAAAGAGTTTAGCTTGTCGAAGTTGTTATTCAAAGCATGATGGTTCACTGTATTTCTGTTTACAACTGGCTAGCTGGTATTATTAAATGTGTTGAATCTTGGATAAGTAATTTCATATGGAGTGGAAACTTTGATAAAAAAAGATGGTAATTTGGCTTTAAAGACTTATTGCAAAAGCTTTAAAGAATGTGGTTTGGGCATAAAGTCTCTAAGGACTTTTAATGATGCAACCACTATCCATCTGTGCTGAAAATTCTTGAAGGATATGAATAATTGATCTAATGTGCTTGCTTCCAACCAGAGTTAAAAGAAATCATAGAACCATAAAATATTCCATCAAATCTTCTATTTGGATTAGTATCAAATACACTTTTGGTCCTGTCATGGAAAACACTCGATGGTTGATTGGAAATGATAAGTATACTAATTTTTTGTTAGACAACTGGCCTGTAGAATCATTGGTGAGCAAGTTAAATATTCTTGATAAGTGTCACAATTCTTTAACTTCTAAGGTCAATGATTTTCTGATGGACAAGCATTGAAATATCCCATCCAATATTCAAACTTCTTTCCCAGGCATTCTCTCTACTATTTCTAATTTTTAGGTTCTAATTTGTGAGATTGATGATGTTTTGGTCTAGAAAAATTATGACAATGGCCAGCTGAGTTTAAAGCAAGATTATAATTTCATCCACCTTCCTAACCCAATTTCTACCTGGAAGAATTTCCCGTGGAATCCTAATATCTCTTCTTCTTAATCTATGCTTGTGTGGAGATTTATCCATAACAAAATTCATACTGATGACAACCTGAGTCTTAGAGGTTTCTCATATCCTTCTATTTGTGACTCTATAATTCTCAACAAGAAACTTCCAATAATTTGTTTTTTTGACGACCCCTTTGTTAGAAACATTTGGAATTGGTTGAAGGATAAGTTGGACACTCAAATGAACATTCTCAATATCCTGTATTGCAAAACTATTTTGTCTACCAATTAGTCCCTTCAAGCCTTTACTGTTATTGTTTCATGTATTGTTAATGTTTTTACCAGGTTTGAAAGACCAGAGACATGTCGAGATTTGAAGACAAAAAAATCCATTGGAAAAGCTGCATCAACAACATCTTTATGCATGCCAAGTTAGTAGGAAATATCATTGCAAAGTCCTCAATGCTTCCATAGCTAATTTCACTCTCTTGAAAAAATTTGATATCACCATTCATCCAGGAAAACCTTTGCAAATCAAAGAAGTCTTGTGGTCTGTTTCTCCTATTGGTTGGATTTAATGTAACATTGATTGTGGGTTCTCTACTACCTTTTGTTGGATTTAATGTAACATTGATGTCGTCTTGGTAGTTTTACAAAATAAAGTTCTTTATATGATTAAGGCAACACAGCTTGAGACACAACTTTAGGATTTTCCGATTTGAGCAATACACCTTGGGAGACACACCACTTGTCCACCTAAAACTTTAAGTGATAGGTGAGTGGGTTCTATATATCTTAATCTCCGTTCCTATTCAATGTGGAACTATTTCCTCATTCTCACACTTGCTATATTATTTCATATTTCAACAGCTATATCCACTTTTGCATAAAATCAAACATTATTAGATAAGCATAGAAACAATAGATAACAATAATTGCCAACTGGGCTATGATCTTTGTGGATATATATAACAATATCTTATACACATTAATATAGCAATGCACTTGCAGCGTATCATAAGTCCCCTAACTAGGCTCCAGTCACCCACCATCACCACCTTTATTCATTGAGTTATGATAGATGTGGTTGTCAAAAACCTCCTCACCAACCACAATGCTAAACTGATTTTCAATTTCCGCTTTCTTATAGCCTCAATCTCATCTTCCACTTCTATCATTGTTTTCTAACATCAATTGATCAATGGTATCCATAAAAAAATCTCTTAAATAAAGAAATGTTTAGGATCATGAAAATTAATTAAGTGCATATTTAGGTTAATAAGTATGGTTTGCAAACTAAAAATTATATTGTGAATGTTTGGTATGTTAAAGGTCTTCTCACAATAGAGAAAAGATAACAAGTAGTATATATAATTATATGTTACTATGCATTAAATAGGATACTAGTAAACATGTTCTATCATACGGGTCCATATGATTCACATTACACGTCTATCAAACTATCATTAGTTAATGAAATTGCAGCCAATAATTAGTTAATGCAAATGTCACACTTTTGATAAGTTGCAATCTCCCTGTGTATGATAGCATTCGAGTTGTTCAGTGTTTAATTTTCTCCACAATGCGGTCAATCAGCGGCATATAGTGATGGGTAGCTAATTACTTTCTAGTCACAAGTACACCTAGATACTTGAACGACAGTTATCCCTCCTGGAAGCCAGTCACTCTTAAAATATCACTTCACCTCTTGGTAAA
>CM038795.1:43623129-43658981 GCA_021764765.1 Vicia sativa
TATAAGATATAGAACCCAAAAGCTTTGTAATAATCAAAATCAGATCCGACAATAAAACCATATAACCATATATTATGTAATATTATCAATTTCTTTAAATAGTAGCTAATTTATTGCTAACTTATTACCTTTCTTGAGCACTAACAATACGAATAAAGTGAATTTCTTCCTCACCTGATATCCATTCGCATCCACATGAATATAACAAAATTTAGTCCATCAAAATTGTGCATCGAATACGAGAGAAAATAATTATAGTATTTAATTAGTTATATATATTTGGGATCAGATATAATCAAGTGATAAGCTATAACCAAGCTTCATCATCAATCATCTTTTTTTCTTTTCCTTAATATGGAAATCAAAACTAAATATAATTAGAAATATAATATGAATAAATGTTATGCTAAACCGATATGGATCATGTTCAAACAAAATGTCTCAAATGAATTAGTTAGTTTACATAAAATAATGTAGAAAATTAAAACATGTATAACTATTGTTAACTAAAACAAATCCAATTTCAAAGGTAAGTAAATCTTAAGCAAAATTAATTACTATACTATAAATATAAACAACATCAATGCATATTATTTACCCGTGATTAGAAACTTGTGAAGATTTTCTTAGCGATGAATCTCACCAGCCCTGGTATCATTTGAAGAAAATTGTAAAACCATTAGAAAGATTTCAGCAATCAAACAAAAAATTCACTATAAAAAATAAAGGATTTGAAATTTTATCCTAAACATTTTCAATTGCCCGACAACAAACTAAAAGAAAAATACGTAACAATAAAATTACTATAAAAATGCACACCAAAGTTGACATCTCACCTTTTAGGGCCAACCGTCGCCATCTAGAAGAACCATAAGGGATCCTTTGCTCCTATAGTGCAAGAATATTATAGAATAAATAGTTATAACTATATATAAGATATAGAACTCCAAAAGCTTTGTAATAATCAAAAGTCAGATTCATAAAACCATATAACTATATTATGTAATAATCAAAGTGAATTCTCTTCCCACCCGACATCCATTCGTGCATCCATACATGAATCTAACAAAATGGAGTCCTCAAATTTGTGCATAGAATACATGAGAGAAAATAATTATAGTATTTAATTAGGTACATATTTGGGATCAAATATAATCATGATAAGGTATAACCAAGCTTCATCATCAATCATCTTTCTTTTCTCGAATATGGAAATCAAAACTAAATATAAATAGAAATATATGAATAAATGTTATTAAACCAATTAGTTACATACAAATTATATCCAAAATGCAATGTAGATTATTGAATTTTAAAATAAAATGAAAAATCATTGATAAAATGATTGCAAAACAAAGAGAAATAAAGTGAGCTAAAAAGGACGGCCCGCTTTGGAAAGGAGGTCGGGAGGCTTTGTGCGGCTAATTACTGACGCTGCCGTGATGAGCTTTAAATTTCGACCTGCTCGTAATAGTGACATGCACAGATGGTATCGTAGTGAAGTAGATCAAGGGAAGTCGGTATGATGTTCTTCGCCTGTGTTATAACATGTGTCGCTTCCTGTAAAACGCCAACCACGACTTTGAAATGGATATGGAAGAGATGAAGAAGAAGAATCATAACGGATTTGCATAAAACAAAATCAATTAAACTTGTGAATCATGATCTTACGCACGATTAACATCAGGAGCCATCAGAGAAGGAGGAGGGAAACCCTAGATTGCGGACCGTTAAATCTAAAAACGTGACATCATTGAAGAATTTTAAGAGAGAGAAATTACATGAGATCGAGCTTTCATTGGTTTTGGCAAGAGTCACTTTGGTTGTTTGGTCTTCCCTGTATATATATTATTATGCATCGAATCAAAAGATCTGAAATTTTGTTTGTTTTCAAAACCATGTGAATCATTAATTGCGTGAACCGCCCATGACCCAAAGTTTTAATTGATTTAACTTAATTAATAAATATATTAAAGAAAAGTAAAATACATTAAGATATTCCATTTATATCGAATTAAAATGAATGAGAGAGTGACACTTAAACTTGCCAAAACTCATCCTAATTTTATATACTAAGTAGATATAAAATTATTGATCAAAATATTTAATATTAATGGAACGTAGTTAATAATCGTAATATTGAATATTAACGAACATAATGTTGTTGATCAAAACATTGAATATTAACAGAACATGAAGCTACCGATCAAAATATTGAACATAAACAAAGATATTAAGTTATTAATCAAAATATTGAACATTAACGAAATCAAGTTAGTGACCAAAATATTGAATATTAGTTAAATATAAGTTATTGATCAAAATATTGAACATTGTGGAACATGAAGTTACCGATAAAAGTATTGAATAATGAGAGCTAGTTTTTAGAACCCGAGACACGATATAAACATGTGTAAAATAATAAATTTACTTAAATTATTTGATTATTAATATAAATGATAAAATGATAATATATTATTTAATATATTTGATTATTAATAGTAAACATATAAAATTTAATTTAAATAATGTGTCTTTAGAACCGCAATGAGGCAGCGTTAAATTTTTTTAAATAAAAATATATATTTTAAAACTAATTATAATTAAAAAGTAAGATTATAATTTATTATAAAATGTCTTTTTATTAATAGCATACATAACTTTTTTCTAATAGAGTGATGGTTAAAATTATATAAAATATAAAAAGAATAAATTTTGTTTTCATAAGAAATTTGTGTATTCACCAATCATAATTATCTCATGATTTTTAATAAGACAAATATTTGTATCAATCATTTAATATAAATATTAACATTTTATCATAAAAAGATAACATTTTTTCAAATCAATTTTATTTTTCTTGTATCATGTCATAATAACATTTTTCATTAAGTATATAATATTTATTTGTTTAATTGAAATCATATTTAATAGATTGATTAATTATTATAAAAGTGGTAGAAAAAATAATGTTCTAATTTAAAACATATTTTAAGAACCAAAATAAAATTGAATTAATTCTTTAATATTTTAAATGTATCCCATAAATTAATGTTTAAATGTATCCAATTTTTTCCAATTAATTTCAATTGCCAAAAAAGAGTTTCTTTTGATGTGTTTAATAATAGATTTTATCAATCATTCATTTTATACTAAATATTCAATTTTGTAGAATTTCAATTATAATTTAAAAGAATTATAAATTTTATCTAGAATTTTTTCTTAATATTTAATTTCATTCCCTTAACAAATCTAATATGTTATTTTTATTTTTATTACACCATTAATTATTATTAATGTATTAATCATAAAAATCACTCTTATATCAAATTTAGAAAAAGAAAAAAAAAAAATAGTAACACATGCTATATATTTTATTAAATATAATTTAGAACACTTTATTATATTTTGATATTTTATGTAATGGTCAATTAAAAATCAAGTTATATAGTACTATAGTTATTTCTTTAAATATGCTAAAAAATTATTTTATAATTATGTACAATTTATAAACAAAGGCATGGTGATATTATAAACTGTCTTTGCTATTATAGTAAACGTAAAATACAAATAGTCATGATCATTAAATTGCAATGGATCATGACACACCTATTTTTCAGTATCTTTTCGCTTTTTGTTTAAAATAGAAAAGAGTTATAAAATTTTTGATTGAAATTTGACTTAAACAATTTTCAAAGGACTTATTTCCTTTATTATCAATATTTTTCATCCACATTTACTAACTCTTCATATATTTTATATCTTGCCACTTTCAAAATACAAAATTTCTTAATCATCACCTTTTGTGTCATTTATTCAATACTCTTATTTTCCTCTCTATATCCACATATAGCTTTTTTTAAATTGTCTCTCCTTTTTATTTATCTCATCATTCACACACAATCCATAACATCAAATGAAACTAAAAAAACAGAATTACTAAAACAAATTATGATAGTTCTCAAGTTGTCTACCAAACTTATGTGCTATACGCCATAACTCAATATTGTCATCAACAACAAACTTCACTTAGCACTTAGGAAAAATTAAAACATGTATAACTATTGTGAACTAAAACAAATCCAATTTCAAAGATAAGTAAATCTTAAGCAAAAAATTAATTACTATACTATAAATAAAAACAGCTGCGTGCAATAGAAAATCATAGTTAATGTGTATATATTTTACTGAGGATTAGACACGTGAAGATTTTTCTTATGATGAATCTCCTCCTTACTAGAGCCCTTGGTATCATTTGAACAAAAAGTTTGCAAAACCATTTGAAATTCCCCCATCTGCAAATTTTCAATTGCGACAACAAATTAAAGAAAAAATACCAACAATAAAAATTCTCATCAATAAAATACACAAGTGACATCTCACCGCCAACTATTTTCCATCTAGAAGAACCATCAAGGGATCCTTTGCCTCCTATAGTGCAAGAATATTATAGAATAAATAGTTATAACCCGATATAAGATATAGAACTCCAAAAGCTTTGTAATAATCAAATCCATCCGATAATAAAACCATATAACCATATATTATGTAATATTATCAATTTCTTTTTAAATAGTAGCTACTTCTATTCTAACTTATTACCTTTCGAGCACTCAACAATACGAACAAAGTGAATTTCTTCCTCACCGGATATCCATTCGTGCATCCATACATGAATATAACAAAATTTAGTCCATCAAAATTGTGCATCAATACATGAGAGAAAATAATTATAGTATTTAATTAGGTACATATTTGGGATCAGATATAATCAAGTGATAAGCTATAACCAAGCTTCATCATCAATCATCTTTTCTTTTCCGATATAAATCAAAACTAAATATAATTAGAATATAATATGAATAAATGTTATGCTAAACTGATATGGATCATGTTCAAACAAAATGTCTCAAATGAATTAACGTTGAAGCTACACAAAATTATATCAAAATGCAATATGACAAATTAAAACATGTATAACTATTGTTAATAAAACAAATCCAATTTCAAGGTAAGTAAATCTAAGCAAAATTAATTACTATACTATAAATATAAACAACATCACGTGCATATTATTTACTGTGGATTAGAAACTTGTTAAGATTTTTCTTAGCGTATGAATCTCCACCAGCCCTTGGTATCATTTGAAGAAAAAGTTTGCAAAACCATTAGAAAGATTTCATGACGAAACAAAAATTCACTATAAATAAAGGATTTGAAATTCTATCTCGCAACATTTTCAATTGCGACAAACAAACTAAGAAAAATACGAACAATAAAATTACCATCAATAAAATGCACACCAATGACATCTACCTTTAGGACAGCTACGCCATCTAGAAGAACCATCAAGGGATCCTTTGCTCCTATAGTGCAAGAATATTATAGAATAAATAGTTATAACCGTATATAAGATATAGAACCCAAAAGCTTTGTAATAATCAAAAGTTGCATCTTACAAAAAACCATATAACCATATATTATGTAATAATCAAAGTGAATTTCTCTTCCTCACCTTAGACATCCATTCGTGCATCCATACATGAATCTAACAAAATGAGTCCCTCAAATTTGTGCATAGAATACATGAGAGAAAATAATTATAGTATTTAATTAGGTACATATTTGGGATCAATATAATCAAGTGATAAAGTATAACCAAGCTTCATCATCAATCATCTTTTTCTTTTGAATATGGAAATCAAAACTAAATATAATTAGAAATATAATATGAATAAATGTTATGCTAAACTAACGTTGAAGCTACACAAAATTATATCCAAAATGCAATGTAGACTATTGAATTTTAAAATAAAATGAAAAATCATTGATAAAATGATTGCAAAACAAAGAGAAATAAAGTGAAGCGAAAGAATGACCCGCTTTGGAAAGGAGTGTTTGAGGCTTTGTCGGCGAATTATGACGCAGGCGTGATGTGCTTTAATTTCGAGTTCGGTGCTCGTAATAGTGACATGCATGATGGTGGTAGTGAAGTAGATCGGGCGGAAGCTGAGTATGATGTTCTCGCTTGAGTTATAACATGTCGCTTCTCCTCTCGAATCAACGACGACTTTGAAATGGATATGGAAGAGATGAGAAGAAGAATTGATACGGATTTTGCATAAAACAAAATCAATTAAACTTGTGATTCATGATCTTACCGCACGATTAACATCGTGAGCCATCAGAGAGGAGGTGGAAACCCTAGATTGGTGATCATTAAATTCAAAAACGTGGGACATTGAAGAATTTAGAAGAGAGAGAAATTACAGTGAGATGAGAAGCTTTCATTGGTTTTGGCAAGTGAGTCATTGTTGTTTGGTCTTCCGTATATATATTATTATGCATCGGAATCAAAAGATCGAAATTTTGTTTGTTTTCAAAACCATGTGAATCATATTAATTAAGCGTGAACTTCCATGACCCAAAGTTTTAATTGATTTAACTTAATTAATAAATATATTAAAGAAAAGTAAATACATTAAGATAAACTTTCCATTTATAGTGAATTAAAATTATAGAATGCATGAGAGTGACACTTGCAAACTTGTTAAAACTCATCCTAATTTTATATACTAAGTAGATATAAAATTATTGATCAAAATATTTAATATTAATGGAAACGTGAAGTTAATAATCGTAATATTGAATATTAACGAACATAATGTTGTTGATCAAAACATTGAATATTACGAGAATATGAAGCTACCGATCAAAATATTGAACATAAACAAAATATTAAGTTATTAATCAAAATATTGAACATTAACTAAATCAAGTTAGTGACCAAAATATTGAATATTAAAAATATTAAGTTATTGATCAAAATATTGAACATTAACAACATGAAGTTACCGATAAAAGTATTGAATATTAATGAGAACTGTTTTTAGATCACGTGCAGGCACTGATATAAACATGTAAAAATAATAAATTTACTTAAATTATTTGATTATTAATATAAAATGATAAAATGATAATATATTATTTAATATATTTGATTATTAATAGTAAACATATAAAATTTAATTTAAATAATGTAGTCTTTAGAACCGTATAAGCGTTAAATTTTTTAAATAAAATATATATTTTAAAACTAATTATAATTAAAAATAAGATTATAATTTATTATAAAATGTCTTTTTATTAATAGCATACATAACTTTTTTCTAATAGAGTGATGGTTAAAAATTATATAAAATATAAAAAGAATAACAAATTTTGTTTTCATAAGAAATTTGTGTATTCACCAATCATAATTGTCTCATGATTTTAATAAAACAAATATTTGTATCAATCATTTAATATAAATATTAACATTTTATCATAAAAAAGATAACATTTTTTTCAAATCAATTTTATTTTTTCTTGTATCATGTCATAATATCATTTTTCATTAAGTATATAATATTTATTTGTTTAATTGAAATCATATTTAATAGATTGGATTAATTATTATAAAAGTGGTAGAAAAATAATGTTCTAATTTAAAACATATTTTAAGAACCAAAATAAAATTGAATTAATTCTTTAATATTTTAAATGTATCCGAAAATTAATGTTTAAAATGTATCCAATTTTTTTCCAATTAATTTCAATTGCCAAAAAGATAGTTTAACCTACAATCACGTTTCCAAAAATTACTTTGTAATTGATTTATAATAAATATTTATAAAAATGTTTGATGTGTTTAATAATAGATTTCTATTTATCAATCATTCATTTATACTAAATATTCAATTTTGTAGAATTTCCAATTATAATTTAAATTAGAATTATAAATTTTATTGTAAAATTTTTTTAATATTTAATTTCATTCCTTAACAAATCTAATACGTTATTTTTATTTTTATTACACCATTAATTATTATTAATGCATATTAATCATGCAAAATCACTCTTATATCAAAATAAGAAAAGAAAAATAAAATAAAAGAATAACACATGCTATATATTTTATTAAATATAATTTAGAACACTTTATTATATTTTGATATTTTATGTAATGCTCAATAAAAAATCAAGTTATATAGTATATAGTTATTTCTTTAAATATGCTAAAAATTATTTTATAATTATGTACAATTTATAAACAAAGGCATGGTGATATTATAAAACTGTCTTTGCTATTAGTAGTAACACGAAAATACAAATAGTCATGATCACTTAAAATTGCAATGGATCATGACACTTCTATTGTTTTCATTATCTTTTTAGTTTTGTATTTAAAATGAAAAGAGTAAGATTTTTGATTGAAATTTCTAACCTAAGAAACACACCAATACCAATTTCTTTGATTGCAGACTTCCATAATCGAATCAAATGAGTAATCAATTTTTCAAAGGACTTATTTCCTTTATTATCAATATTTTTCATCCACATTTACTAACTCTTCATATATTTTATATCTTGCCACTTTCAAAATACAAATTTCTTAATCATCACCTTTTGTGTCATTTATTCAATACTCCTATTTTTCCTCTCTATATCCACATATAGCTTCTTTTAAATTTCTCTCCTTTTATTTATCTGCATCATTCACACAATCCATAACATCAAATGAAACTAAAAAAACGAATTACTAAAAACACATAATCACCATTTTTTCTATGAAAAATATGGATGGCAACATGAGGAACTGATTGCCTAGCATGAGGTCCATCCTATGGTTTGATAAATTCCCTTATTCATAAAATAAACACACATGTCATAAACTCTTGTATAAATTTACTTACTGGGATACAAAATGTAAATGATGAAGCATTATGATAGCTCTCAAGTTGTTACTGCTTATGTGCTATACGCCATAACTCAATATTGTCATCATCAATCGATCAACAACACTTCACTTAGCACTTAGGACAAATTAAAACATGTATAACTATTGTGAACTAAACAAATCCAATTTCAAAGATAAGTAAATCTTAAGCAAAATTAATTACTATACTATAAATAAAAACAGCACAATGTAATAGAAAATCATAGTTAATGTGTATATTTTTTACTTGAGGATTAGACACTTGTTGAAGATTTTTCTAGCGATGAATCTCCTCCCTTACTATAGCCCTTGGTATCATTTGGAAGAAAAAGTTTGCAAACCATTAGAAAGATGTCAAGATCAAACAAAAATTCACTATAAAATAAAGGATTTGAAATTCCCCATCTAAACATTTTCAATTGCCCGACAACAAATTAAAGAAAAAATACCAACAATAAAATTCTCATCAATAAAAATGCACACAAGTGACATCTCACCTTTAGGGCCAACTATTTTCCATCTAGAAGAACCATCAAGGGATCCTTTGCCTCCTATAGTGCAAGAATATTATAGAATAAATAGTTATAACCCGATATAAGATATAGAACTCAAAAGCTTTGTAATAATCAAAATCGATCTACAATAAAACCATATAACCATATATTATGTAATATTATCAATTTCTTTTTAAATAGTAGCTACTCTATTGCTAACTTATTACCTTTCTTGAGCACTCAACAATACGAACAAAGTGAATTTCTCTTCCTCACGGATATCCATTCGTGCATCCATACATGAATATAACAAAATTTAGTCCATCAAAATTGTGCATCGAATACATGAGAAAATAATTATAGTATTAATTAGGTACATATTTGGGATCGATATAATCAAGTGATAAGCTATAAACCAGCTTCATCATCAATCATCTTTTCTTTTTCTAATATGGAAATCAAAACTAAATATAATTAGAAATATAATATGAATAAATGTTATGCTAAACCGATATGGATCATGTTCAAACAAATGTCTCAAATGAATTAGCTGAAGCTACACAAAATTATATCCAAAATGCAATGTAGACAAATTAAAACATGTATAACTATTGTTAACTAAAACATCCAATTTCAAAGGTAAGTAAATCTTAAGCAAAATTAATTACTATACTATAAATATAAACAACATCACGTGCATATTATTTACCTGTGGATTAGAAACTTGTTGAATTTTTCTTAGCGTATGAATCTCCACCGCCCTTGGTATCATTTGGAAGAAAAGTTTGCAAAACCATTAGAAAGATTTCAGACCAAACAAAAATTCACTATAAAATAAAGGATTTGAAATTTCATCCGCAACATTTTCAATTGCCCGACAACAAACTAAAGAAAAAATACGAACAATAAAATTACCATCAATAAAATGCACACAGTGACATCTCACCTTTAGAATGGCTATGCGCCATCTAGAAGAACCATCAAGGGATCCTTTGCCTCCTATAGTGCAAGAATATTATAGAATAAATAGTTATAACCGATATAAGATATAGAACTCCAAAAGCTTTGTAATAATCAAAAGTTGCATCTTACAAAAACCATATAACCATATATTATGTAATAATCAAAGTGAATTTCTCTTCCTCACCGGACATCCATTCGTTCATCCATACATGAATCTAACAAAATGGAGTCCTCAAATTTGTGCATAGAATACATGAGAGAAAATAATTATAGTATTTAATTAGGTACATATTTGGGATCAAATATAATCAAGTGATAAGGTATAACCAAGCTTCATCATCAATCATCTTTTTCACGAATATGGAAATCAAAACTAAATATAATTAGAAATATAATATGAATAAATGTTATGCTAAACCGATATGGATCATGTTCAAACAAATGTCTCAAATGAATTAGCGTTGAAGCTACACAAAATTATATCCAAATGCAATGTAGACTATTGAATTTTAAAATAAAAATGAAAATCATTGATAAAATGATTGCAAAACAAAGAGAAATAAAGTGAGCGAAGAAAGGACGACCCGCTTTGGAAAGGAGTGTCGTGAGGCTTTGTGCGGCGAATCATCGGACGCTGTGACATGCTTTAAATTTCAGATTCATATGCTCAATAGTGACATGCATGATGGCGTAGTGAAGTAGATCGGGAAGGCGAGTATGATGTTCTCTCGCTTCTGTTATAACTACGTCGCTTCTCTTCTGAACGTCAACGACGACTTTGAAATGGATATGGAAGAGATGAAGAAGAATTGATACAGATTTTGCATAAACAAAATCAATTAAACTTGTGATTCATGATCTTACCCACGATTAACATCGTGAGCCATCGAGAGAAGGAAGAGTGGAAACCCTAGATTGGGATTGTTAAATTCAAAAACGGGACATTGAAGAATTTAGAAGAGAGAGAAATTATAGTGAGACCGAGAAGCTTTCATTGGTTTTGCAAGTGAGTCAGTTTGTTGTTTGGTCTTCCCAAGATATATATTATTATGCATCGAATCAAAAGATCGAAATTTTTGTTTGTTTTCAAAACCATGTGAATCTATTATTAATTAAGCGTGAACCGTTTCCATGACCCAAAGTTTTAATTGATTTACTTAATTAATAAATATATTAAAGCGAAATACATTAAGATAAACATTCCATTTATAGTGAATTAAAAATTATAGAATGCATGAGAGAGTGACACTTGGCAAACTTGTAAAACTCATCCTAATTTTATATACTAAGTAGATATAAAATTATTGATCAAAATATTTAATATTAATGGAAGCGTGAAGTTAATAATCGTAATATTGAATATTAACGGAACATAATGTTGTTGATCAAAACATTGAATATTAACGAACATGAAGCTACGATCAAAATATTGAACATAAACAAAGATATTAAGTTATTAATCAAAATATTGAACATTAACTAAACCAAGTTAGTGACCAAAATATTGAATATTAACGAAAATATTAAGTTATTGATCAAAATATTGAACATTAACGGAACATGAAGTTACCGATAAAAGTATTGAATATTAATGAGAACTAGTTTTTAGACCGTGCAGGCACCGATATAAACATGTGTAAAAATAATAAATTTACTTAAATTATTTGATTATTAATATAAATGATAAAATGATAATATATTATTTAATATATTTGATTATTAATAGTAAACATATAAAATTTAATTTAAATAATGTAGTCTTTAGACCGATGCGAGCAAGCGTTAAAATTTTTTAAATAAAAATATATATTTTAAAACTAATTATAATTAAAAATAAGATTATAATTTATTATAAAATGTCTTTTATTAATAGCATACATAACTTTTTCTAATAGAGTGATGGTTAAAATTATATAAAATATAAAAGAATAACAAATTTTTGTTTTCATAAGAAATTTGTGTATTCACCAATCATAATTATCTCATGATTTTTAATAAAAACAAATATTTGTATCAATCATTTAATATAAATATTAACATTTTATCATAAAAAGATAACATTTTTTCAAATCAATTTTATTTTTTCTTGTATCATGTCATAATATCATTTTTCATTAAGTATATAATATTTATTTGTTTAATTGAAATCATATTTAATAGATTGGATTAATTATTATAAAAGTGGTAGAAAAAATAATGTTCTAATTTAAAAATATATTTAAGAACCAAAATAAAATTGAATTAATTCTTTAATATTTTAAATGTATCCCATAAAATTAATGTTTAAAATGTATCAATTTTTTTTCAATTAATTTCAATTGCCAAAAAGATAGTTTAACCTACGATCACGTTTCCAAAAATTACTTTGTAATTGATTTATAATAAATATTTATAAAAATGTTTGATGTGTTTAATAACAGATTTCTATTTATCAATCATTCATTTATACTAAATATTCAAGTTTGTAAATTTCAATTATAATTTAAATTAGAATTATAAATTTTATTGTAAAATTTTCTTAATATTTAATTCCATTCCCTTAACAAATCTAATACGTTATTTTTATTTTATTACACCATTAATTATTATTAATGCATATTAATCATGCAAAATCACTCTTATATCAAAATAAGAAAAGAAAAATAAAAATAAAAGAATAACACATGCTATATATTTTATTAAATATAATTTAGAACACTTTATTATATTTTGATATTTTATGTAATGGTCAATAAAAAATCAAGTTATATAGTATTATAGTTATTTCTTTAAATATGCTAAAAAAATTATTTTATAATTATGTACAATTTATAAACAAAGGCATGGTGATATTATAAACTTGTCTTTGCTATTAGTAGTAATAAGAAAAATACAAATAGTCATGATCACTTAAAATTGCAATGGATCATGAAACTTCTATTGTTTTCGTATCTTTTCAGTTTTTGTATTTAAAGTAGAAAAAGAGTTATAAGATTTTTGATTGAAATTTCTAGCCTAAGAAACACACCAATACCAATTTCTTGAGTTTGAGACTTCCATAATCAAATCAAAGTAATCAAATGACGTAAACAATTTTTCAAAGGACTTATTTCCTTTATTATCAATATTTTTTCATCCACATTTACTAACTCTTCATATATTTTATATCTTGCCACTTTCAAAATACAAAATTTCTTAATCATCGGCCTTTTGTGTCATTTATTCAATACTCCTATTTTTCCTCTCTATATGCACATATAGCTTCTTTTTAAATTCTCTCTCCTTTTTATTTATCTGCATCATTCACACAATCCATAACATCAAATGAAACTAAAAAAACGAATTACTAAAAACACATAATCACCATTTTTTCTATGAAAAATATGGATGGCAACATGAGGAACTGAAAAATATGGATGGCAACATGAGGAACTGATTGCCTAGCATGAGGTCCATCCTATGGTTTGATAAATTCCCCTTATTCATAAAATAAACACACACATGTCATAAACTCTTGTATAAATTTACTTACTGGGATACAAAATGTAAATGATGAAGCATTATGATAGCTCTCAAGTTGTTTACCAAGCTTATGTGCTATATGCCATAACTCAATATTGTCATCATCAATCAGATCAACAACACACTTCACTGAGCACTTAGGACAAATTAAAACATGTATAACTATTGTGAACTAAAACAAATCCAATTTCAAAGATAAGTAAAACTTAAGCAAAATTAATTACTATACTATAAATAAAAACAGCACCACGTGCAATAGAAAATCATAGTTAATGTGTATATTTTTTACTTGAGGATTAGACGCTTGTTGAAGATTTTTCTTAGCAGATGAATCTCCTCCCTTACTAGAGCCCTTGGTATCATTTGGAAGAAAAAGTTTGCAAAACCATTAGAAAGATGTCAGCATCGAAACAAAAAATTCACTATAAAATAAAAGATTTGAAATTCCCTCATCCTAACATTTTCAATTGCCCACAACAAATTAAAGAAAAAAACCAACAATAAAATTCTCATCAATAAAATGCACACAAGTGACATCTCACCTTTAGGCCAACTATTTTCCATGTAGAAGAACCATCAAGGGATCCTTTGCCTCCTATAGTGCAAGAATATTATAGAATAAATAGTTATAACCCGATATAAGATATAGAACTCCAAAAGCTTTGTAATAATCAAAATCTGCATCTGACAATAAAACCATATAACCATATATTATGTAATATTATCAATTTCTTTTTAAATAGTAGCTACTTCTATTGCTAACTTATTACCTTCCTTGAGCACTCAACAATACGAACAAAGTGAATTTCTCTTCCTCACCCGGATATCCATTCGTGCATCCATACATGAATATAACAAAATTTAGTCCATCAAAATTGTGCATCGAATAAGTGAGAAAATAATTATAGTATTTAATTAGGTACATATTTGGGATCAGATATAATCAAGTGATAAGCTATAACCAAGCTTCATCATCAATCATCTTTTTCTTTTCCGAATATAAATCAAAACTAAATATAATTAGAAATATAATATGAATAAATGTTATGCTAAACTGATATGGATCATGTTCAAACAAAATGTCTCAAATGAATTAGCGTTGAAGCTACACAAATTATATCAAAATGCAATGTAGACAAATTAATACATGTATAACTATTATTAACTAAAACATCCGATTTCAAAGGTAAGTAAATCTTAAGCAAAATTAATTACTATACTATAAATGTAAACAACATCCGTGCATATTATTTACTGTGGATTAGAAACTTGTTGAAGATTTTTCTTAGCAGATGAATCCACCAGCCTGGTATCATTTGGAAGAAAGTTTGCAAAACCATTAGAAAGATTTCAAGACCGAAACAAAAATTCAGTATAAAATAAAGTTTGAAATTCCCCATCTGCAACATTTTCAATTGCCGACAACAAACTAAAAAAAAATACGAACAATAAAATTACCATCAATAAAATGCACACTAGTGACATCTCACCTTTAGGCCAACTGTCGCCATCTAGAAGAACATCCAAGGGATCCTTTGCCTCCTATAGTGCAAGAATATTATAGAATAAATAGTTATAACCACATAGATATAGAACTCCAAAAGCTTTGTAATAATCAAAAGTTGCATCTTACAAAAAAACCATATAACCATATATTATGTAATAATCAAAGTGAATTTCTCTTCCTCACCGGACATCCATTCGTTTCATCCATACATGAATCTAACAAAATGGAGTCCTCAAATTTGTGCATAGAATACATGAGAGAAAATAATTATAGTATTTAATTAGGTACATATTTGGGATCAGATATAATCAAGTGATAAGGTATAACCAAGCTTCATCATCAATCATCTTTTTCTTTTCCTGAATATGGAAATCAAAACTAAATGTAATTAGAAATATAATATGAATAAATGTTATGCTAAATGATATGGATCATGTTCAAACAAAATGTCTCAAATGAATTAGCGTTGAAGCTACACAAAATTATATCAAAATGCAATGTAGACTATTGAATTTTAAAATAAAATGAAAATCATTGATAAAATGATTGCAAAAGCAAAGAGAAATAAAGTGAGCGAAGAAAGGACGACCCGTTTGGAAAGGAGTGTCGTTGGAGGCTTTGTATTGGTGCAGACCCCAGCGTCGTGACAGGTTTAAATTTCAGATTCATGGTGCTTGTCATACCCCAAATTTTGACCTAATATACCACCTTATTGTTGCATAACTAGTTCAAAAACGATTAATCGGGTATAGCATTCACTGGTCAAAATTAGGGTTTCATCAGATTTTCATCTGATTCAAGAGCTAACCAATTAGGGTTTGAGATTTTCTGACTCCATTTGATCTATCTTGATCAAATCATCAGCCTTCAATCCTCAGATATCCATTTTTCTCATAGATCAATCGAGGATCGACCAATTAGGGTTTTGGTCGAGCATAGGCATTCTCTGATTTTTTGAGCAGTAATTGACTTTTTTGGATAGATATTGGTCATTATATCTTAGATATAACATCTTGACCTAATTTCTGAATTCAAAACATCACAGAGGTTCACAGAATTCATCAGTCAATTTCAGAAACGTCTGATGAAATTTCATCTGCACAGAAAAGTCAAACTTTGACTTTTGGTCAAATTTTTCAAAACAAAACTTTTTCAATCATCAAAATACTTCAAATGATCCATCATTATCATAAAAAATCAAAGAATTTGAGAAAGTCAACAAAAAGTCAAAAGTTTTCATACTTAGAAATTTTTCTAAGTGTTGAAATTTCTCATTTTTTCCAAACTTCAAGCCATTTTTTCACCTAGTTGCAATTGGAATTTGAAAAAAACTCAAAACATGAAAGTTGTAGTGTGGAAAGATCTTTCAAAATGTCCAAGAACTCTCAAATCCATGGAGTATAGCTATGCTTTTGAAATTGAAACATAAGGCTCCATGACACTTGATTTTCAAAGTTCAAAACATCAAATTATAGGTCATTTTGTGTTTTCTCATTTAGACCACTTGCCACCTTGCCAAATGAGTCATCAAACTGATAAATATCAATGAGAAGTAAAATTGAAAGATTGGATCAAGTTGGATAATTTCTCACATGGTAAAGAGGAAGCTTCCTTTTCAAAAGCCAAATGCCTTTCTTACCCTTAAGCAATCCATGATTTATCCAATGCCATGTCCTTGCCTAACAATTGAATCTCTTGCCTATAAAAGGATCACAATTCAAGCTCAAACCACACCAAAATTCCACAAATACAAGCTTTCTTGAAAATCAAGCAATTCATGTCAAATTGCCAAACATAGCATTTTTGAAAATCCAATGGAAACATGATGAAAATTGGTGTCCAACATGTTCCATAATCATTAACAAACTTGTTCCAAACTTAAAATCAAACTGAACTAAGCTTAAAATCAGTTTTCACTTTTCATATTTTCCAAACTTGTAAAACTGCCTAAGCATTCGAAATCTTGGTTTGAACTGAGCCAGCTATGTTTTGATCATCCAAACATCATCAGTATGCATCATGGGAATGATCCAAACCATTAATCCTGAACTGTAACACCATTAACCTCGATTTCGAGTTTTGTTTTAAGCTAACTGTAGGTTGACTTGGTTGGAGTAATTGGAAAGGATTCAGAGCAAGCAGGCCATCCACAAAGCTTCCATACATGCCGATGAAGGTGTAGCAATCCTTAAACCAATCCTGGAAACACGCTAGCATCGATTTCGATCCTCACTTTTCCAGGTATACATATGAACTGTGATATCATAATTCTTTGATTCAATTGGAAAAAACTCACGGCCATTTGTTTTCTGCACTAATAACGATCCTTTACCCTCAAGAAAATCAAACAATCATCAACTACAAGTCATTTAATTTGATTTCTCAGTTTCTAGGGTTCTTCGAGTTCCCAGAAATTCAAACATGATTAACTGAAAAATAAATGAAATTAACAATCACCATCATATTCCTTGTTCAATTTCGGTCAACTTTCATGTTTATTTCATCTGATTTCATGGAGAAACGAGGATTATAGCTTGAGTTTGAAAATCTGGGAATCAATGGAACGAAGAACCTTTGCGTGTTCTTGGTGTTCTTCAGTTTTAAAAATTCAAATTATCCAATATTATGTCTACGCGTGTTTTAATCCACTCAACACAGATGCGCGTTTGGCTCAGTGGTTCCTGGCTTGTCTTAAGTCATCTTGCCACGTGGTCTGCCTCATGGTCATGGGTTCAACACCCAGCAAGACCATTCTTTTTTACAAAACTTCCATATTTTCATGTTTTTTTTATCAAACTTCAACAATTTTTTTAACCAATCAAAACTTCTCATTTTGAGATGATTTTTTGCACACTTTTCATTTAATATATATATATTTTATGACTATGTCAAAAAAATCCAAAAATATTTTCATCTGATTAATTTTTAATCGAGCCGAAAACGATGTTCTGAACACTTTTTCAAACCTCCTTAAAAGGTGAATTTTTCAAGTTTTCGACTTCGATTTTTTTCAAAACTTCTCATAAATGAGCCTCACACTTCAAAATTTCAAAAAATTTCAAATCATTCTTCAAAACTTTTTCATCAAACTTGCATCTTTTACCATAATCGATCCAATTCAAACGATAAAACGAATTCGTTTCTTCTCGAATTCTCGATCGATCATGGGCAACCTTATGGTGTAAGTCCCAATCCTTTATGTACATATTTAGTTTTACTTGTACATACTCAAATTATCATTGTTAATATTCAAACATAAACAAATTTCTTTCGTTTGTTTTTTCATTCGTTTTATCTATACGAATCCATTGGTTCTAAAGGAAGGTTTCTCTGGCGAGATTTCTTTTAAACCAATGGGCCTCCATCACAGTGTAAGTCCCATAACATTCTTTTATGTATAATATTTCCTTGTACATATCAAACTTTTGTCAAACATTTTTAAACAAACTTTTATCTACATACAATACTCTTTTTCAAATACTTTTTATCTGTACATAACACATATACTTCTTTTCAAATACTTTTTATCTGTACATAACACAGATACTTCTTTTTCAAAATCTTTTATCTGTACATAATACAGATACTCTTTCTTTTGAAATTACTTTTTACAGATAAACTTTGATCAATCATTTCTGTTTCATCTGTACATTTTACACTGAATACCATTGGTATTGAAAGGAGCATTATTCCCTGTGAAACTTCTTTCAAATCAATGGGCCTCCCTTATGGTGTAAGTCCCAACCCTCCTATGTACATCCATCTTTGTCTGTACATAAAAACTCATTCGTGTACATATTCATCTCCTTGTACACAGTTCAAACTTGTGAATAATCAAGTTACGCTCGTTTTAAACGTTTGTTTCACAAACACTTGTTTATATTTCATAAACTGCTGTAAATAAACATCATGCATTGTTTATATTTCCTTCATAAACTCCTGTGAATACATATCACACACACACACACCTTTATACAACGTCTAATAAATAACATAACAATTAGACTAATCAATAGGTTCCCCACAGTATAGCCTCCTTGGGCTTCATACAAGACAATTCATCATCAATGAGTTAGCCTCCGCTTGGGCTTCATACAAGACAACTCATCACCAATTGAGTTTAGCCTCCGCTTGGGCTTCAAGACAACTCATCACGATTGAGTCTAGCCTCGCTTGGCTTCATACAAGATAACTTATCCCCAGCGGTCAGCCTTCTCTTGGGCTTTGTACAAAGAAACTCTCCCAGAGTTAGCCTCGCTTAGGCTTCGTATAAGACAACACTCCCTGTTGAGTCCTCCTCTTGGGCTTCAAAAGAACTCCTCATTGAGTTTAGCCTTCTCTTGGCATCATACAATGAAAGAGACGGAAATCTCTTAAGCCTCTATTGGGCTTCCAATACAAAGAATCACCCGCTAAGATAGAACCCTAAAAGGATGGTTTCGGTGAAATCACTTTCAAATTACCAGAGTAAAATTTCCGGTGAAATTGCTCTTATTCGAGAAAGGATGATTTCGGTGAAATCCCTTTCAAGCCAAAGACAGCCATACCCTATAGCTTCCTCTTGAGCTTCATACAAGGACCCTCGATGACCCTGGAATGCCTCCTCTTGGGATAACAATACAAGGACCCACAGGCTTCTTAAAAGCATCCCTTTAATCCAATCAATTTCTCCTTGAGATTTAGACATCTATCATCTCTATGGAAGAAGTATCTCATCCATTACATCACATACATCAAAACTTTTCAAACTTTTAAACTCTTTTCAAACAAAAACATCTATTAACGTAGTGGTAAGCTTGCATCAACCAAACACCCAATACTTACAGTTAAAAGATTTAATCATCTTTTCAAACATCTTTCTTAAACATGTAAGTGGTAGCAACTTGTATACTCAAGCAAAACACCTAATACTTACGACGAAAGATTTTAATCAATCAACTTTTCAAAATGTATGTGATGAAATAGATTAGATACATTTTCATTAAGATGACATTTATGTCTCTTAAACTAACATCCGTTGCTTTCCACTAGCATAAGTGGGAACTACGATTGCTCGACTTTCTCAACATCCTTTTGAGAATACGTAGGCACAAGGTCTCATCCTTGCCGAGCAAATTTCTATCTCCTCAGACCAAACAAACCATAGAACCCTGTAGATCCGAGCTACAAATGCTCGATTCCCACTGGGGATATGTATGGAAGATCCACAGATCTTTGCGAGCACATAATAACAAAACCTAGAATCCCACATAATCTCATTTCTTAAAATCCCAAAGAAACTTTCCCAATCATAGAAATAGCAATTAAAAACACACAACATATCAAACATATTCATATATAAGTTGTAGATAACTACATATATTTAGGGTGCTCCATCTATTCCTTTATACCAATCCCCTTACTCGGAATCTCCCAATGCGTTATGTCTAGTTTGCGCTAGGTTACATACCAATATCAATTGAGGGTATTTCACTTTCCCTTTTTCATAATCATTAAATCATCTTTCTTGTGTTGAAAATAATAAAGCTTGATGCTCATGCATCTTTATAAACAAATCAAAAGATTTAAATCGTTGCGTGCGAAGATCCGAACTCACGTTCGCATCCTCGGGCTCACCTTTGAAACGGGAAAATGGCGACTCTGCTGGGGAGTACGTTGAAACTTTGATTTTTCAAAAAGAAGCGTTACTTTCGCGAGAGCCAAGCTTTTTGTTTTCAAAAAGAAAAGGGATAAGCTTTTCATATTTTGCATATATCTGTTTTTTTTTATTGTTGTATGTTTCACGATTTCACTTGATGGAAAGAAATCCTAACCGGATTTAAGAAACATTTTAAGATCTAGGTGGAATATCGTGAGAAGTTTAATGCTTTCAAGTTAATATTTCCTTGGTGGAGGTTGTCTTGAGGGTATTGTGTTTAGCAAGTAATTGCGAAAATGCTGTATTTTGGAGAACTTAAGAAGTTGAGTGGACTGTAGAACACATAAACCATCCTGGCCATTAGGATGTAGTGCAGAGATTATTGGTGTAAGCCTAGAGTAATTGTCATGCGATACTACGATCAGGAGTTTCTCTTGAAAATATTATTGGACCATCGAGTATTCAACAAATCCAATAATGTTTTGAAGGGGAGTGTTGAGCCTGTATTATCAATAGAACCCGATTCACAGATGAATAAGCCCTTAGAACTTAACCCCGTTGATTCTTATCGTTGGCTTCATGCTCGTGACTTGACGCTTGCCCGACTATAACCATGTTTGTTGATTCATGCATTCATTCATTCATTCAAAAACAAAAAAAAATTCTTCATTTCTCTTTCCGTTTCCAAAGGATTTAGAGATTTTTTTTGTAAAATATTTTAGGTTAGAGTGATGGACGTCGGAGGAAGATTCACCAAAGATACAGTTTAGGATTCTGCGTAGGAAAGTTGAAGAGTTAGCATCCATGGTAGAAGATCCTTCGGTTTGAAAACGCTATGGAACTCTTTTAACTCTTTTGAACGCTAACGTTGATGAAGGACTTCTCAAAACCTTCGTTCAGTTCTACGATCCAGTCTATCGTTGTTTCACTTTCCCTGATTATCAGTTGATGCCTACTTTGGAAGAGTATGCGCATATCCTAGGTATCTCGATATCGACAAAGTGCCTTTCAATGGTTTGGAAGCCATTCCTAAGTCACAAGTCATTGCAACAATGACTCATTTAAAAAACTGAGATAGACAAAACCTAACTACGGAGGAAAACTCTTAGGACTAACTTCAAAGTTCCTAATGGAGAAGGCTCTCAAGTTCTCTGAAGCCGGTAGTATGGTAGCCTTTGAAGCTATTTTAGCTTTACTCCTCTATGGATTGGTGTTGTTTCCCAACGTCCCAAATTTCGTTGATATCAACGCCATAAGGATTTCTCTGATTGGAAATCCCATTCCCACTCTGCTTGGTGACACTTACGTCTCTATTCATCATAGGAATCGTCAAGGAGACGGAACTATCGTGTGTTGTGTACCTCTGTTTTCAAATGGATTGTCTCACACTTGCCTAAATCTCCTATCTTCCGAAAACAAAGACGAGTGGCATTGGTCCAGAAGACTCATGTCTCTTACAAACGACGATATCCATTGGTATACTTTGGCAAACAATGAGATGGAAATCATTGAGAGCTGTGGAGAATTCGCCAACGTACCTCTCATTGTGCGAAAGGAGGAATCAACTACAACCCATTCCTAGCGAAACGTCAGCTCGGATACGCAAATTCTGGTAAACCTCCCGGTTTTACAGTAGAAAGCTACTTCTATCATGAAGGAGAGGATTCCCAAGGATTGAAGGCTAGGATGATTAAAGCTTGGCATCACATCCGAAAGAAAGGAAAAGGTAAGGCAAAGAATTGTGTAGCCATGGAAACCTACACTTCTTGGATAAAGAAAAGAGCGAAGGAATTTCGAATGCCTTACGCTTATGAGGATCCCATGTTCTTAGTCGCTTCCAAATCAACAAATTTTCCCGTTGAAGCTGTGGGAGAATACCAAGAAGCCTTGACCAAGATAAGGTTTGAGAAGGAAGTTTTGGAAAGCAAATTCCTTAAGACTAACCTTGAGAATAAAAAGCTCAAGAAGCAAGTCAAAGATCATGAAAAGGCGCTCTACTTCGGGATGAATGGCTCATGGAGAAGATGAGAAGATTCGCGGAAGGATAAGCCATCCAATCGTCAAAGAAAGGAAAAGAAAGCTGAGGAAATGACAATCAGCAGCCCACTCCACAGTGGAAAAGAGTCATTAAAAGCTAAAAGGCGAAAGCCAAACTAAAAGCTCACTATGGGAAGGAAATCCACGAAAGCGCATCAAGCCTTTGGATCGTCATCCGGCGAAGATGTTTAATTAGTTTAATTTAGTTTGTTAATTTTATCATTTATTGTATCATTTGTGAGCAATGCTCCAAAAAAAAACAATTGTTGTAATCTTCCTTCATTAATCAATAAAATTTGTGTTTTCCATCCAAATATTTGCGGAAATATCTCGTTTAGCATAAATTCTTTGGAAATTTCTTTTCTTTACAATCATTCATGCATCATACTTTGCATTTAAGTCTACCATCTAGAGTCTAATCATTCACGGTTTTGAGCGTCACTTTTCAGATAGAAAATTGTCAGTCATCGCGTCTTAGAGTTTCTCATTGCGTCCATGACCAACTCGAGCGTCGATACGGATCAAAAAGAAAAGTAATGGAGAATTTTGAGCAAGCGTTGAACTCGTGAATACAGTAACTACGCTACAAGAAGAAGTGGAAAGACTCATCTTTGGTCAACTCGCTTGCCACGGAGCAAAGTCAACAAGCGACATCGGCGGTCATAACCAAATAGCAACCCGAGGATACTACTACTCCGGTTTCGGTGTCATGGTGGTTCACCTTTAGCATGCGGAGGGCTATCCATGGGAATGCCTTTTAACTTGGCATTGGGTTCGCCAACCGACTTCTCAAACAACCTCGCTTGAAATACCTGCTTTGCGACAAGCGCTACGTTCACTCCAGCGTGGAATAACTTTCCACAAGTAACAATGTCGGTTTCTCAACCGATCATGTTGAACTCAACTTCCTAGTGCACACTACCACGGACGAAGAAGTTCATCACACTCAGGAAATAGCACGACGCTCGTGGTTCAATGGAGAATCTCCGAGAACAACTCCTCAAATGCGCTTGAGATAGCGATTCAAGGAAAGAATTGTTTGGGAAAAGCGCCAGGATCTGTTTAGTTCCTCGTGTAAAAATACTGCGAAATTCAAAATCCGGATTTGAAAAGTACAAAGGAATTCTTGTCCTCGAGTCATCTTACAATGTATGCTAGGAAAATGTCTACGTACAATGAGGATCATCATTTGTTAATTCATTACTTCCAGATAGTCTCACGGTGCCGCCTGAAGTGGTACATGGGTTTAAACAACACGAATATCAATCATTCAACGACTTAGGTAAAGCCTTCGTCAGCAATACAAATTCAACTTGGATATGGCTCGATAGGGATCAACTCCGCTCCATGTCTCAAAGGAAAGAGACATTCAAGGAATATCTTGCATGCGATGGAGAAATGCTGCCCAAGTCAACCCGCCCTTGGAAGAGAAAGAGATGACTAAGGTATTCTTGAATACTCTAAACTCATTCTACTATGAGCGAATGATCGCTAACGCTCCGTGACTTCAACGAAATGGTAAGCATGGGAATGCGACTAGAAGAAGGGGTTGGACGGGGCGTCTAACCAAGGAAGTAGGATCTTCTAGTAATACCAAGAAAGTTGGAACCAGTTTCCCAAAGAAAAAGAACATGACGTAGGAATGGTATCCCGAGAAACCACGCAGAATGTCATTCAACAACGGTGGCTGCCATAGCCTGTCAACCAACTCCAGGGTGCTCATAATTTCAACAAAATCAACAAACTCAACAGCCTCGTCAACAGGCTCAGCAGTTTCACAACCAAAACCGTACGCCTCGGGTCACTCGGACATTCCAATTCCCATGACGTACGAACTTTACCACTGCGATAGAAAGGAATCTAATACAAACAAGGTTACCACCTCCGGTCCCTGAAAAACTACCATGGTGGTACAAAGCTGACATGTCTTGCCCTTTTCACCAAGGGGCACCAGGCCATGACCTTGAGCATTGCATAGCATTGAAGGCGAAGTGAGATTAGTAAGGCTAATCTTCTTTCCTTCAGAAACACAAGTCCGAATGTGCAAGCCAATCCACTTCCCAGCCATAGTGGACACTCAGTGAATCTAATGCTAAGGAATACAGACAGGTACCTTGTCACAGATGTAAACTTAGTCAAAGGAAACTTAGTGCATCTTCATGAAGCATACAGTAAAATGAGTACCTTCACTAAGCACAATTATGCAGCTTGCTATATCTGCTCCAAGAATATCCATGGATGTCCCACCATAAGAGCAGATATTCAACATTTGTTAGACATTGGTGATTTACAAATTTACTGAAACCGAGATGACCATGACGTAAATACAATAGGGCATTTTCCGCATGAGCTTTTAGTCTCAGATATCAACTCGGAAAATCCCGAAGTAAACGTTGTGATCCCTTGTTTCAACATACCCGAGCATGTGGAGATCGCGTACAGTGGTTCCAACATTCCAACATCTCCTTTGGTGATTTGCCCACCTGGTCCTGTTCCGTACAGTTCTACTAGAGCAATTCCTTACCAGTACAATGCAACCTTGATAGAGGATGGGAAGGAGAAACCCATGCCTACACTTCCAGCTAATGTCAATATAACAGAAATCGGACGAGTAACGCGAAGTGGACGAGTACACGCTCCATTGCCACCAAAATCGCCTTCAGCTCCTGTTGTTAAACAAAACCAAGTTAACATATCCTCTGAGAATCCTGCAACGATTCCCATTGTTAACCCAGGTACAAACATTGGTTCTACTGATGGAACCAACATCAACTCAGACTTTGAGATCTGAAACTAATCAAGAAGAGCGAATATCGAGTCGTAGACCAATTGATCTGAGACTCCTTCAAAAATTTCAATCTGTCTTTACTCCTTAACTCGAAGCTCACGAGAAGCTTTGATGAGAGTACTAGACCGAGCTTATGTGATCACGATGTGACTCTGACCAATTTGGAGGATCGTCTCCACATATAACTACTGATAATCGAGTTTTAGTGACGAAGAACTTCGGAAGAAGGAAAGATCACAACTTGGCCTTGCATCTCGATGATTTGCGGTCAGATTCCTATCAATGTATTGGTGGATACGAGGTTATCTTTAAATGTAATGCCAAAACGGCTCGCTCGTTTAACTTAAAAGCCAATGAAGTTCAACGACATCATAGTAAGAGCTTTCGATGGATCGAGAAGTCAGTTATTGGGAAGTTGATCTCCCAATGACAATTGGCCCTCACTTTCAAAATTACGTTCAAGTCATGGATGTACCAGTGCGTATAGTTGCTTGCTAGGAAGACCTTGGATCCACGATGCGAGGCGATAACCACTCTCCATCGAAATTAAAATTCACGATAAATGGAAAGTTGGTGACCATCGGTGAACAAGCTTTACTTGTAAGTCATCTATCCGGTTTCTCCTTCATCACGCCAATGACATTGAAGCGCCGCATCTCGAGAAAATCCGTTAGAAGATGAATCTACTAAAATAGATCATCTATCTCTTACATATAAAGCGGCACAATGGTGAAAGATGGCAATACTCGGTGAGGACAAGTTATCAAACATCAAGAATGAAACAAAAGCGGACTCGGGTTCACACCGTATTCTCCAAAAGACAAGCAAAGATGAAACACTTCCTCGATCAAGGGTATTTATAGTGGGGCTTAAATCCTGTTCTCCAAGAGGTTAATGTTGTAACCATTGAAGAGGATGAAGATGATCCATCTGAATCGAAGAATGGAGCACTTATTTGAATAATACGAATATGTGTCTCAAGAGGAATCATGCACCGGCAGATCAATTCAAAAACATGTCCTCTGACAACATGAAAATCCACAGTCCTACTTTGAAATTTGGGATACCTTGGGAGAACCAAGTGGCAAATCGACTACATGGTGAAATACTGCGCCGAGCTCAAAAATCGGTTGAAGATATCCAACCCACGGGATGGGGTGATGACTTTGACTACCCTAGTCAATCGAGAAGGAATACTCGTCTTCTCAAACTAATCAACGGATCGAGGTCCCAAATGAAGATCTCTATTTCAACACGTCGTGGATTTCACCAAGCGGATCCTGGTTACCACTACATCAACATGATCACTTTGAAGATCAAGAGTGATTGGGATACGATGCGGAAAGTGTCGGCGAGAGTCTCTTCCTCCGAAGGCGGAAGGAACATCCCAGTATTCAACACAAAGATCAACAGGAAGTACAAAGGCTATCTCTCATACTTCGATCATTAATCAAGAAGATCGCTTTAGACACCAAAGGCAAAGGCCATCGTCCAGTCTTCAAAGCACTCGACCAGCAATCAAAGTTTACTCGAGGTTAAACCAAGCGGAAAATGCCAGTACCTCGACTTCAAGGAGTTCGTCACTATTGGAAACCTGTTGAAGTTAGGACTAATGTTCATAGCTCTAAGTAGTTTATCTTTGCTTTTTGTTTTGAACTCTCGCTTCGCCCAAAGCGAAGAGATGTTTTATAGGGTTTAGCTTTTAAATAATTTCTCTTTGTCTTGCCCAAGACAAATGAGTTTGTATTTTAGGGCCCTATTCATATTGTGAAACATAAATAAAATGCGTTGTTTTGTTTCCACTCTCTGTGTTTATTTTCATTTTTACCCTTTTTTGGAAATGATAATTCTAAAAAACAAAAAAAAATCAAAAAAAAAATCATAATGAAAAATTAATCTGCAACACTTTCACATTAACTTTCAAAAAAATGATGATAAAAACTTTTTTAATCGAACATAAATCAAAAATGCAGATTAAACAAATGGACAAACCCATTGAAAGCGGTAACTCGCTCTCAACTTTGAAATCCCTGAAGTTCTTTGAAGAAGAAGTTGAAGAAGAGATCCCGGATGAAATTTCTAGACTGCTAAAGCGAGGAAAGGATCATTCAGCCTCACAAGAACCTCTAGAAGCAATCAACTTGGGTTACGAGGAAGACGCAAAAGTAAATATGGAGCTTCACTCAACATGGTGTCAAGGCAAGCGATAAGTCTTCTCAAAGAATACGTTGATGTGTTTGCTTGGTCCTACCAGGACATGCGGGTTTGGATACCGGCATAGTAGAGCATCACTTGCCGTTAAAACGAATGTCCTTGATTAAGCAAAAGCGAGGAGAGTTCATCACGAAATGGTAGAAAATTAAAGGAAGTCAAAAAGCATTTCGTATTTGGTTTCCTTGTCACTCGAGTATCCTCATTGCTAGCCAACATAGTACCTGTATCCAAGAAAGATGAGGAATGTGTGTTGACTACGAGATCTGAACAAAGCTAGTCAAAAGGCGATTTCCGCTTCGCATATCGACATGCTAGTGGATAGTACTGCCAAATTCAACGTCTTTTCCTTCATGGATGGTTTCTCTGGTTATAATCAGATCAGAATGGCTCCCGAAGACATGGAGAAGACATCTTTCATCACGCCATGGGGCACTTTTTGCTACAAGGTAATGCCATTTGGATTAAAGAATGCAGGCGCAACTTACCAGAGGGCAATGACTACTCTTTCATGATATGATGCACAAGAGATCGAGGTCTCGTGGGCGACATGATAGCAAAGTCGACAAGAGAACATATAGACTATCTCTTAAAGTTTTTTCAACGACTAAGGAAGTTTCAGCTCCGCCTGAATCCTAACAAATGTACCTTTGGGGTAAGATCAGGAAAACTCCTAGGTTTCATCGTCAGTCAAAGAGGAATTGAAGTTGACCCCGACAAAGTCAAGGCTATTCAGGAAATGCCTACGCCACGTACGGAAAAGCAAGTAAGAGGATTTCTTGGACGATTAAATTACATCTCCAGATTTATCTCTCAGATGACTGCTACCTGTGGGCCGATATTCAAACTTCTGCGCAAAGATCAAAAGGTAGTGTGGACAGAAGATTGCCAAAGAGCATTCGACGTTATCAAAATACACATCGGAACCACCAATCTTGATCCCTCGAGTGGAAGGAAGACCATTGATCATATACCTTACCGTACTAGAAGAATCCATGGGCTGCGTGCTTGGACAACAAGACCGGTAAAAGGGCATGCCATCTACTACCGAGTAAAATTCACAATTGAAACTCGTTACTCCATGCTCGAAAACATGTTGCGCTTTGGTATGGGCTTCAAAGCGTCTTCGTAATACATGATCAATCACACGACTTGGTTAATATCCAAAATGGATCCTATCAAGTACGTATTTGAGAAACCTGCCTTAACCGGGAGAATCGCTCGATGGCAAATGCTACTATCTGAATATGACATCCAATACCGCGCTCGAGCGGTTAAGGAGCATTCTTGCCGATCACTTGGCTTATCGACCGCTCAGTGAATCCATATCTCAAAAATGACTTCCAGACGAGGATGTTATGTACTTGAAGATGAAAGATTGTGACGAACCGCTACTCGGAGAAGGACCAGATCCAGAATCCAGATGGGGCCTAGTCTTTGATGGAGCAGTTAATGTTTTTGGCAATGGAATTGGGGCAGTCATCATTACTCGAGGGTTCTCATATCCGTTTTCCGCCCAGTTGCTATTTGATTGCACAACAACATAGCGAATATGAAGCATGCATCATGGGTATTGAAGAAGCCATCGACTTGAGGATCAAGATCCTTGATATATATGGAGACTGTTGTGATCAATCAAATCAAAGACAAGTATAAACTCATCATTTGGTCTAATTCCTTACGAGAGATTATGCGAGGCGATTGTTGACTTTCTTCAACAAAGTTGAGCGCATCATATCCTCGAGATCAAAATCGGATGGCCTTGGCTACTCTATCTTCCCTATTCAAAGTCAATGATTGAATGATATGCCCGAATTCGCCGGGCGTCTTGAAAGACGGCATATGTATTTACCATGACGGTCTTGACGATAAGCGTGGTTTCCACGACATCAAGCGTTTCCTTCAAACACGAGTACCCACCGGGCATCGTACAAGGATAAGAAAACTCTAAGGAGGCTTTCCGAGAATTTCTTCCTCAATGAAGATATTCTATACAAAAGAAACTTCGACATGGTTACGCTCGGATGGTCGACGGACAAAGCGAACACAATTATTCATGAAGTGCATGAAGGGTCCTTTGGAACCCATTCGAATGGGCATGCAATGTCCGGAAAGATCTTAAGCGAGGATACTATTGGATAACGATGGAATCGATTCTGCAAACACGTTAAAGATGTCTGAGTGCGGATCTGCCGAGATAAATCCATGTGCCTCCGACTCTACTCAACGTTCTCTCTCTCCGTGGCCATTCTCCATGTGGGGCATTGACATGATTGGAATGATTGAACCAAAAGCGTCCAACGGACATCGCTTCATTCTGGTGGCTATTGATTACTTCACCAAATGGGTGAGCGTCTTCGCCAGCGTCACAAGACAAGTGGTTGTGAGGTTCATCAAGAACAACCTCATTTGCGATATGGAATTCCAAGTAAGATCATTCGCGACAATGGATCAAACTTGAACAACAAAATGATGAAAGAAGCGTGTGAGGAATTCAAGATTGAGCATCATAACTCGTCTCCTTCCGGCCAAAGATGAGCAGCGCGTTGAGCGACAACAAAAACATCAAAAGATTGTCGGAAAATGGTCATCACACAAAGAGGCGGCATATGCCATTTGCTACGCATGGGTATCGTTGCGATCGTGCTTCAACGAGGGCAACTCCTTTTCTCTAGTATCGGACATGGGCGGTGCTCCCGTAGAAGTTGAGATCCGTCAATGAGGTTCTCATGGAAACTAAGTTATCTGGAGGTGAATGGTGTCAAAGAATCGACAAGCGAACTTAATTGAAGAAGCTGACCGCTCATGTCACGGACAACTTTATCAAAGAAGAATGAAGCTTTCGACAAAAGGTCCGACCTCGTGAATTCCGAGAAAGCGACCTCGTGTAAAAGATTCATCTTTTCAAGCAGATTCTAGGGCAAATGGACTCCTAATTCGAAGGCCCATACATCGTCAAAAGTTTCTCTGGCGGTGCTATGACTCACAACCATGGACGATGAACTCCGGTATCCTGTGAATCTTGGCGCAGTCAAAAATACTTTGTCTAAAAACAAAACATTTCGGTAATCGAAAATCCGAAAAGGCGGCTTAGGCAAAAATAGCGTCTCGGTGGATTGAAAACACGAAATCGAGGCAAAATTAGAGACAATAAACAAAAATTATCCTGATAGATCGAAAACCTGAAAAGGCGATCTAGGCAAAAACAAGGATACAAAACGACAAAGTAACTGCAGTCAGTCTGTATTTTGTCCATGAAGAATCTTCCATCAACGGATCTTCAATCAACTCTTACGAAGCAACAAGCACGATTTGGATTCAAAGTTGTTAGGGATAGTAGTGGTTATTGCTTTCAATGTAGCCTTTTCCTAATAAATTATCATTTCCAACTTTTGTAAATAGTTCATGGAATCACGCCTTTGGCTGATTACCATTCTTTCAATAAATTTGAGCCTTGTGCCTTTTGTTTGCAATTCCTACTTTATTTTGTTTGCAAAATACGCTTTTATTGTGAAAATCACTTTTTGACTAAAATGTTTTAAATGAATTTTTACTTCAAAATTTTGAAACAAAAGCAAAATTCTCCTTTGAAACTATGAACGGAAATAACTAACCGTTTCTCCAAGAGTGTTTGATCGGTGGAGTCGCCAAGCTCTTTCTGATCTTCTCCTCATCGAGAAATCATCAAAGACGGTATTCTTATCAAAAAGAATCCCGACCAAGTTGCCAATGAAATACCTTTCTCGGAAAGTGTAAAACCATGCAACTCAAATTCTTCATTAGTGAATATCTGCACCATTGCTTAATTTTCACCAAGTATTTATTCGAGCGTGGCCTGATCCTTTTCTCAAATATCCCTTTAAGTGTTTTGTCAAGTATTGTTAGCATGCATATAACATTCATGACATTCATACATAATAGCATCATTCATTGCATTTTTGCATCTCTCAAAATGTTTGCTTCAAATCACTGGTTATATATATACTCATACGAGTATATCATCCCAATGAGAATATCTCAAACAGAAAAGATACTTTTCTTTGTTTCCCCGGAGTATTCCAACAAGAGAAAGGATATGTCTTCCTTTTTCCGGGCAAAGTCCCCAACGATACATTTTCTTCTCTATCGCATTCGCCAGTGAATTATCCCTCGTTGGGAACAATGTCTTGATTAACTTCTTTCTCTCGATTTCATTCTGGATAGAACAATACATTATTCACAAAGTGAGTACCACGACAACCTACTTCAAAGATTTACCTTATTATAGTTATCACTTGATAATTGGTAACATCTTCAAAACCCATTACCATACTATCACAAGGCTGATAATTGGTAATATCATTTCACTTACCTTAAACATTGTCACAAAGGTGACGAAGGTAATCTTTTGTTTCCCAAAAGCGAAGCAGATATTCATTCTCTGTGAATCATTCTTTCCCAATGAAACATATTGTTTGTTTCCCAAGATAGATTCTCTTTTCTCAAAACAGATCGAGTCATCCTCATAAAATTTTCCCCCATCATGTCATTTCTTTGACATCCTTTGGGTAAAACTTTTAATCATTTGCATCATCCGCATCTTTTGGTATCTTAGGTCCAAATTTTGCGTATTCGATATTTAAGTCTCTTTACACCTATCAAAACGAAGATATTCATCTTCATCTTTCACGTTAAAGAAACTTAAATAGGGCATCTGTCATACCCAAATTTTGACCTAATATACCACCTTACATTTGCATTGTTGCACAACTAACAGTTCGCTTGACGTGTCGGGTATAGCATTCACGAGGTCAAATTAGGGTTTCATCAGATTTTCATCGATTCAAGAGCTAACCAATTAGGGTTTGAGATTTTCTCACTCCATTTGATCTATCTTGATCAAATCATCCTTCAATCCTCGGATATCCATTTTCTCATAGATCGATGGGGATCGACCAATTAGGGTTTTGGTCGAGCATAGGCATTCTCGATTTTTGAGCGGTAATTGACTTTTTGGATAGAGATTGGTCATTATATCTTAGATATAACATCTTGACCTAATTTTGGATTCAAAACATCAGAGGTTCACGAAATTCATCGATCAATTTGAAGCGTCGATGAAATTTCATACGCGAAAAGTCAAACTTTGACTTTTGGTCAAATTTTTCAAAACAAAACTTTTCAATCATCAAAATACTTCAAATGATCCATCATGATCATAAAAATCAAAGAATTTGGAAAGTCAACAAAAGTCAAAATTTTCATACTTAGAAATTTTTCTAAGTGTTGAAATTTCTCATTTTTCAAACTTCAAGCCATTTTCACCTAGTTCAATTGGAATTTGAAAAACTCAAAACATGAAAGTTGTAGCTTGTGGAAAGATCTTTCCAAAATGTCCAAGAACTCTCAAATCCATGGAGTCTAGCTATACTTTGAAATTGAAACATAAGGCTCCATGACACTTGATTTTCAAAGTTCAAAACATCAAATTATAGGTCATTTGTGTTTTCTCATTTAAACACTTCCACCTTGCCAAATGAGTCATCAAACTGATAAATATCAATGAAGTAATAATTGAAGATTGGATCAAGTTGATAATTTCTCACATGGTAAAAGGAAGCTTCCTTTTCAAAAAGCAATGCCTTTCTTACCCCTTAAGCAATCCATAGTTATAATTGCCATGTCCTTGTGCCTAACAATTCAGAATCTCTTGCCTATAAAGGATCACAATTCAAGCTCAAACCACCAAAATTCCACAAATACAAGCTTTCTTGAAAATCAAGCAATTCATGTCAATTGCCAAACATAGCATTTTGAAAATCCAATGGAAACATGATGAAAATTGGTTGTCAACATGTTCCATAATCATTAACAAACTTGTTCCAAACTTAAAATCAAACTGAACTAAGCTTAAAATCAGTTTCACTTTCATATTTCCAAACTTGAAAGCGCTAAGCATTCAAATCTTGGTTTTAGCTGGAGCCCCTATGTTTTGATCATCAAACATCATCATTGTATCATAGGAATGATCCAAACCATTAATCCTGAACTGTAACACCATTAACCTCGATTGGTTTGTTTTCTAACTATGAGTTGACTTGGTTGGAGTAATTGGAAAGGATTCGAAGATGTACCATCCACAAGCTTCCATACATCTGGATGAGGTGTATGATCACAAATCAATCCACAGGCTACTTTAGCATCGATTTTGATCCTCACTTTTCCAGGTATACATATGGGCTGTGATATCATAATTCTTTGATTCAATTGGAAAAACTCACGGCCATTTGTTTTCTGCATAATAACGATCAAACCTCAAGAAAATCAAACAATCATCAACTACAAGTCATTTAATTTGATTTCTAGGTTTCTAGGGTTCTTGAGTTCCCAGAATTCAACATGATTAGCGAAAAATAAATGAAATTAACAATCATCATATTCCTTGTTCAATTCGGTCAACTTTCATGTTTATTTCATCGATTTCATGGAGAAAGCGAGGATTATAACAGGTTTGAAAATCAGGAATCAATGGAGCGAAGAACTTACTTGCGTGTTCTTGGTGTTCTTCAGTTTTAAAAATTCAAATTATCCAATAATATGTCTCTGTGTTTTAATCCACTCAACGGATCTGGCGTTTGGCTCAGTGGTTCATGGCTTGGTCTTAAGTCATCTTGCCACGTGGTCTGCCTCATGGTCATGGGTTCAACACCCGGCAAGACCATTCTTTTTACAAAACTTCCATATTTTCATGTTTTTATCAAACTTCAACAATTTTTAACCAATCAAAACTTCTCATTTGAGATGATTTTTGCACACTTGTCATTTAATATATATATTTTATGATTATGTCAAAAATCCAAAAATATTTTCATCGATTAATTTTAATCGGGCAACGATGTTACGAACACTTTTCAAACCTCCTTAAAGGTGAATTTTCAAGTTTTCGACTTCCGATTTTCAAAACTTCTCATAAATGAGCCTCACACTTCAAAACATTTCAAAACATTTTCAAATCATTCTTCAAAACTTTCATCAAAACTTGCATCTTTTACCATGTCGATCAATTCAAAGCGATAAAACTGGTCGTTTCTTCTCGAATTTCGATCGATCATGGGCCACCCTTAATTGTATCCAATCCTTTATGTACATATTTAGTTTACTTGTACATACTCAATTATCATGTTAATATTCAAACATAAACAAATTTCTTTCGTTTGTTTTCATTCGTTTGTCTATCTATGAATCCATTGGTTCTAAAGAAGGTTTCTCTGGCGAGATTTCTTTTAAACCAATGGGCCTCCATCACGGTGTAAGTCCCATAACATTCTTTTTATGTACATAATATTTCCTTGTACATATCAAACTTTTGTCAAACATTTTTAAACAAACTTTTTATACATACATAACAGGATACTTCTTTTCAAATACTTTTTATACGTACATATACGGATACTTCTTTTCAAATACTTTTTCATGCACTTCTTCTTTTCAAAATCTTTTATCTGTACATATCTGAGATACTCTTTCTTTGAAAGTACTTTTACGGATAAACTTTGATCAATCATTTACATTTCATGTACATTTTACACTTGAATACCATTGGTATTGAAAGGAGCATTATTCCAGTGAGCGCTTTCAAATCAATGGGCCTCCCTATGGTGTAAGTCCCACCCTCCATATACGTCCATCTTTATATACATAAAAACTCGTTCGTGTACATATTCATTTCCTTGTACAGTTCAAACTTATGAATAATCAAGTTACGCTCGTTTTAAGCGTTCGTTTCACAAACACTTGTTTATATTCATAAAGCTGCTGTAAACATCATGCATTGTTTATATTTCCTTGTAAACTCACAGCAGAATACATATCACACACTACACTGTTTATACAACCGTCTAATAATAATAACATAACAATTAGACTAATCAATAGGTTCCCCACAGTATAGCCTCGCTTGGGCTTCATACAAGACA